>JAYESA010000002.1:133753825-134234495 GCA_036927795.1 Iris macrosiphon
TATATATATATATATATATATATATAGGATAAACGAAATATGAGCCAACTATGCACATGTAAACCAATAGAAATAGATTCCGACATTCCATGTGCAACCATATGTACTAGTACACTTCATTTCTATTGGTCCACATGTACATTGGCTCATGTAGGAATATGAGTCTATAGCTCATATATATATATATATATATATATATATATATATATATATATGACGTCTAGCCTAACGTTTAAGACCGATGCACCTGGATGGGAAGGTCTTGGGTTCGAGACCCCCAATGCCAATTAATTTTCCTTCGGAGGAATTAATGGTGGAGGGATGTTGGGTGCGATGCAGGTGCGTGGAGCAGTACGATGCGGCCCGGACGGTGTGCGGATGCGATGCGGGTACAGGTGCATGTGCAGTGCTAGTGGATCTGGTGCGACGCGGTGCAGTGCGACTACGGCTAGTGAGGCATTCGGGAGTTGTGCCTTCGGGCGTGGAGCCTTCGGGCTGGGTTGGTGTTGCCTTCGGGCCGAGATGTAAGCCTTTGGGCTGGGTGGGGCCTTCGGGCTAGTGATTGTATATACAAACCTTCGGACTGGATTGGTTGTAAGCCTTCAGACTGAGTTGTAGCCTCTCGAATGAGCCTGAATAAAATTTACCTTCTTCTATATATGGGTGGGGATCATGTGACACATACAATTTGACATCTAAAAAGTTATACAATTTCAACCGCACATCATTTGGGACTATATTTCTCTTTTATATATTAATTTAACACTTCTATTAGTCATTTAAGTGGTAGGATTTTTTTTTACTCTTAATCCTACTTAACAAGCGGTATCATAGCATATTTGCCTTATTTGATAAATGGAAGAGAGCACGAGAACAATGGTAAATATTACGACTTAAAAACTCTCTTCAGAAGAAGATGCATGACTACATATATGTCAAAGACTTATATTTGATCCTATTGAATAAGCAGTGAAGCATGTCGATACGGATGAAAAAAACATGGAGTAAGCTCAACAAGAAGACTATTGACATCATACCCAGTAGGTTGACAACTATGTGTTCTATCATATCACTAATGAGATCGCCAACAAGACTGATGACAAAGCACTCTAGACAAAGCTTGAAAGCCTATATGAAAGAAAGAAAGCTCAAAATGAAGCTTTTATTCTTAGAAAGCTTGTGAACATAAAGTTTAGAGATGAACTCTTCGTTGTAGAGCACCTTAATGAATTTTTAGAGAAACATAGAACATATCAAGATATACGTCAAAAACCCTTCATGGTAAATTCAAAATACTTTTACTATTAAAAAATATGAATTACAATGACCAATGTATATGAGGCACGTAGGTAGTTAACCAAGACAATATGTGGACTTGCATTTTTGGATTAGATCGTTATTCGAGAGAATTAGACCTATATGTGTGTACACTCGGTTCGGTGCTATCTACACTCGGTTCGGCGCTATCTGTAAATACGATATAGAACACATATACACTCTTTGCTAAGGACCGTGCGAAGGGGGACTACCTTTCCACTCCCTCTGGTATTAACCAAAGCCCATAACACCAGTTTACATTATTGGAGAATAAGTACATGAGGTTCTCCTTCAAAATTGGAGAGTACCAATTTATGACACAAAAGTGTCAAGAAAGTCTAAACAAGATGAACAAAATCTCCTCTCACCCTCTACATCACATCAAATATGGATTTCACCCTCATCCAATCATTTTTTTCCATTTTGCAAACACCCAAACTCCTAAGGACCTAAATGTGAAATGGTAGCTAGGTGTCCATCTCCTATTGGAGCAAACTAAATAAAGAACACCACATTTGAAGAGCCTTGACCATTCACGTGCATCCCCTCCCTCTTTTACATGGTACTATGCTTACTTTAAATTTCCATCCTCCATTCAAACTCCCACACATCTCCACCACCCATTTCCTTCATGACAAACTACACAACAATGGGAACCTAGTCGGCCCTAATCCCCAAGCACTCTCTCTCTCCCCTTATTAAATAATCCCTCTCTCTCCTTCATTTATTACACTCTTCCTCTCCCTTCCTCAATATTCACTCATCCACTTTCCCCCTACAAACCGTGAACCACCCCAATCACCACTGTGAACCACCACCTTCACCACCACCATCATCATCACTATCCTCTCCACTCCCCACCATAGCAGCCTTTCCACCTCCTCCCACCCATCGGATCGTCGGACCACGGCAGCAACGCCGGCCGACGGTAGCAGGCCGACCCCCAACCGAGCCCCCTCACCTTCTCTTTGAGTTCTAGGTAACCTTCTTCCCTCCTCCTCCATCTTCATCTTGTTCTTCTTCCTATATATATATATATATATATATATATATATATATATATATATATATATATATATATATATATATACATGGTTTTCATTCTTGTTCTTCTTCCTCCATGTTCTTCACCATTCCTCATCCTTCATCTTGTCTATCATTGAACCCATGAACACATGAGAACACACATTGGTAACCCATTACGGAACACTCCTTAAGTATGATTTAGAACTAATATTTATGAATTATTTATTCTCAGATTTAAGTGTTAAATGATAGGTTCATATACCATGAGATTTCAATGTGTGTTATGAATGAGATTGAACTAGTTTTGGCTAATGTTGTGTGAGTTAGAAAAATTCAGCATATAGTATGGAAGAAAGTTGATTATTTGCATAATATAAAACATGTTTTAATACAATATTAATGGAGGATATAGTACCTAGATGGGTTGTGATGATGTTTAGGTTCTAATATATGCAACACCATAATTTATATAGTATTTTGCACATATTTCTTTTAATGACTAGATTTGACAACATTGGAGACACTTGACATTTGGTATGACAAATGGGGTGGGTACATGAAATATCTGTGGAGTTTGAATCATGGAACTTAAGGATGAAGTATGTAGCATTTACATATTTATAATGGGACCTACCCTAGCATGAGATCAATGCACCTAAGTTGTGACATTACATTTGAGGTTAATATTAAGATTAGAGGAACTTGACACTTGTGCACTTTTTAGACTCTTGCCTACTCAACCCTTCTAGTTGACCTAGTTAGAACCCCTACTTGCTTTAGCTTCTAAGTACAGTGTATAGATATACTTTTGTGTGTATCTTACCATAATGAGTAATATATATATTATTATATTATATATAGGCATGTTGGATCGTTCGGGCGAGGCTTCGGGAGCAGGACTTTGGCATTCGCAGCTTGAGGATTCAGACAAGTATACCTTGCCTTATTTACTGTTTAATTCAAGTTATTAAATATTGTATGAGTTGTTTTTGCAAATATTATTTATGACTGTGCGCGTCCGAGAATGACTCGAGTGCAGTCGACAATTGCGTCGATGAGTAGTGTAGTGACTTAGTCTCTAACAAACTCACTAATATTGAGGAGATATTATGATATCTTCCAAGATCCTGAAACTTTTTACACTCATCATGATAACAAACTCATGTTGGGATGCAAGTTAGCGTACCCGACTAGCTATCGGTTCATACGACACGTATCACGATTTAATGCGTAGTCAGGTTAATCTAGTTATTTTAGACCTAGCATGTTAGTTACGAAGTATGCACATCGTGTATTCGACTTGTATATATTTGCATTAGGCAGGGAGGACAACTGGTAGGCATATGGGATACACACATTGGTATCCGTAGTGTCCAGAGGAGCCACAGATCTAATGACCACCTTTATTCAGATACCGTGTTCTTCGAAGCTTTACGGACGTATATATATATATATATATATATATATATATATATATATATATATATATATATATATACAAATGCCTCGTTCTTCGGAACGATGGACGTTACATGTGCATATACCACTCTCTTCGGAGCGTTGGACATTATGCCAACACCTACCCATATGTACTATGGTTGTCCTCAAGATTGTATTCACTTAGATGGTTAGAACACCCCCTTTTTACTTATTCAGTATTTATATTTGGCCTGTATCATTTGTATCTTTTTATGTCCCTCTGAGGACCTGGTTCTCTTTCAGATTTGGACGAGGCGTACTACCCGAACGTGTACGGGCCCGAGCAGGAGACGAGGTACGCGACTGATGAGGAGTTTGAGGTGTTGCCTTCGGAGTTTCTCTGATCACTGGTAGGCCTTTCGCCTAGGGCTGGAGCATCCTTATCTAGTTAGTCGATGTTCTAATCTAGTTATCTTATTTGTCTTTCTGTACTTTTATTTCAGTATTGTATTCAGTAGATTTGTTCCCATCAGACTTATTTGGGTTGTATTATGATATTCAGACTCCGTACTATATTCCATTATTTATTTCAGCACTTCTTATTTATATTTTGTGGTTGAGATTAGATATTTACCTGTTGCATGTTTAGTATTAGTTATGGACTTAGTCCATTTATACAGCGTAGTATATCTAGATAAGGCCATTAAATTGGAAACCTAATCTAGTTTGTATCAGCTGGCCTAGTCGCGTGTTGGTCCCATTATATTTTAGGACAGGGGCATGACAAATAAAAAGTTTTGTCCCGAATCTTAAGAACAAGGTCTTACAGACGACTGAGCGAACAATGAAGGGTACTTCTCCTTCATCTCCGACTCCATCTCCCACGTTGATTTATCAACCGTATGGTTCTACCACAACACACGAACCAAGGATATTGTTCGATTCTGCAACACCTTCGCCTTATGATCCAAAATCTGCACAGGTTCCTCTGAGTACGATAAGTCCATGCATAACTCCAACAGATCAAAACTAACCACATGACTCAGATCATGCACATACTTTCAAAGTTGAGAGACATGGAAGACGTCATACACTTCAGCCAAGGTAGGGGGGTAGCGCAATCCGATAGGCCACAGATGTCACTCGCTCAAGTATCTCAAAGGGGCCAACAAATCTGGGACTCAATTTATCCTTAATACTGAAGCGCATCACTCCTCGCATCGGTGTCATTTTCAAGAAGACATGGTCCCCGATCATAAACTCCAAGGGTCTTCGATAAGCATCGGCGTAGCTCTTCTTTTGTCTATTCGCAGTGTGAAGTCTTTCCCGAATCTAGCAAACTTTTTCAATGGCCTGCTCCACCAACTCTGGCCGAGTACCTGTCGCTCGCCAACTTTGTCCCAGCAGATTGGAAATCGACACTTCCGCCCGTAAAGCTCGATTGATAACTGTTGTTGTACGTGAACTCCGCTAATGGTAGGTGCGTGTCCCAACTAGTCTTCAAAGCGATCGCACACAGTCCCAACATATCTTTAAGTATATGATTTGTCCACTCTGACTGACGTTAGTCTAAGGGTGATACGCGGTACTGAACTTTAGCTTGGTGTCCAATAAAGACTGTAGGCTATTCCAAAATTACGATATGAAATATCTGTCTCGGTCCAAGATGATTGAGAAAGTTACTCCGTGTAGTCAAACAATCTCGTCGATGTAAATCTGTGCTAACCGATCAATACTCCATGTAACTTTGATATGAAAGAAGTGGCAGATTTGGTCAAACGATCAACAATGACCCAAATTGCATCGTGCCCCTGCGGTGTCTTTGGAAAGCCCACGATGAAATCCATGGCGATGTTGTCCCATTTCTACTCGAAAATAGTGAGGTTCTGTAGCTCCCAGCATGGCCTCTGATGTTCAGCTTTCACCTGTTGATAGGCCATACACTGTGACACAAAGGTCACCACATCTCACTTTATACCGTGCCACTAGAAGGTCATACGCAAGTCCTTGTACGTCTTGGTGCTCTCCGAATGTACGGAATACTTTGCATAGTGTGCCTCTTTCATGATTTTCTTTTGGAGTTCTGGATCGCTAGGAATGCACAATTTCCCTTTCACATGTAGGCTACCATCTTCGCCTTCTATAAAGTCGGATGTCTTTTTTGTCGAGATTAGCTCACGCATCTTCCTTAGGAATTGATCATCCTTCTGAGCAGACTTGATTCTATTACGCAAACTCGACTCCAGATGGAGTAGGGTCAGTTGTATCCCTCGATGTCGAACTCAAAATTTGATGCCCATCGCCTCTAGATCCTGAAGCAGATGACTATTTATGTATAGCGAGCCCACGTACTTTCGACTCAGAGCATCAGCAACAACGTTTCCTTTACCCGGCGTATATGCGATCATCAGGTCATAGTCCTTTATCAGTTCTAGCCAGTGCCGCTGCCGGAGGTTCAATTCCTGTTGGGTAAATAGGTACTTGAGGCTCTGGTGGTCTGTGTAGATTTTACAAGCAACACCATATAGATAATGCCGCCACAACTTCAGCGTGAACACAATTGCCGCCAATTCCAAGTCATGTATTGGATAGTTCTTCTCATGCGATTTTAATTTTCTTAAGGCGTACATTATCACCTTGTCCCTCTGCATGAGAACACACTCTAAGACGAGTTCTGAAGCATCGGTGTATATCTGAAACTCTTCTAATCTATCATGAAGTGCAAGTATTGGAGCTAAAATGAGCCGTTGCTTTAGCTCCTAAAAGCTAGCTTCATAGTTGTCACTCCACTTGAATGTAATCCCTTTCTGAGTAAGGCGAGTCAAAGGCAAGGCCAATTTAGAAAAATCTTTCATGAACCTACGGTAGTATCTCGCAAGGCCCAGAAAGCTACGAACTTCACTAGTTGGTGTAGGTTTTCTCCAATCCACCATCGCTCGATCTTCTTTGGAACTATGATGACACCTTCTGCCGAGATAACATATCCGAGGAATGCCATAATGTTCAACCAGAACCCTCACTTGCTGAGCTTTGCAAACAACCGATGCTCCCATAACGTCTGCAGCACGATCTTCAAGTGCTCCTTGTGCTCTGTCTCATCCTTGGAATAGATTAATATGTTGTCAATAAATACGACCACAAACTTGTCCAGGAATAGCCCGAATACGCGGTTCATCAGATCCATGAAAGCTGTTGGGGAGTTCGTCAAGCCGAACGACATTACAAGAAATTTATAGTGTACATATCGGGTTCGGAACGCTGACTTGGGAACGTTACCAGATTTAATCTTTAACTGATGGTAGCCCGACCTGTGATCAATTTTAGAGAATATTGTGCTCCCTGTAGATGATCAAACAGGTCGTCTATCCTCGGTAATGGGTGCTTGTTCCGTATGGTAGCCTTATTCAGTTCTCGGTAGTCTATGCACAGCCGCATGGATATGTCCTTCTTCTTCACAAATAGCACCAGAGCTCCCCAGAAAAAAAGTTGGGCGAATGTATCCTCAGTCCAACAGATCTTGTAACTGTACATTCAGTTCCTTTAGCTCTGTTGGGACCATTCGGTAGGGTGCCTTCGATATCGACCACGTATACGGAAAGGTGTCAATGGCGAATTCGATCTCTCGATCAGGAGGCATTCCAGGCAGCTCATCCGGGAATACATCAGGAAAAATGCTATGACATCAGCTTGAGCTGTATTTGCACCTTCCGGCCGGGTGTCTCGAACAGAGGTTAAGTACCCTTCACAGCCCGAATATAATATACGCCTTGCCGTAACTGCTGATATCACCATTGACGTCTTCGGTGCAGCGTTGTACGAATAGTAGAACTCTGCCTCGCCAGGTAGATAAAATATAACTTCCTTCTCCGTGCACTCGATCGTCGCATAGCAAGCACCCAACTAGTCCATCCCGAGAATAATATTATATTCCTTAATATCTAGAACAATGGCATATAAGGAAAGCCTCCTTCCTCCGATACAAATATAGCCTTCCCTACAGATCGCATTGGCGGACATGTCGACTCCCGAAGGGGTACTCACGCACAGGTTCATATTTAATGGTGTAGAAGCTAATTTTTTCTTAACAAAAAAATTAGCAGATATGAAACTATGTGTAGCACCCGAATCAAATAACACTCTAGCGGGCAAATCTCGGAAAAGTAAGGTACCTGTCACAACCGTATCGGAGGCGGATGCCTCGTCCCGAGTCAATGCATAGACTTGGCCTTGGGCGCCCTGGCGTTGTGGGTTTACTGGTATAGTGTTGGCGCCATGAGCTGGAGGTCCCCTATTCTGGTTCGATTGGTGTCATACAATCGTCCTTCTGTCTCTATAATCAAATAATTTATGGTCCAAGCGACCATATTTAAAATATCCCATGACTCGGCACTCAACTGCCCGATGTCCACTCCTGCCGCACCTATAGCACTACAGTCCCGGAGGGGGGCCCCTATACTCAGACGTATGCGGACGCTTTGGTGCTCCAGACCCTCCCTCCTCATGAGGCCGCTTGTTGAAATTAGTGCAGGTAGGCTGTCCATTTGGCTTTTGAGAATTACGCCCAAAGATTCGTTCGCTATTTAGGGCTGCTTCATAACACTCCCGGTAGGTCTAGCACTTCTGATTTATGACATCCCTACGCAGGTCATCATTTAGGTCCTTCTAAAAATGATAGCACCACTCCTGCTATTTAGGTAAGAAGTGTCCGGCAAACTTGGCAAGTCGTGCGAACACTGAATTATAGTCATCAACAGACATACTTCCTTGTTGAAGTCATCTTATTTTTGTTGTCGTACTGCCCTAGGGATGTATTATTCAATGAAGGCAGATTTGAACATCTCCCAAGTGATTTTACAATTGGGATTGGCATCATAAATTTCTTATTTGGGGGCTTCTCACCAATTATGTGCCCGTAGTTCTAGTTGCACCGATGCATACGCCCCTCATTTGGACCCTTTAATGCCGACATGGTTGAAGATTCCTTCCATTTTTGCGATCCATCCCATCACCACATCCGGTTCCGCTCACCCATTGAACGTGGTTGGGTGCATCTTGGTGAACTCAGCTGCCCTGCAGGAAGTCTTAGCGGAAGGATGCACTTCCTCTGATTCGTCTTCTACCACCACAGTCGACGGTGTAACAGGCGTCACCATAGCCGTGCCGTTGCTGGACACCAAAGATGCAATCAATTGCATCATGGTGTCCATCTGCTTTTATTGTGCAGTGAACTGTGCCTGAATCTGTGGTTGTTGAGTGGCATCCTGCAGCTGCTGCATCTCCATTAACTGCATGAGCCTCTCCGTCATATCATTTGAACCCGCTCCTCTGGATTCTCTAGAACTTATTGGATCATTTTGGACAGGATGAACACTTCTTGCAGCGGCATCGTTCTTTTTTTGCCATTGCTACAAAAGAGAGTAGCTTGTCAACACTACAAAAACGATAATTTTTATCTATGGGCTTATTGTATTGGAAGATTTATCTCATGCAACGGATACCGAATGTATTCAATCGAGAGATGCAACAAACTTCTAGAATATCTTTTTGAAAACCCAAGAAAGTGAAGCTGTGCTTTGGTACCAACTTGTCATGCCCCGATCCCGCAAGGGTTGATCGTCCTCGCTTGGATCCTTTGCGAAACCGATCATCCTCGCTTGGGCGTGATGCCATACGAGCCTGGAGTTGTGCTCGCACAAGGCAAGAACGTGCGGTGATAATAATCCATTTGAAACATAAGTTAGAAAACACATTGACAAAAAATTGAACAGCAAGTATAGGAAGAAAATATACTTTTCATTGATAATACAGAGCAATTTACATAGTGTTTACATTTGATGCATCTCTCGGCTACATTGATTACATTACAAGGAAAACACAAAAGGTAGGGTGCGCTCCATCAGATAAGCTTTGTCGTCCGTACATTACGCCCTTGTATAGATTAAAAATCCATGCCTCCAAAATGAACTGGCTTCAACTATACTTCAAAATAGAAGAGCTTCTAATAACTCCTCATCTATCCACTAGTGTTGCATACCCTAAGTGCCTGAAATATTTGCCCATAAATGTGGGTCAGTACTCAGCTGTACTGGTGAGCGGAACGAACCCATTTACCTAAATCAACACTTGCTTATTAGGGGTTGTAGAAGCATAAAATATGCTGAGGAATTGTCCGCATATTTTACAGTCAAAACCCCCAACATACATGAAGTTCCTCCCTGCGTAAAACAGAAGCTTCAAGGTTGTTTGGCGTAAAATAGGGCTTCAAAGCTGTCCGCGTAAAGTAGAGCTTCAAGGTTATTTGGCATAAAATAGGACCTCGGACCTCTCTGCGTAAAACAGAACTTCAAGGCTGTTTGGCATAAAATAGGGCTTCAGAGCTGTCCGCGTAAAACAGAACTTCAAGGCTGTTTGGCGTAAAATAGGGCTTCAAAGCTGTCCGCGTAAAGTAGAGCTTCAAGGTTGTTTGGCATAAAATAGGGCCTCAGACCTCTCTGCGTAAAACAGAACTTCAAGGTTGTTTGGCGTAAAATAGGGCCTCAGACCTCTCTGCGTAAAATAGAGCTTCAAGGTTGTTTGGCGTAAAATAGGGCCTCAGACCTCTCCACGTGAAGCAGAGCTTCAAGGTAGGCTGTTCTTCGTAAAAGGTTGCTACACCTTCCTGCGTAAAGTTTAAAATACGTTGTTTTTAATGCAGCATAAAGTTATACGAGGAACCCTTCGTATTCCTCTGATGAATTTGTCAGTCAAATCAGTGAACCTGACATCTAACAAAAAGTACTGCACGGCTGTGATGATAATTTTTGCACAGAGACCCAGGATATCGTTTTGTGACATATTCTCAATACAAGTCATTTTTTACGCATGCAAAGGAAGAAAAATGGGGTCTTCTGAATACACTGCCTATTCTACATTGACAGGAATGAGTTTTTACGCTCAAGATAAGACAAAATCAGACACAACGTCAAAAGCTGTTTCTTGTACAGAGCTCGAAGCATATCTCTGCATTTAATGCACGAGATTAAGGCATATCTCTGCATTTAATGTACGAGATTTTATTCTATGTTCAAAATTTATCATGACTGAAAAAGCTAAGACTGAGACTAATACGCTCACATCACCATCCTTGTATTTTACGCCAACCAGGCTATTTTCAACTTTAGGAGTACGCTGTATGCTATCTCCTCGAAATACGCCAACTCGGCTATATTTGTAAAGGTACGTGGATAAGGCTACTTAGCCCAGAATACGCTCAAGACCTCAGTCATAAAGGATAATTAGCTATTTTACGCTGGTTATCTATTATTCATGAATCATCAAGCTTTACGCAAGGAGTAGTTACCTACGTGGCTTGTATGCCATGATCTTCGAGAAGCAGTTATACGCGTTATCTTATAAAGGGATACGTGTCATACGCAGATTAAGAAGATTATTTGAACGTGGATAGCAGTTATTATAACCGCAGCGTAAAGGAAGCAATCTTCTTCACAGTTTGGCCTTTTACGCCAACCAGACAGTCATTTGGCTTTTACGCCAACCAGGTAGTTACCTACGTGGCTTGCATGCCATGATCTTCGAGAAGCAGTTATTCGTATTACCTTATAAAGGGATACGTGTTATACGCAAATTCAGAAGATCATTTGAATGTGGGTAGTAGTTATTATAACCGTAGCGTAAATGAGGCAATCTTCTTCACAGTTTGGCCTTTTACGCCAACAAGACAGTTATTTGGCTTTTACGCCAACCAGGCAGTTATTGTATTGATCTCTATAAATAGAGACTCCTAGTTAGACCAACAAGCACAGGCACAAACTGACGGAGACCAGGGACAGAGAGAGCAAAAGAAAAAGGAGAGAGAGGAGACAAAGGTATTTTGGCTGACAACTTTGGCAACAAGAATTCGATCCTACTTGCAACTTTCCTTTGACCGACTTTTGCCTCCAGTTCAGAGAAAGTTTGAAGCTTTTTCTACAGTACTTCTTCATAATCGTGTAGTTCACGGAACAAAGTGATCGACCGCAGATCAGACTTCCATAGCAATACTCCCCAGAATTATTTTTATTGTACTTAACATCCTCGTATAGGATTAATTATACTTTTTTCTTTTCTTGTTTGTAATCAAAAGGTTTCGTATAAACCCTCTTTGTTTATCCATAAACAGGGGCGAGCATCATTAAAAATGAATCTTACTATTAAGAACTAAGTGAATTCAGTTCATATCAGTTGCATGTTTTTAGAGAAAAATCATAGAAATCATATAGTACATCGGTTGCTTACTCAACCGATACGCTCATTTCCTATACAAAAATACAAGTATACTTACCATCTCCACAAGACAATATATTAGCATATGTTCTATCTATATGGGGTCATTGGTGTGATCGACACCATGGAAACTTATCCAAGGCATTACGGCGCGCCCTATCAGCCCGGGTAGCAAGCCCGACTGAAGGTCCCGTAATGCATCGCTCCAAACACGATCAAATATTTTCCCCCGGGTTGATATGGTTCCAGTGCCCCGGAATATCGTTTCAAGAAAATGCCAAATCTTGTGCACAAGTTGTCCCAAACCATACAAATATGTGAACAGCTCAACTATCATACAATGCATGAGATAAAACAGAAGGAATAAAGCAGCTATATATATATACTTATGCAACAGTTCATATTTTCTCAAAGTCGTATTCCAATTTTGGTGTCCCGTGGGTCTAAACTCTCTGAGGCACCAGGCTGCGCAACCAATATTTTTGATGCCGCATTCCATCAAGCAGTTCCTTGGTTTTGAACCACAACTATCTGCTTTATTTTGAAGCTCATATTATAGATCATGTAAATTCATATACAAGTTAGCCTATAATTATCCATATTCCTTTCTTAGTGGTGTAGTGCCTCAAATCTCGATCCGACCGGGACGAGCACTATGTAATTGGGCTTGTGGCTAGTCCGTCTGAGTCATAACTTAGATCTCGGCATCTTCTTGCCACGGACAAAATGCGATGATCCTTTTCAACTCATGGAAAGGCCTCTATTGAAACGAGTCCAATAGTTTTCGTGTTTTGGTTGCTTGGTTTTCTTGATTGCCGCTTTGGGATTTTGATTTGGTGTTGCTTTCAATTTGCTTGGTTTTCGCTGTTGGTTTTATCGTTTGGAGCTTGGATTTTGGGGAGTTCGACAAGAAAGGATAGGCAAGATTTCTAACTCGGTGCTCGTGCTGTTTCAGGTCCGCGTAACTGACGTTTGATCGTCGCTAGGCGGAATTCGTGTTTCAGTTACCTTTTTCCTTAACCAGTGAGTGGTTTGGTCCCTTCTTTCCTACTTCTTCATGCCAACATCTCTAAGTTTCAATCGTTCACTCGATGATGCCCGGTTAGACGCCTAGGAAATCCTTAGCCACAGGCATGCTAGCCACTAAGAAAGGAACATGGGATTTGTAGACTAATTTTATCATATGCTTGCACACCTTATAATTTGAGCTTGTTTATAAGGAAGAGTTGGTTGTTGGTGGCGGCCTGGTGTCTCGGATAGAGTTTGGACTTATGGGATAACTGAATCGGAACACCACTTGAGAAAATATGAACTGTTGCATGAGATATATATATGTTGCTGCTTTACTTCTTCTGTTTGTTTCGATGCATTATTTGTAATATGAATTATTTCATGCATTTGCATGGTCTGGGATAACTTGTGCGCAGGGTTTGGCATTTCCTCGAAACGGCTTTCCGGGGCACTGGAACCGTATCGATCCGGAGGAAAATATTTGATTCGTGCTCATCACGATGCATAGCGGGACCTCCAGCAGGGCTTGCTACCCAGGCTGATAGGGCGCGCCGTTAAGCTTGAAATATGTCCCTAAGGTGTCGATCACACCAATGACCGCATAGAATAAAACGCATGCTAACTTATTGTCATGTGCAGATGGTAAGTATACTTGTGTTTCGTTTCAGGGAAGGCGTGCATCGATTGAGTAAGCAATCGGTGTACTGGTTGGATTCAATGCTATTTTCATTCCTATCAAAACATGTAACTGATATGAATTGATTTCACTTGCTTCCTTATAGAAGCTATCTTAATGCATGCTCGCCCCTAACAAGCTAGTGTCGATTTAGTCGAGTAGGATTCATCCCGCTCACCAGTACAAGTTGAGTACTGACCCACATTGTGGGCAACTATTTCAGGCAATCAGACGGTGCAACGCTAGTGCGTTAGCGAGGAGGCGTTAGGAGCACCTCTATTTTGAAGTATAGCTGGAGTCAGTTCATTTTGGAGGCAGAGACTTCAAACTATACAAGGGCGTAATGTGCAAACGACGTGGACTATCTGACGGAGCGCGCCCTGCATTTTGAGTTATGTCACTACCACATTTTAGGAAAAAGGGTATTTTAGTAATTTCCTATTTAAATAAATATTGTGCATGGTAAATAATTTTTGTTGTATTATTTAATTATTGTTGGATATTATTTAATTATTTTGGACTTATTTTAGTGGACCCAACTAGTGTAGTTTGGACCCATGGACCAACATGAATTAAATAGTTAGATTTGGCCCATTTAGAAAGCCCATAGTTAAGGAGATGGATTAAATTAATTAAGTGATTAGACTAGAAGCTTCCTTCCTTAATTATTTCTTCATGAGAGGCCCCAAGGGGTACATTGGACATTTTATAATTACTTGGGAGAGGGGCAAGGCCGGCCTATTAAAAGAGGGGAGAAATTTCTCTCTCCTCTCATTCTCATTCCAAATCTAGATCTAGAATTTCCCACTCCCAAATTCCCTCCATTCCCATTCCAATTCCCTACCAAATTCATTCCAAATTTTTCTCAATTCACCATTAGAGAAGGAGGAAGCAAGGATCTAGAAGAAGGAAGCAAGGATCTACAAAGAGGAGCAAGGATCTACAATTTGGAAGCAAGTTCTTCTCAATTGGAGGTTTTATTAGGAATCCATCTCCCAATAGGTATAATTCAGATTTTCCTATTTAAATAGCTTCTAAATCTGAGATTTAATCATGTAAAATCAACCTATATGTATGTACTACCCATAGGACTTTGTTTTGTGTTCATAGGAGACCCATGGAGAAAGTTATGGTGCTTTTTGTGTTAATTTTGTTGGAATTCCGAATTTACATTTTGTTGTGTGTATCAATTGATCCTATAGATCAATTGGACATGAGCTTATGTGTTTGGGGCTAGTGTCGTGTCCATAATTTGGTACATGTGGTTCGTATCCCAACTATTTGGTGATACGTGTCATTTTGGGGGTTTTTCCTCCGACACGGGGCTTTGAACATGTCGTATTTTGACACGGACACATAGATCTACTTTTGACACTTTGATTTATTCATAAATATTATTTGTGATTTGTTTGTATCCTTCGGGGTGCAATTGGTTGTGTGTTTGACTCGTGTCACATGCGTATCCTAGATCTAGTGGAATACGGTGTGATACTCTCCAATTGTGTGGATTTTTGAATAGATCTAATTATGTATGGTTTAAATTCTTCAATTATAATTAGTAAATATATATAGATATTATATATTTATTTTTTGTATTTATTATAGTAATTATTGTAGCATAGATCTATATATTTTTGTGTGTGCTAATATGATGTACAAATATAATATGTAGCTTTCTTGCATGTAATTATATATGTACTTATGTTAATAGTATAAATTATACATAAATGTTTTATAAAATATATTTATGTGTTTAATTGTGTAATTATATTATTTATAATTATTATATAATTATTTGTATATTAATGTATATATTTTAGGTGTGCTTCTAGCCATGTAAAATATGAACATTAATATGTGCATGTGTTGTAACTATTAGTATTTAATTATAAGTTTATATGTGCATATATATATAAGTATATAATTATTTATTTATATATATGTATTGTGATTATTATTGCATATATATTTCTGTGTTTTAGTGACAGTGGGTTTGTGACAGTGAAACTGTCGCTAAATAGGCGGGTCAGCAGCAGCCGCTGTACAGTGGTCAGCATTAATGACAGATTTGTCATTAATGCTGCGACAGTTTTGAGCGGCAACCTTTCAGCGATGTTTTTTTTGTGACAGTTTGAAACTGTCAGCAAACTGTGACAGCAGTGATTTTGTATATGGAGTTTCTGCGACGAATTTTCAGTGACAGTCAAGACTGTCACTATTAAACCTGTTTTTATTTTATCTTGTTTTGTTCACTGTTTTCAGTGACGCTTTGACAGTTTTAAATCATATTTTATATATTATTGTATATATATATATGTGTATATATATGTGTTTTGTATATATTTGTAATAATATATTATGTTATTTGTATACATATTGGTTTGTATATATATTATTTTAGGGTATATATTATTTGTATTAGTAGTATACTTTGTGTGAGTATGATTTGGGATCTAATTTTTATTCCTAAATTATTGTATTTATTTTCTATATTATTTTATATAGAGGTTTTGTGAGGTTGACTTTGGTTTGACCATGTTTTTAGTTGACTTTAGAGTTGACCATAGTTGACTTTTAACTTAGAATTGATTTATTTACCTAGGAGTTGACTAGTTTGACTTGTTCTCTTTCCGGGACCTTGTTTTAATGTGGTATTCCATATCTAGGTCTTCGAGGCACCGAGTCAGACATCTGTGAGACTGTTCTTTGGATTTCAGGCGAGTACATTCTCTGATAGTTTCTCATTTATGATATCCTCTATGTTCGTTGTATCTAGTGTAGATTTACATGTTTCTCTCGACACTATGGTTACACGGATTGGTATATCCGGATCTCATCATGAGATGTTATTCTTTGGTATATGGTGTATATGGTGCAAGTATTGTTTTATTGGTTATCTTGTACATGTACAGACACCGATTCTCGGGGAGACTAGCTATCTTCTTGGGGAATCTAGTGCCATAGCATACCGTGGTTGGATCTATTATACCAGTTGGGGGTGGGGAGTATTAGTATAGATATGTGATCAAATCCCTATTGAATAAAGTATTGGTAAGCGAATAGTGTTGATCATGCACCGCACGTATGATTAGCCAGGCCGCATTGTATCTTGCCCAAGCCGATCACATGTTAAGCTAGTACTCACACACTTAGTCATTAGTATTATTATTTTATTGGCATATTGTTCATTATTGTATTTCTTTCCAGTATTTCCTTATTGTCTATATATCTCTTGTATCTATTTTGTGCATCTTGTTTATCCACAGCTATTTACTGTTACATAGTTTTTATCATGGATTAGACTGCTGTTACAGATGTACTCTGCTCCTTTCCTGACTGGATATATTTTTCCAGATGACACTGAGGAGTACCCTACCTATTATGGACCCCAGGATGTTGTGGGTTTAGATTCGGAGACCCTGGCTCAAGAGGGACTTATCCCAACTGAGACAGTTGACCCTGGAGTGTAGCTTGTTGTATGATAGTATTCTTTTGTACTGGATTTGTCTCCAGCTTAATTTTGTTACTCTTCAGACTCATTGATGTAGACTATTCTATTCTTATCTGATTCGTGTTCATTCTATCTTAGTTCTGTGATTGAGTACACTATCTTTTGGTGGTTCATTATATTAGATAGACTTTCTAGACAGCGTTCTACCGCCGATTCTGCGGCGTAGGCTGGGCGTTGTTTCCGACTAGTACCCTTACCCCGGGTGCGGGTCATGACACGTTTTTGGTGGTGGCCCATGCAGGTCTAGCTTCACAAGTATGTGATGTCGTGGTAGTGCGACAACTTAGTTGTACTACTGCGAGCCTACAATAGGATATAGGATATAGGCTGAGATACTCAATCACATCTAGGAAAATTCTTTTGATTCAACTATTCTCCTTTGATATTGATACTTGATCTCTTAAACTGTCCTTTCCTTGATGTCTTACATCTTGTGCCATATTGATTCTTTCTTTCGCTTTGTCTCAGGATGCCGCCTAAGACTAGATCACAGCAGGGGAGAGCAGCTTCTGAGAGGTCTGCGACATCCCGAGGGCCTGCACCAGTCACTTCTCCGGTGATTGGAGTGTCAGCTGCTTTCGGAGGTCCACCACCTACTCAGAGGACTGTGCCAGCTGTATCTGAGGGGCTTCCACCTCCACCTCCTGTGCCAGCAGAGGCATCACAGATGTTTACACTGTTTCGTGAGATGCTCGAGGCACAGAGGGCTCAGTCAGAGGCACATCAGAGGCAGACCGACGTTCTACGGCAGGGCATCGAGAGTGCTCATCAGCTTGCTCGTGCTGTAGTTGAGAGAGGAGTTCCGATCCAGCAGCAGGTTGTTCCTCAAGTTGCTCAGCCTCGGCCAGGCAACATTCAGGACTTCAAGAAATTGGAGCCTAGGGTTTTCAAAGGGACGGAGGGCATCGTCTATGCTGATGATTGGCTCGAGGACATTGAGCATCTTATGAGGGTGTCCCGTCTTTCTGAAGATCTGAAGGTTGAGGAGGTAGGACTTCAACTGTTCGACGTCGCTCGCACTTGGTTCAGGAATGAGCCGGTTCTAGTTGACGCAGGACAATCTTGGGAGGTATTCAAGGACCTTTTCAAGAAGAAGTTTTTCGCTCGGATAGACAGGCTTGACTTGGGGAGACAATTTGAGAGTCTCATTCAGGGAAGCATGTCTGTGGAGGAATACGCTGCGGAGTTCGGTAGGTTGAGCCGATTTACAGAGTACTTGGTGAGGGAGCCGGAGGTTCGAGCTATTCGTTTCCGAGAGGGTCTAAACTGGGAGGTGAAGATTCTCATTCCGTCTTTTTATGAGACATACTCGGAGATACTTGCGGAGGCACGCAAGATTGAGCGGGATCTGGGTTTGAAGACCAAGAGAGACCGTGATTCTTTTCTGGGGGCCAACGGTAGTGTAGTATCTGCCAAACGTCCTCATTTCCAGTCCAGACCTTTCCAGCAGCCACAGCAGAACCAGACTCCAGCTAGAGCGCCTTTTCACCAGGCACCTCAGCAGCAGAGGCAGTTACAGCAGGCCCCATGCAACTTCTGCAAGAAGCCCAGCCACATCTGGGAAGTTTGCAGGAGGAGGCTAGGAGTTTGTTTGTATTGTGGTACTGAAGGGCATCAATCGAGGGAGTGTCCTCGTCGTGCAGTTCAAGGAGCAGCTCCAGCTCCGAGGACACAGACGAGACCACCTGCAGCACAGCCGAGGGGACCGCTTCCGACACAGCAGCAGCGTTTTGTCCAGTATCAACAACAGGGAGGTGCTCGGCAGGGACGAGCGTTTGCTATGACCGTCGAAGAGGAGGAACCCACCGGAGATGTTATCGCAGGTTTTATTCTTCTTGATTCCATTCCAGCTTTAGCTTTGTTTGATAGTGGTGCTTCCCATAGTTTTGTATCTGTTTCTTTTGTTCTGAAGCATGGTTTGGTAGCTGAGTCTTTTCTTAGGACTTGCAAGATCATGACCGGGGGAGGCATTATCCTGGTTAATGATATTTACAAGGATCGGAGAGTTACTCTGGGAGGCCGGGAGTTAAGTGCGTGTCTACTTGTAATGCCACTTCCAAGCTATGACATTGTACTTGGGATAGATTGGTTGAGTAGGCACCGTGCTAGCATAGACTGTAGAGGAGGTAGAGTTTTGTTTGGTCCGCCAGGAGAGCCAGAGTTCGAGTTTACTAGAGGAGCTACGGAGCAGGAAGAAGGTATTATTTGTGGAGCTATGGTAGAAAACAAGGAGTTGCCACATCCATTGATGGCAGAATTCTTGGATGTGTTTCCTGAGGAATTGCCAGGATTGCCACCAGATCAAGATGTTGAATTTTCTATAGACTTGGTGCCAGGTGCAGAACCAATTTCGCAACATATCTATAGAGTAAACAACAGTGAGCTGGTCGAGTTGAAGAAGCAGGTGGACGAATTGCAGGATAAGGGGTTTATCAGATCGAGTTCTTCACCATGGGGAACCCCGGTATTGTTTGTACCGAAGAAGGATGGATCGGTGCGTATGTGCATTGATTACAGAGCTTTGAATAATCTCACTATCAAGAATAAGTATCCTTTGCCACGGATTGATGATCTGTTTGATCAGTTGAGTGGTGCGAAGGTATTTTCTAAGATAGATTTGAGATCAGGCTACCATCAGGTGAAGGTAAAGCCGGAGGACATACCGAAGACTGCTTTTAGAACTCGGTATGGTCAGTACGAGTTTATGGTGATGCCGTTTGGTTTGACTAATGCACCGACGGTATTTATGAACTTGATGAACAAGGTGTTCCACCAGTACCTTGACAAGTTCGTGGTGGTGTTCATCGACGACATACTCATATACTCGAGGACACCAGAGGAGCATGAGGAGCATTTGAGGATTGTGTTGGATGTGCTGAGGAAGGAGAAGTTGTATGGGAAGTTGTCCAAATGTGAGTTTTTCTTGGACAAAGTAGAATTCTTGGGGCATGTTATGACTGGTGATGGTATTTCAGTAGATCCGAAGAAGATTTCAGCAGTGGAATCTTGGAAGACTCCGAGTTCAGTAGCAGAGATCAGGAGTTTCTTGGGATTGGCAGGCTATTACAGGAAGTTTGTGCAAGATTTTTCGAGGATTGCCGAGCCGATGACCAGACTCACAAGGAAGGATGTGGAGTTTGTTTGGACGGAGGATTGTCAGGTTGCTTTTGAGGAGTTGAAGAAGAGGTTGACGTATGCTCCTATTTTGACGTTGCCATCAGGGTCCGGAGGTTTCACTATTTATAGTAATGCATCGGGGAAGGGTTTAGGTTGTGTTCTTCAGCAGCATGGGAAAGTAATTGCCTATGCATCCAGGCAATTGCGTTCTCATAAAAAGAACTATCCTACCCATGATTTGGAGTTGGCAGCTGTCATATTCGCCCTGAAGTTGTGGAAATATTATTTGTACGGAGAGCGTGTGGAGATCTTCACAGACCACAAAAGCTTGAAGTACGTTTTCACGCAGAAGGAGTTGAACATGAGGCAGCGTCGGTGGTTGGAATTGATGAAGGATTTTGATATCTCTTTGCAATATCATCCTGGGAAAGCCAATGTAGTTGCCGATGCTTTGAGCAGGTATCCGGTAGCTATGTTCTTGACGCAGGATCGATATCTGTTGGAGGACTTGGAGAGCTTGGGCATTGAGGTGATTGTTCCTGGGTGTGCTATACAGATGTAGGGATTGCAGATACACTCAGATTTGATGGACAGGATCAAGGCAGCACAGTATGATGATGTATCTTTGAGGAGTATCAGAGCTCAGGTGAGAGCAGGATTGGAGGATGATTTCACTATTGCAGAGGATGGATCCTTGAGGCATGGAGTTAGATTGTGTGTGCCTAGTGTGGAGTTGCACGAGGAGGTGTTGCAGGAAGCACATCGCTCTCAGTATTCTATACATCCAGGTGCTAACAAGATGTATTGGGATATGCGAGAGAGTGTGTGGTGGTATGGCATGAAGAGGAAAGTGGCACAGTTTGTATCCAGATGCTTAGTGTGCCAGCAGGTGAAAGCCGAGAGGCAGAGGCCAGGAGGGTTACTTCAGCCATTACCCATTCCAGAGTGGAAGTGGGAACACATTACTATGGATTTTGTGTCCGGACTTCCACGATCTCCAGGAGGGAAAGACGCAATTTGGGTCATTGTTGATAGATTGACCAAGTCGGCCCACTTTTTGCCTTTCAAAGTGGATTTGTCTACGGAGAAGCTGGCAGAGATGTATGTGAGGCAAATTATTAGGATACACGGAGTTCCCGTCAGCATAGTCTCAGATCGAGATAGTCGTTTCACTTCTCATTTCTGGAGGAGTTTGCAGGAGAGTTTGGGCACTCAGCTCAAGTTCAGTACTGCATATCATCCCCAGACAGATGGGCAGTCAGAGAGGACTATCCAGACTCTCGAGGATATGTTGCGCACTTGTGTACTAGATTTTGGGAGTTCTTGGGAGGACCATCTCCATTTGGTAGAGTTTGCTTACAATAACAGTTACCAGACCAGTATAGAGATGTCACCTTTTGAAGCTCTATATGGTCGGAGGTGTCGTACTCCTTTGTCTTGGGACGATATTGGAGAGAGAATTTTTCTTGGGCCAGAGATGGTTGTGGATGCAGCGGAGAAGGTTCATTTGATCAGAGACAGACTTCGATTGGCGCAGGACAGGCAGCGGCATTGGGCCGATAGCCATCGGAGACCTTTGGAGTTTGAGGTATAGTTTAGAATTTGTTTGTGCTTGTTCTTGTTTGTTATAGATTAAGTTCTTAAGATGGTATTTTGTTCTAGGTGGGTGGTTTGGTGTTTTTGAGGATTTCTTCGACACGAGGCACGATTCGCTTCGGTGGAGGCGGAAAGCTTAGTCCGCGATTCATCGGACCTTTCACTATTCTAGAGAGGGTCGGTGCAGTTGCTTATAGACTAGACTTGCCACCTGCATTGCAGAGAGTGCACAACGTGTTTCATGTGTCACAGTTGAGATGATACGTGGCAGATCCTAGTCATGTATTGGATCACTCGGAGATAGAGGTGGGCCCTACTCTTAGCTATCCAGAGCAGCCAGTTGAGATTCTGGATCGGAGAGAGAAGGTGCTGAGGAACCAGACTATTCCTTTGGTGTGCGTCGCATGGAGGCATCACTCTCCGGGGGAGTCTACCTGGGAGAGAGAGGATGACATGCGAGAGCGTTATCCATATTTGTTTGTACCTTGAGGTATGTTATTTCTAGTTATGTTCTGTTCATTGTTATGTTCTGTTCATTAGTTAGTTGTGATTCTTTAGTTCTGTTCTGTGTTTTTCTGGGGGTAGTTTTCGTCTTTGAATTTCGAGGACGAAATTATTTAAGGAGGGTAGACTTGTCACTACCACATTTTAGGAAAAAGGGTATTTTAGTAATTTCCTATTTAAATAAATATTGTGCATGGTAAATAATTTTTGTTGTATTATTTAATTGTTGTTGGATGTTATTTAATTATTTTGGACTTATTTTAGTGGACCCAACTAGTATAGTTTGGACCCATGGACCAACATGAATTAAATAGTTAGATTTGGCCCATTTAGAAAGTCCATAGTTAAGGAGATGGATTAAATTAATTAAGTGATTAGACTAGAAGCTTCCTTCCTTAATTATTTCTTCATGAGAGGCCCCGAGGGGTACATTGGACATTTTACAATTACTTGGGAGAGGGGCAAGGCCGACCTATTAAAAGAGGGGGGAAATTTCTCTCTCCTCTCATTCTCATTCCAAATCTAGATCTAGAATTTCCCACTCCCAAATTCCCTCCATTCCCATTCCAATTCCCTACCAAATTCATTCCAAATTCTTCCCAATTCACCATTAGAGAAGGAGGAAGCAAGGATCTAGAAGAAGGAAGCAAGGATCTACAAAGAGGAGCAAGGATCTACAATTTGGAAGCAAGTTCTTCTCAATTGAACGTTTCATTGGGAATCCATCTCCCAATAGGTATAATTCAGATTTTCCCATTTAAATAGCTTCTAAATCTGAGATTTAATCATGTAAAATCAACCTATATGTATGTACTACCTATAGGACTTTGTTTTGTGTTCATAGGAGACCCATGGAGAAAGTTATGGTGCTTTTTGTGTTAATTTTGTTGGAATTCCGAATTTACATTTTGTTGTGTGTATCAATTGATTCTATAGATTAATTGGACATGAGCTTATGTGTTTGGGGCTAGTTTCGTGTCCATAATTTGGTACATGTGGTTCGTATCCCAACTATTTGGTGATACGTGTCATTTTGGGGGTTTTCCCTCCGACACGGGGCTTTGAACATGTCGTATTTTGACACGGACACATAGATCTACTTTTGACACTTTGATTTATTTATAAATATTATTTGTGATTTGTTTGTATCCTTCGGGTTACAATTGGTTGTGTGTTGGACTCGTGTCACATGCGTATCCTAGATCTAGTGGGATGCGGTGTGATACTCTCCAATTGTGTGGATTTTTGAATAGATCTAATTATGTATGGTTTAAATTCTTCAATTATAATTAGTAAATATATATAGATATTATATATTTATTTTGTGTATTTATTATAGTAATTATTGTAGCATAGATCTATATATTTTTGTGTGTGCTAATATGATGTACAAATATAATATGTAGCTTTCTTGCATGTAATTATATATGTACTTATGTTAATAGTATAAATTATACATAAATGTTTTATAAAATATATTTATGTGTTTAATTGTGTAATTATATTATTTATAATTATTATGTAATTATTTGTATATTAATGTATATATTTTAGGTGTGCTTCTAGCCATGTAAAATATGAACATTAATATGTGCATGTGTTGTAACTATTAGTATTTAATTATAAGTTTATATGTGCATATATATATAAGTATATAATTATTTATTTATATATATGTATTGTGATTATTATTGCATATATATTTCTGTGTTTTAGTGACAGTGGGTTTGTGACAGTGAAACTGTCGCTAAATAGGCGGGTCAGCAGCAGCCGCTGTACAGTGGTCAGCATTAATGACAGATCTGTCATTAATGCTGCAACAGTTTTGAGCGGCAACCTTTCAGCGACGTTTTTTTTATGACAGTTTGAAACTGTCAGCAAACTGTGACAGCAGCGATTTTGTATATGGAGTTTCTACGACAAATTTTCAGTGACAGTCAAGACTGTCACTATTAAACCTGTTTTTATTTTATCTTGTTTTGTTCACTGTTTTCAGTGACGCTTTGACAGTTTTAAATCATATTTTATATATTATTGTTGTATATATATGTGTGTATATATATATATGTGTGTGTATATATGTGTTTTTTATATATTTGTAATAATATATTATGTTATTTGTATACATATTGGTTTGTATATATATTATTTTAGGGTATATATTATTTGTATTAGTAGTATACTTTGTGTGAGTATGATTTGGGATCTAATTTTTATTCCTAAATTATTGTATTTATTTTCTATATTATTTTATATAGAGGTTTTGTGAGGTTGACTTTGGTTTGACCATATTTTTAGTTGACTTTAGAGTTGACCATAGTTGACTTTTAACTTAGAATTGATTTATTTACCTAGGAGTTGACTAGTTTGACTTGTTCTCTTTCCGGGACCTTGTTTTAATATGGTATTCCATATCTAGGTCTTCGAGGCACCGAGTCAGACATCTGTGAGACTGTTCTTTGGATTTCAGGCGAGTACATTCTCTGATAGTTTCTCATTTATGATATCCTCTATGTTCGTTGTATCTAGTGTAGATTTACATGTTTCTCTCGACACTATGGTTACACGGATTGGTATATCCGGATCTCATCATGAGATATTATTCCTTGGTATATGGTGTATATGGTGCAAGTATTGTTTCATTGGTTATCTTGTACATATACAGACACCGATTCTCGGGGAGACTAGCTATCTTCTTGGGGAATCTAGTGCCATAGCATACCGTGGTTGGATCTATTATACCAGTTGGGGGTGGGGAGTATTAGTATAGATATGTGATCAAATCCCTATTGAATAAAGTATTGGTAAGCGAATAGTGTTGATCATGCACCGTACGTATGATTAGCCAGGCCGTATTGTATCTTGCCCAAGCCGATCACATGTTAAGCTAGTACTCACACACTTAGTCATTAGTATTATTGTTTCATTGACATATTGTTCATTATTGTATTTCTTTCCGGTATTTCCTTATTGTCTATATATCTCTTGTATCTATTTTGTGCATCTTGTTTATCCACAGCTATTTACTGTTACATAGTTTTTATCATGGATTAGAACTGCTGTTAGAGATGTACTCTGCTCCTTTCCTGATTGGATATATTTTTCCAGATGACACTGAGGAGTACCCTACCTATTATGGACCCCAGGATGTTGTGGGTTTAGATTCGGAGACCCTGGCTCAAGAGGGACTTATCCCAACTGAGACAGTTGACCCTGGAGTGTAGCTTGTTGTATGATAGTATTCTTTTGTACTAGATTTGTCTCCAGCTTATTTTTGTTACTCTTCAGACTCATTGATGTATTATTTTAAACTCATGAGTTGATGACTATTCTATTCTTATCTGATTCGTGTTCATTCTATCTTAGTTCTGTGATTGAGTACACTATCTTTTGGTGGTTCATTATATTAGATAGACTTTCTAGACAGCGTTCTACCGCCGATTCTGCGGCGTAGGTTGGGCGTTGTTTCCGACTAGTACCCTTACCCCGGGTGCGGATCGTGACAAGTTATCTTTTGTAAATACAATTCAATAGCTGAGAAGGCGTATCAAAGTAAACTCTATGTAAATTACTCTGAATTATCAATAAAAAGGCATGTTTCTTCCGCATTTGTGTTCAAATCTCTGTGAATGTGTTTTATCAATTGTGTTTCAAAATAGGTTCCTAAAAACTGCAAGTTCTTGCCTTGTGCGAGCGCAACCCCAGGCTCGCACGGCATCACGCCCCTAGCGAGGACGAATCGGTTCCGTAAAGGATCCGACGAGGACGAATGACCCTTTCGGGATCGGGACGTGACATATTGGTATCAGAGCATGGCTGTACTTCCTTGGGATTTTAAAAGAATATAAAGGAGTTTGATGCGCCTCTCAATTGAGTTGCGTTCGGCGTCCGCTGCATCAGATGAGTCACCTATACAATGAGCCCGTAGATATAAAATCTATCAATTTTGGAGTGTTAACAAACTACTCTCTTTTGTAGCAATGGCTAAGAAAAACACTGCCGCTGCAAGCAGTGCTCAGCCTATCCAGAGCGATCCGACAAGTTCTGGAGAATTCGGAGGAGCGGGTTCAACCAGTATGGCGGAACGGCTTATGCTTCTCATGGAGGTGCAGTAACAACAAGCCGTTACGCAACAGGCGTAATTTGCTTCTCAACAGAAGCAGATGGATGCTATGATGCAACTGATTGCATCACTGGCACCCAACAACGGGGGAGCGACAACAACGCCGCCGGCTGTGGCTGTAGAGGATGAGTCGAAAGAGACGCAGCCTTCAGCTAGGAACACCTGCCGTGCCGCAGAGTTCACAAAGATGCATCCACCAACGTTTAACGGATGAGCGGAACCGGACGTTGTGTTGGGATGGATTGCTAAGCTGGAGGGACTCTTCAACCTGGTTAGCATCCGGGGATCCAAGCGAGTTGCCTGTGCATCGGTTCAGCTGGAACTGCGTGCGCATGATTGGTGGGAGGCAATGAAGCAAGGGATTTATGATGCCAATCCCAACTGCAAAATAACTTGGAAAATGTTCAAATCAGCCTTCATTGAACAATACATTCCCAGGGCCGTGCGTCAACAAAAAGAAGACGACTTCAGCAATCTGATCCAAGGAATTTTGTCTGTGGATGATTATGATTATGTGTTCGCTAAGCTAGCCAAGTTTGCGGGGCACTTCCTGCCTAACCAGCAGGCGTGGTGCTATCGCTTTCAAAAAGGTTTGAATGATGAGTTGCGTAGGGACGTCATCAATCAGAAATGTCAAACCTACAGGGAATGCTATGAAGCAGCCCTGGGCAGTGAGCGGATCTTTGGGCGTTGTCCCCCAAAGGCAGAGGTGCAAACCCCCCGTACCAACAACAATAAACGACCTCAGGAAACGGGAGGGTCTGGAGCACAAAAGCGTCAGCACACGTCGGATAACAGGGGTCAGACTCAGGCACCGAACTGTACCAGGTGCGGCAAAGCAGGGCATCGAGTAAACGAATGTCGGGTTACTAGATGTTTCAAATGTGGTCGTCTGGGCCATAAACAATTTAACTGCCGAGAGGGTAAGCCGAATCAAAACAACGGGAATAATCATAATAAGGGGCCTCCAGCAAGTGATGCAAATGCGGTGCCAGTAAACCCGCAACGTCAAGATGCTCAAGGCCGAGTCTATGCCTTGACTCGGGATGAGGCATCTGTCTCTGAAACGGTCGTGACAGGTACATTACTTTTTAGAGAATTGCCCGCTAGAGTCTTATTTGATTCAGGTGCTACGCATAGTTTCATATATGCTGATTTTACTGTTGAGCATAAATTAGCTTCTACTCCCTTAACTATGAATCTCTGCGTAAGCACACCTTCGGGAGTCGATATGCCCACCCATGCGATCTGTAGGGATGGTTATATTTGCATCGGATGACGGAAGCTTTCCTTAGATGTCATTGTACTAGACATTAAGGATTACGATATTATTCTCGGGATGGATTGGTTGGGTGCTTGCCATGCAACAATCGAGTGCGCGAAGAAGCGAGTCGTATTTCGTCTACCCGGCGAGGCAGACTTCTACTATTCATGCAGCGCTGCACCAAAGACGGCAATAGTGATATCAGCAATTTTGGCTAGGCGTATGCTACATTCGGGTTGTGAAGGGTACTTAGCTTCTGTTCGAGACACTCGGCAAGAAAGTGCAAATGCAGCTCAGGCTGATGTTATAGCAGATTTCCTCGACGTGTTCCCAGACGAGCTGCCTGGAATGCCTCCTGATCGTGAGATCGGATTCAGCATCGACACATTTCCGGATGCGCGACCGATATCAAAGGCACCTTATCGAATGGCTCCAACAGAGTTAAAAGAACTTAAGGTTCAGTTGCAAGACCTGTTGGACCGAGGATACATACATCCAAGCGTTTCTCCGTGGGGTGCTCCGGTACTGTTCGTGAAAAAGAAGGATGGATCCATGCGGCTGTGTATTGACTACCGAGAATTAAATAAGGCGACCGTACGAAATCAGTACCCTTTGCTAAGGATAGATGACTTGTTCGATCAACTGCAAGGTGCAACAGTTTTCTCTAAAGTTGATCTCAGGTCAGGGTACACCAGTTGAAAATCATACCAGAAGACATTCAAAAATCTGCGTTCAGGACTCGTTACGGACACTATAAGTTTCTCGTGATGTCGTTCGGTTTAACGAACGCCCCTGCAGCTTTCATGGATCTGATGAACCGCGTGTTTCGGCCGTACGTAGATAAGTTTATCGTCGTGTTCATCGATGACATTCTTATATATTCCAAGAACGAGGCGGAACACAAGGAATACCTGAAGATCGTGTTGTAGATATTACGAGAACATAAGTTTTTTGCTAAGCTCAGCAAGTGTGAGTTCTGGTTGAACAGCGTGGCGTTCCTTGGACATGTCGTCTCGGCAGAAGGCGTCGCTGTAGACCCGAAGAAAATTGAGGCGGTGGTGGACTTGAAACAACCTACGTCAGCCAGCGAAATTCGAAGCTTTCTCGGCCTAGCAGGATACTACCGTAGATTCATGAAAGATTTCTCTAAACTGGCCTCGCCTTTGACTCGCCTTACTCAGAAAGGGATTATATACAAATAGAGTGATGAATGCGAAGCCAGCTTTCGGGAACTTAAGCGGCGTCTTGTTTCAGCTCCAATTCTTGCACTTCCAGATGGGGTAGAAGAGTTTCAGATATACAGTGACGCTTCAGGACTCGGATTGGGATGTGTACTCATGCAACGGGACAAGGTAATATCGTACGCCTCCAGGCAACTGAAGCCGCACGAGAAAAACTACCCGACGCACGATTTGGAATTGGCGGCGATTGTATTTGCATTGAAGTTGTGGAGGCATTATCTTTATGGTGTTGCTTGTAAAATCTTCACAGATCACAAGAGCCTCAAGTATCTATTCACCCAACGGGAATTGAACCTCCGGCAGCGGCATTGGCTAGAACTTATTAAGGACTATGATCTAACGATCGCGTATACTCCGGGCAAGGGAAACGTCGTTGCTGATGCTCTGAGTCGAAAGCACGTGGGCTCGTTATCTATAAACAACCGTTTACTTCGAGATCTTGAGGCGATGGGCATCGAGCTTCGAGTTCGGCATCAAGGCGTGCAGCTGGCACCACTCCATCTTGAACCGAGTTTACGAGATAGAATCAAGTCATCTCAGGAGGGCGATCAGTTCCTAGTGAAAGTATGCGGATTGATCTCGGTGGGGAAGACGTCTGACTTTGTGGCAGGCGAAGATGGGGCCTTACAAATGAAAGGAAGGATATGCGTCCCAAGCGACCCTGAACTCCGAAGGAAAATTATGGCGGAAGCGCACTACGCGAAGTATTCTTTGCATCCAGGGAGCACTAAGATGTACAAGGACTTACGTGGTACCTTCTGGTGGCAAGGTATGAAGCGGGATGTGGCGACCTTTGTGTCATAGTGCATGGCCTGCCAACAGGTGAAAGCTGAACATCAGAGGCCCGGCGGGGAGATGTAGAACCTCGCTATTCTCGAGTGGAAATGGGACAACATCACTATAGATTTCATTGTGGGATTTCCGAAGATGCCACGGGGGCACGATGCGATTTGGGTCATAGTTGATCGTTTGACCAAATCATCCCACTTTTTGCCTATTAAAGTTGCGTGGAGCGTCGATCGGTTAGCACAGATTTACATAGACGAGATTGTTCGATTACACGGAGTGCCTGCTTCTATCGTCTCTGACCGTGACGGACATTTCTTATCTCGTTTCTGGACTAGCCTACAGTCTACTTTAGGAACCAAGCTACTGTTCAGTACCGCATACCACCCCCAGACTGATGGCCAAACAGAGAGGACGAATCAGATACTTGAAGATATGTTACGGCTGTGTGCAATCGATTTAAAGACTAGTTGGGACACGCACCTTCCGTTGGCGGAGTTTGCGTACAACAACAGCTACCAATCGAGCATCCAGATGGCACCGTACGAAGCACTCTATGGGCGCAAGTGTCGATCTCCAATCTGTTGGGACGAAGTCGGCGAGCGGCAGGTACTCGGGCCAGAGCTGGTGGAGCAGGCAGTCGAAAAAGTTCGCTTGATTCAGAAAAGACTCCGCACTGCGCAGAGCCGACAGAAAAGCTATGCCGATACTCATCGTAGGCCCTTGGAGTTCATGGTCGGAGATCATGTCTTCTTGAAAGTGATGCCGATGCATGGAGTGATGTGTTTTGGCGTGAAGGGCAAGCTGAGTCCCAGGTTTGTCGGCCCCTTTGAAATACTAGAACGGGTGGCAGCTGTGGCATACCGAATTGTACTACCTCCCGCCTTGGCTGGAGTGCACGACGTATTCCACGTTTCCCAACTTCGAAAGTATGTGCAAGACTCGAGTCATGTAGTTAGCTTCGAACAGCTAGAATTGCGCACGGATTTGTCATACTCGGAGGAGCCGGTGCGAATTCTGGATCGTAAGAAAAAAGTACTTCGCAACCGTATGATATCCTTGGTTCGCGTGCTGTGGCGGAACCATACAGTTGGAGAATCAACTTGGGAGATGGAATCAGAGATGAAGGAGAATTATCCTTCACTGTTCTTCGAGTCGGAGGTAGGCCTTGTTCTTAAGTTTCGGGTCGAAACTTTTTCTTAGTGGTATATTATGTAGTGCCTCAAATCCCGATCCGACCGGGACGAGCACTATGTAATTGGGCTTGTGGCTAGTCCGTCTGAGTCATAACTTAGATCTCGGCATCTTCTTGCCACGGACAAAATGCGATGATCCTTTCCAACTCATGGAAAGGCCTCTATTGAAACGAGTCCAATAGTTTTCGTATTTTGGTTGCTTGGTTTTCTTGATTGCCGCTTTGGGATTTTGATTTGGTGTTGCTTTCAATTTGCTTGGTTTTCGCTGTTGGTTTTATCGTTTGGAGCTTAGATTTTGGGGAGTTCGGTAAGGAAGGATAGGCAAGATTTCTAACTCGGTGCTCGTGCTGTTTCAGGTCTGCGTAACTGACGTTTGATCGTCGCTAGGCAGGATTCGTGTTTCAGCTACCTTTTTCCTTAACCAGTGAGTGGTTTGGTCCCTTCTTTCCTACTTCTTCATGCCAACATCTCTAAGTTTTAATCGTTCACTTGATGATGCCCGGTTGGACGCCTAGGAAATCCTTAGCCATAGGCATGCCAGCCACTAAGAAAGGAACATGGGATTTGTAGACTAATTTTATCATATGCTTGCACACCTTATAATTTGAGCTTGTTTATAAGGAAGAGTTGGTTGTTGGTGGTGGCTTGGTGCCTCGGATAGAGTTTGGATTTATGGGATAACTGAATCGGAACACCGCTTGAAAAAATATGAACTGTTGCATGAGATATATATATGTTGCTGCTTTACTTCTTCTGTTTGTTTTGATGCATTGTATGTAATATGAATTATTTCATGCATTTGCATGGTCTGGGACAACTTGTGCACAGAGTTTGGCATTTCCTCGAAATGGCTTTCCCGGGCACTGGAACCGTATTGATCCGGAGGAAAATATTTGATTCGTGCTCGTCATGATGCATAGCGGGACCTCCAGCAGGGCTTGCTACCCGAGCTGATAGGGCGCGCCGCTAAGCTTGAAATATGTCCTTAAGGTGTCGATCACACCAATGACCGCATAGAATAAAACGCATGCTAACTTATTATCTTGTGCAGATGGTAAGTATACTTGTGTTTCGTTTCAGGGAAGGCGTGCATCGATTGAGTAAGCAATCGGTATACTGGTTGGATTCAATGCTATTTTTATTCCTATCAAAACATGCAACTGATATGAATTGATTTTACTTGCTTCCTTATAGAAGCTATCTTAATGCATGCTCGCCCCTAACAAGCTAGTATCGATTTAGTCGAGTGGGATTCATCCCGCTCACCAGTACAAGTTGAGTACTGACCCACGTTGTGGGCAACTATTTTAGGCAATCAGACGGTGCAACGCTAGTGCGTTAGCGAGGAGGCATTAGGAGCACCTCTATTTTGAAGTATAACTGGAGTCAGTTCATTTTGGAGGCAGAGACTTCAAACTATACAAGGGCGTAATGTGCAAACGACGTGGACTATCTGACGGAGCGTACCCTGCATTTTGAGTTATCTTTTGTAAATGTAATTCAATAGCCGAGAAGGCGCATCAAAGTAAACTCTATGTAAATTACTCTGAATTATCAATGAAAAAGCATGTTTCTTCCGCATTTGTGTTCAAATCTTTGTGAATGTGTTTTATCAATTGTATTTCAAAATGGGTTCCTAAAAACTGCAAGTTCTTGCCTTGTGCGAGCGCAACCCCAGGCTCGCACGATATCACACCCCTAGCGAGGACGAATCGGTTCCGTAAAGGATCCAGCGAGGACGAATGACCCTTTCGGGATCGGGGCGTGATAAGTAGCTGGCATGCATTGTGTCTAGGGATTTCTTAGGCTTTCATCCGGGCATCATTGATTGAACATTTGAAATATTAAGGATGTTGGCATGAAGAAGTAGGAAAGAAGGGTCTGAACCACCCACCGATTAAGGAAAGTGCTGAAAGAAGGAGTCCTACATAGCAACGATCAAGCGTCAGTTATGCGGACCTGTAATAGCACGAGCATCGAGTTAGAATTCTTTTGCCTATCCTTCCTCCCAAAATCTCCAAGAACCAAAGTTCCAATCGAGAAAGCGAACAGCGAAAACCAAGCAAATTTAAAGCAACACCGAAACGAAATTCCAAAGCAAAATTAAGAAAACCAAGCAACCAAACACAAAAACTATTGGACTCATTTCAATAGAGGTCTATCTATGAGTTGGAAAGGATCATCGCATTTTATCCGTGGCAAGAGGATGCCGAAGATTCTAACTACTAAGTTATGACTCAGACAGACTAGCCACAAGTCCATTATATAGTGCACATCCCGATCGGATCAGGATTTGAGGTACTACATTAGCTACCACATAAGAAGAAATGGTTTAGAGAGATACTTTGGAGGGGATTAATAGTATTACTTTTTTGAAAATTATAGTTTTTATTAAAAAAATATCGGTGTTTGGAAATGCTTAAAAATTGGATGGAGAAAGTAAATCATTGGGGTGGGTAGATGTACCATTTTTCTACCTATATTCTTTTCCTTTGAATTTTTTGCTTGTTTTGTTTTATGTTTGTTTCTTTTGGTTTCTAAACATATACAGGAAATAACTTTCCATTGTATGAACTAAATGTGGCCTTCGATAATCAAGGCAAAAATATGATAGCCATCGGGACAGTTCACAAGAGATCTCATTATGTCCCCTGGAACCAATATATAGTGCATTAACTAACCTACAATAATTTATTCAAAAATTCTAGAGGAACTCATGAGTTCCTAATTGTTGGGAACACGTGCACACTGATACCATATGTTGATCATGCGGTGGAAGAAGCGTTTTGCCAACCCACCTGAGATGACCAAACCAATCTACGAACACCAAGCACATATGAAGACAAGTACATGGCGGTGACTACGTCACTAGACATATTCCAACCTTTATAACTCAGATAAAATTATAAGATTAAAAAAAACTAATGTTGAAATCCTTTGCCCTAATAGGTTCAACCCTCTCACCACACTCAAGAAGAAAAGCAGAAGATTATAATTGAAATCACTCACCAACCCGTAGCAATCTCCCTAACCGAAGTTGATAACTCATTGATCAGATCTCCTTCTTCCTTCTGTCTTGGATGGCAAAGTCCTAAGAGCAAAGCACGGGCTTTCTCTTAGATTTTCTGTGGACGAGCACCCCGAATCTTTAACTTGTGCATCTCCTTTGTGCCTCTACCCTTCTCCCTATTTATAGGATGAGAAACCTATTTTAGGGTTAAAAAATCCTAAAAATAGCCAACCATAAGATACAGTCGTCTACTAGCATCCAAACGGTCCAAAATATAACATAAAAACTCCAAAATTCGAGCAGCCGCCGCCGACACCGAACTCGGACCGAGTTCGGTTTTGAGGTTCTGGAATACCACACCGAGTTCGGCCTGAACTCGGCTAGGGAACCAGTTCAGACCAAACTCTGCCCCCCTTTAGCAGACTTGATTCCTAATCATCTCCCCATCCAGTCTGATGAGAGGTGTTGGCTCCATGGCTCCTCAACTGGACTCCATGCCTATCGTCCCGCAACAGAAAACCTGCTCCCCCATGCCATCGATCTCCGATCCCCCCGAGTTACTTTGCATCTTCCGTCATTTCCAGCTCCTCGACAGTCACGTCGATGCTAGCTGCCATGCGTAGAACCTCCTACACTACCGAGATCCTATCGATATCGATGACACGACCAAGACCGAAGGTCCTGATGATCAGTCTCACCATGAGTCTTGGCTGCATGTCCCCGACTTTCGTCTTCCACCAAAACGTGTTAACGTTCTGACGAGCTTCTTCACCCTTGGTTGGCCCAACCAAGCGGACGGTACGATTCTCCTGAGATTCGAACTCCTGAATCTTCCCACCTTCGTGTCCGAACTTGAAGCTCCCCATGCACATGCTTCCTCGAGCAGAATATTATGCACTGTGCATGTCATCGATGACCCACAACTTTTTCTGAATTGTGTGAATGATGATGCTCTTGCCTCAGATTGAGTTTGCTACAAACCTTGATCTCCTCCTTGGCCTCGAACTGCTGAAACCAATGTCGCTCTGTGAAGTTTTGGTAAACTACCAGTCGCCAAAACCGGATCTGTAGAATAACCCCCACCTGGAGACCGAGGAGTTGTCATGGGACCGACAGACTGACCCTCAATCTTTGACTTATCACTATTTGTCATTTTGTCTCGACGAACCAAATCTTCTGTATCTCTTAAAGTATCTCGAAGCCCCTCCAAGATAAGTTTTCGACGATCCACCTCCTGTCGAATACCCCTCGAGCCTCCATCCGGTATCTGTGGCCTGCATGTACACCTCAGGGGCTTGAGCCTGTATATGCCACAACACAAATCTCCTCGAGCCAGCTGCTGGGAACCCTTCATAAGCATCAAATCTTTGTCCCCAAACAAACTGCGACAACCATCATCCGCCAGCCTCCCTACCAAAACTAAGTTATAGCGTAAACTCGGTACATGTCGCACATCCTTGAGAACGAGCTTCTCACCAAGTTTCGTTGTTAAGTGCACATCATCGATGCCTACAACTACAACCGTCCCCTTGTTGCCCATCTTTATACGTCCAAACCTGCCACCGTGGTATGACATGAAGATCCTCCTATATGGAGTAGCGTGATACGACGTCCCCATGTCCATGACCCAGTCGTCATCATTGTCACGTCCCGATCTCCCGCAGGCTAAATCGGCCGTTCCCGCTAGGCGAGAATCACCGTGCCAGCGCTCCCGCAGAATGATCGCCTTAACCCAACCGGGCGTGATGCCGTACGAGCGTGAGCCACGCCCGTGCAAGGCCGTGGTTCATTGGCTGGCGGTAAGAGTTCTAAGCTACAGAGTCGCACAGATTGTCCGAGTGCAGCAAAATCATAAACGCATAGGCGATTGATAACAGGTTCACTAAGTCGACAATATAACGGAAGCATTGAATAACACATGCTGAAGTAAAGCAACTCTTTATTGATATAAACAAGTGTTACAGGCGGCGTATAGCCGAGATTACAAGTCGCTCAAGCCTCTCTCTCTGAAACAGTAAAAGTGTGCCAAGTGGCTACAATTGTGGAATGATTGTACAGGCGATGATCAGGCGATGTTCACAACATTATGTCTTGTATATGTACTTCAGTTCCGGATGTAGCGCTGCTTCAGAGTGATCTCCACGTCTTAGCACGCACGAAGGAGCATCTACATCGAACGAGGTTCTCCTGCACCCTGCATACAATCTGGTGGATTATCAGTACATTGAATGCACTTGTGGGGAAGCTACTCGACCGCTCGACAAATCCAAACACGTAAAATAGGTTCTGTGCACCAACTATTAAGTTATCTTTCTAGTTGCCTTAGGATCAGTTTCATGCAAACATTGAATAGCCTAATCCGTGTGGCAGTGCGCCGTGCGACATGAGAGAAAATATGGCGAGACTTACCAACTTACCATTTGTCCTTCCCTGTCCAAGGCAAACATTATTAATTCAAGCACGGGCATGTATAAACATTCAGGGGCAATAGCATATGCAACACGAGTATTGTTGTATCATGATCATTCAGGTGTTCAGTTGTTTCTTTGATGCGATGCAATGACTCGTACGCGGATAGCCGCTAAGCGAGGATGACTTATCTATATGAACACGAGTCGCTGGCATAGCCATTTTGGACATAGTCCAGGACAAGGATAGCATGCTACGAGAGTACACGAGGCACTGCAAGCTATCCTGTCCCATACACGATGACTACACACGAGTTCCATCCGGATCGGATCGGCCCCAGTGCCCCGGCGATCGTCCGTGGAACAATACCTCATTTTCGAGTTATCCGCGACATGCAACTTTGGGTCTTGCAATTATCACGAGATACACGAGAACACGAGTGCACTAGAACACGGGAACACGAATGCACTGGAACACGAGTACACGAGATACTTGAACATGGATTCACTTAGCCATTTGGATGTGCACAGTCTCCTGGGCTGATGTAAGCCCGCTCGAGGAAGACTTGCAGAGATCCGAATACCTGAATGAGTCTTGCCACAGGAGTATAATTATATTACTTGACATGATGTAATCCCCTGGCTCGGGAACTGCCTTGGCGACCTTACGGTCCCGGATACTTGCAGGTTTATTCTTGTACGGGACGACTACTTAGTAGTCTCCCAAGATTTGGATGAAAATAAGGCAACATACAAGCAGACAAGCATGCATTTGTATAAACACAAGTATTCACGTTAGCTCGGGCCCGAAGGTAAGCCGAGGAGCGAGATCGTGAGGGACTTCCCGAGCGACACGTTCTATGGTAGCAAGCGAGGGTCTGAACATATATAAACAATATTTCATTTCCATGTTCTAGCATAAGCAATACAAGTTGGGATTATTCCCTTAGCTAGGTGCGTTGGATTCTTATTAGCATGCAGGGGTGATTCACCTAGCGACTAGCATGTATCATTCCAGATTTTATGTGTGCTGGCTAGGCAAAGACAAGTTCACCGTAGCCACCCACCTTAGCGATGATTCGCCTCGGTAGACTGATACGTCAAACAAGCTTCTGAAAGCCTAAGCCGGATCCTGTAGGGACAAGTCTGGATATCCTTTGCCTCAAATGAGTATTCTCGCCTAAGCAAAGCGGGTCGGGACATGCACTTTTGCCGTTTGAATCGGCAGTCCGCTGGAACAAAATGGGGTGTTACAATCATGACACATGTCACAAGATTTCTCTGGGTCGGTTGCTGCGATGATGAGATCTCCCATAGCCATGAGATCCTCCTGATCATCCTTGCCTTTAGCCTTCTCAGTTTTGAGTTTCATGCAATTCCTCTTGATGTGACCCCTTTCGCCACAGTGATAGCAACCCTCCTTGCGATCCAGAGTCGCAAGATCCCGAGAACTCTCTCCCGTCCTCTCTTGTGACTTGGGTCTTTCCTTCCCATAGGAAGGCACCAGAGCGGACTCCTGCGACGATTTAACTTGCTTACGCCGGATCTCCTCGTTCAACAAGCTGCTTTTGACTGTCTCTATCCTGACAAGTCCATCAGGAGCGGAGTTGCTCACCGACACCACCAACGTCTTCCAGCTTTCTAGCAAAGAACTCAAAAGCAGAAGGGCCTGAAGTTCATCCTTAATCATCATTTTTATCGCAGATAGCTGATTGATGATGTCCTGAACCTCGTTCAGATGTTGTGCCACCGGTACACCCTCCGTGTATTTCGAGTTGACGAGTTGGCGAATTAGAAATGCCTTGTTGCCAGTCGTCTTCCTTTCGTACAACGAATGCAGCTTCTCCCACAATGCTTTTGCAGAACTCTCCATTGATACGTGGTGAAACACCGAGTCGTCCAGCCATTGGCGGATGAATCCAACATCCTTCCTGCCACTATCATATTTTCTAGGAAAGGGTATTTTGGTAATTTCATAATTATTTAAATATTATGCATGATGAATAATTATTTATTGTACTATTTAATTATTATTAGATGTTAGTTGATTATTTGGACTTGTGTTAGTGGACCTAACTAGTTTAGTTTAGACTCATGGACCAACATTTATAATTAGTTAGAATTGAGCCCAATTAGAAGTCCATTCATTAGGAGGAGGATTAATTTAATTAAACCATTAGACTATAACCTTTCCTCCTTAATTATTTCTTCATGAGAGTCCCCAAGGGGTATAATAGACATTACATAGTAGCTTGAGGAAGGGGCAAGGGGGGTCGGCCTATACAAAGAGGGGGGGAGTTTCTCTCTCCTCTTTTTATTTTAAATCTAGATCTAGAATGTCCCTCAACCAAATTCTTTCATTCCCACATCAATTCTCTACCAAATTTTATTCCAATTCTTTCCAAAATCACCATTGGAGGCTAGTAGTAGAAGGATCTAGAAGGAGGAAGCAAGGATCTACAAAGAGGAGCAAGGATCTACAAGTTGAAGGTCAATTTTATCAAATTTGGAGGTTGCATTAGAAATCCATCTTCCAATAGGTATAATTCAGTTTCTTCCCTTTATTTAGGTTCTAAATCTGAGATTTAACCATGAGAAACCAACCCATATGTATAGGCTACCCATAGGAATTGGAATTGAGTTCATAGGAGGCCTATAGAGAAAGTTATGGTATTTTTGTGTCAAATTTGGGAGAATTTTGAGATTGACACTTGTTGTGTTTGTCAATTGGTCATATAGATCCAATTGACATATGCTTATTTGTTTGTGGCTAGTGTCGTATCCACAATTGGATATGTGTAGGTCGTATCCCAACAAATTGGTGATACGTGTTGATTTATGGATTTTTTTCTCCAACACAGGACTTTGTGCATGTTATATTTTGACATGGACACGTAGATATATATTTTACTCTTTGTATTGTTCACATATGATAATTTAGACTTGCTCGTATCCTTCGGGGTACGTTTGGTTGTGTGGTGGACTCGTATTGCAAGCGTATCATAGATCTAGTGTGATACGGGTGCGATGCACTCCACGTGTTTGTTGTGTTGCTTTATAGATTCAATTTTCATTGTTCTTAGCTAATCGTAGTAGATGTATTCACATGCTTATATATATTTTGTTATGTATATATGTGTGGTTATATGTGCTAGTGTATCAAGTATCTATATACATATGTTTATATATATATACATATGTTTATATATATATATATATATATATATATATATATATATATATATATATATATATATATATATATATGTATATATATGTGTGTGTGTGTGTGTGTGTGTGTGTGTGGTTATAGTGCATGATTATATATATATTTGTATAAGATAAGGGAAGTTCACTTGAGTGTGTATATATATATATATATATATATATATATATATATATATATATATATATATATATATATATATATATATATATATATATATAAGATTGTGTGTGCAAGAGGGGGAGGGGCTCGACAGCAACAATAAAAGAAGGAGCTGCAGCAGCAGCTAAGCAGCAGGGTGCGGGCAGTTGAGGCATCAGCTGCAGCCATTGTAGCACAACAGCAGCAGCAGGCCTCATGCAGGCAGTGCAGCAGCAGCGAGGCAGCTTGTGCAGCGAGCAGCAAGTGCATTAACAACAGCCATTAGCAGCAGCAACAATGAAATGAATAGAGCAGCAACAGCAGCTTCAGCGAGGTTTGGCTCAGGTAAGGTTAGCTATTTAGGTGGTTGGTTAATAGATAAGTTAGTTTCTTTAGTAGTTAGTTTGATAGTTAGTTAGTTGTTAGTAGTTGGTAGTTATAAATAGATATGTATACATATAGTTTAGCTAGTTATCTAGTTAATTAAGTTATCTATATGTAAGTACTTGTTGATTAAATTAGTAGTTATATATATATATATATATATATATATATATATATATATATATATATATATATATATATATATATATATATATATTGTGTATCTCTAAGTTATATATGTATGTATATAAATACCTATATATTAATTTGTATTAGTAGGTATATGTATTGTATTGGTAAATATATATATTTCATAGTTGGTATCTATACATTAGTATATTATATATTTTAGTACTCGGTTGTTTAACATATAGTTAATGTTGGGTAGTGAGCTATGAGTGAGGTTTTGCATTACCTTGAGATACCAAAGTAAATACCAAGGTATTGAGGATACTCAAGGTATTTGAGTTGGGTATCAAGATGGGTGTTTAGTGTTGTGATACCAAGTTGGTTCAAAGCCAAGGTATCCACTTAGTATTTGTAATTAGGATTAGTATATTTAATATTGATTGAATATGCATATATGCTATTTCATATCTTTTGTTTGCGTATCTTGCGATACTGTATCTTAGTATCCTAGTTTAGCTTGTTTGTCCTAGATTCTTAGTGTATGAACCCAACATCATAGAGATAGACTCATGCAACCTAGAAATAGGTAGTTTGACTAAGTTTGACTGGTTTGACTTAGAGTTGATCTAGTTTGACTATTTTGACTTAGAAGTGACTCTTTGACCTAGAAGTTGACTAGTTTAACTTATTTTTATTCCGAAATCTTGTATTGATGTTATATTCCCTATCTAGGTCTTTGATGCACCGTACCAGACATCTGTGATACTATGCACCAGGTTTCAGGCGAGTACATTCTCTGATAGTTTCTTATTTATGATATCATCTATGTTCTTTGTATCTAATATAGATATCCTTGATTTCTTGACACGATGGTTACATGGATTGGTATATCCGGATCTCGTCATAAGATATTATTCCTTGGTATATATGGTGTATCTTGTGCAAGCCTTATTTTATTATTTTTCTTGTACATATACAGACACTGATTCTCGGAGAGACTAGCTATCTTCCTAGATAATCCCGTGCCATAGCGTACCATGGTTGGATCGACTATACCAGTCGGAGTTGGGGAGTATGTAGTGTAGATATGTGATCATACCCTTCTTGTATCAAGTCTTGTTCATTGAATAGTGTTAATTATACACCGCACGTATGATTAGCCAGGCCATATATCTTGTATAAAGTTCCCAAGCCGATCACATATTAAAGTTGGTATTCACTCACTTAGTCATTTGGTATTCTTGTTCATTATCATATTGTTCATTCTTGTATTTATTTCTAGTATTCCTTATTGTATATCTCTTGTATCTATTATTGCATCTTGTATATTCACATCTATTTACTGTTACATAGTTTATATCATTGATTAGAACTGCTGTTAGAGATGTACTCTTCTCATTTCCTGACTGGATATATTTTTTTCAGATGACACTGAGGAGTGGTACTGTAAGCCCCCTGATTTTCAGTAATTATTAATTTGAATTTTTCGTAATTTTTCGGGATGTTTCTGAAATTAAAACCTAGGCCTTTGGCAATTTAATAATTTTTAATTTCGGTTAATTCATATTAAAATATTATGAAAATAATATTTTATGGTGTAAAATGGAAAACCGGACACAGGGTAATTTTCTGCGGATTTATTGGACTCCGAAAACCCGTTTAAAGTCCTGAAACCCGAAGTACATTTAAACCGAATTTAACCCGTGCCAAACGCCCGACATCCCCATGAGAGCCGAAGCCAAGCCCGAGAAGCGTTGACCCAACCCAAATCCTAGGTGAAACCCTAGCCCAATTTATGTATGTATAAATACATAATTCCCTAAGTTTTCTCCATAAAGAAAAATAAAAAGAAAAAGATCCCAAATTTCTAATCCCCAAATCCCTAATCCTAATTAAACCTAACCCTAACCCTAACCCTGGCCGCTCCCTCCGCCGATCAAGGCCACCCCCGCCGGAGCCGATCACTCCAGCCTGAACCCTAACCCCATCTCCTCTTCTCCCCCGCTCACAGCCGACCGAGCCCTAGCCTACTCCCCTCGTCGTCGAATTCTCCCCCAATCTCCCAGCCGTCGACCCCGAGCCCGGCTCCCTCTGGCGAAGCCCCCACCGCTGGCCGCCTGAACCCTAGCACGACAGGATACAGTTCGTGTCGGACACAGCAACAGAACCGTGGACTCAGACACAGGACCCCCTCGGACACGGGAAATCGGTCTTCACGGAGCCCTGTTCAGGTAACGTTTTCTCTCACCTCACAACTCTGTTTTCAAGTCCGTCAGTTGCTACGCGTAGAATGCATAACCTCCTCGGAGCCCGTGCAACTCGCTCGGTGCATCGCGTCCTGTGGAGATCGCGAACCGCGATCCAAAAACAGGAAAAACAATGCCCTGTTTCACCCCGGAACTGAGTACGCTCCGCCAACCGGGACGACTTGGTCGCACGCGGTCTTTACCAAAACGTGCGCGTCATTGATACGGTCGTATAGGATTTCGCAGAAGTCGATTCGGATGTGCGTGCACACCGAAATCAACGCGTATCTGCCGACGACACCCCGTATCCGACCTTTCTGGAACACGCTGTAACTTTGTGTACACACGTCAGATCGAGACAAAACTTACGCCATCGGACTCGTAGCAATACGCTGGTCCTGTGACCCAAGTTTGGTTCGATTCTGAGAATGTTGACAAAATCGCGTATCGTGGGCCCCACAGGCTCCATTTGACGGGCGATTTTGTGATCGGCTCATCGAAATCTAATTCTGGAAGTTCCGTTGGGGTCGTATCATCGTTCCTGACTTGTTGATACTAAGTTTGAGGAATTTGGAGACCTTTGACCCTGACACGCTTTCCGGTGCAAAGTGGCCCACATGTGGACCCCGTTTTGGCCCGGAAATATTATTTTTGCCCTTGTGTCCAAATTGGACCTAAGGACAGGCATTTCTAGCTATTTGATATTTTCTGAATCTAATGGTGATGTTTATTTTAGCAATCGGAGTAGTACCTGCAGATCACACTGAGACCAGAGCTATAGTTGGAGCCAGGACCCCAAGCAAGTGTACCTTGCCAAACCCTGCAGCTTTGCTACTTATTTTCTTGACTTTTTATATATTAGTGGGCAAGTATACCTTGCCAACTTTATATTTCTTGTTGCATTTTCCCTTGATTCATTTATATTGCTGTGCATGCTTGACCTAGGACCGTGTGACATACTTAGCGTCTGATTATCAGTCGGGTGCCAACACCGTACGCGGTGTTGTGTATTGTCATCTAGAGATGGACATTCGTGATCCCTTTACATTCTCGTACTTGTCTTATCAAGTACACTATAACCCAGGACACTTGACACTATTCATGGACAGGATCTTCCCGAGATATTCGTGGTGATTCTGTATAGGATACAGGACTTGACTTTGATATTATAATCCTAGACATTAGATGACTTGTGCATTAGATACGATTATGCGTGACATGGACACGAGGCATCGTGGACATGAGACGTATGGTTACATTGGGTGGGGAGAGACACACAGGCTACAGGCTGACCATATATATACACCCCTATTATTGTGAGGCACAAGACTCTGAAGCCCGAGCTTGGCCCATTACTCATTATTACTGCTGCTACCGGCTCCCCGACACAGAGCTTGTAGCGGCGTCAGCCTGAGTTCTAGTGCTGCTCTCAGCTTGCATATCACTTAGCTGGTATTTAGTACACCCTTATTGTTCCATCTATCGCTGGAAAGACCCACAGGCTACAGGTTGATTATGTTATGCCGGCTACTCAGTCTCCCGCTGAGCTAGACCACCTCATGATATCACTGCTACCGGCTCCCCTACACAGAGCTTGTAGTTGTTTCAACCTGAGTACTATTGATGTTTTCTCTTGCATTTTACATAGATGGTTATATAGCTTACCCTATTTATTTTATTCTCTGCTGTACTGCATTTATTTTGGCTTGTATTTTCTGTACCTTGCTGTCCCCTGAGGACCTGGATCCGGACTTTGTCCTCAGGACTAGCAGAGGAGACCCACCTAGAGTTATACAGTACATGAGCATTATCAGGAGCAGAAGCAGGAACAGGAGCTGATACAGGAGCTGTACCGACACCTGAGGACGAGATTGTGCTAGAGGACTTCTCCTGGGTATTGCCTTGAGATACTCATCTATTTCTATTTCCAGTTCCTTTATTTTCCAGTCTATTGCATGGATGTATCAGACTTGTTCTCGGATTGTTCTCCGAGACACTTTTATTGAGATTTGTTAGTTATTCCTATTTGCATTATTCTGGTATTTGATCTGTGATTATCTGTTGTGGATGAGATTAGCATAGACTGTGATTTATATATCATTAGACCTACTTATTCTTATATTACAGCTTAAGCATGCCCCGATGGATTCATTAAATTGAGATTGTCCATCGATGTGTGCTGCTGGCCATTATCACGCGTCTGGTCCCTCGGTATTTTGGGACTGGGGCGCGACATTGTTTTTGTGGTGGCCCATACAGGTCAACGACTAAATTGTTCGGTTTCAACTTAGGGACCGAGCAAGCCTGCAATAAGAATAGGATAAGTTTTAGGATCTCATCCACTTGCTTGAATCGTTCTTGATATCTGTATCAGATTCAAATTAAATTCTTGACTTACATCCTGTCTTGATTCCTGAGCGCCTCTTATAGTTTATTTTGATGCAGAGCAATGGATTCACAAGCACGTGACGAGACTCATCCAGAAGCACCACAAGGTGTCGTGATAACCAACGGAGATGAAGTGACACCAGTTAGTGAAGGTCCATCATCACAGCAAGCAAATCAGCATGCCTCGAGAATCCAGGAAGATGACGTTCCACCATCGACGCAGTTTGCTCCGCCGATGCCTACCGTTCCACAAGGGCAGGCTATGGACGAACAACAAATGTTTCGAATATTCTACGCGATGATGCAAGCCCATCAGAAGGTTCAGGAAGAAGCTCATCAGATCCAAGCGGAGAAGTTCATCGATAGATTTAGCTCAGAGTTACGGAAGTTAATCAGCCCCGCTGCAACTACCTTAGACGAGGATATTCTTACTACAGCAAGGCCCATGGAGTGCGACACAAGGATAGGGTCCAGCCAGAAGCGGCCGTATGCATCAGCACCAGACCAAGCACAACAAGAAAGAGTTGCAAAGCGACCACAGATGAATCCACCACCAAGAGCAGCACCCAAAACCTTATTTCTTCCTACTTGTCAGCATTGTCGCAAGAAAGGCTATATTGAGAAGGAGTGCAGACGCAAGTTAGGATTATGCTTGATTTGCGGAACCAGTCAACACTTCGCTAGGGACTATTCTCAGCATCGAGAGAAAGCAGTGATGATTCATCAACCAGCCACATCAGCACCAGCCGGAGCACCACAGGAAGAAGTTGCAAAGAAGTCTCCCATGCACCCGCCACCAAAAGCATCTCCACAAGTTATACCTGTCTGTCCATATTGTCGCAGGCGAGGCCACATAGAGAACGAGTGCAGACGCAAAAGGAAATTATGCTTAGCTTGCAGATCCAGTCAACATTTATTAAAGGAATGCCCCGAACGTCGAGAAAGAGCGCTAATGTCACCAGCACCAACGCCAGCCTCTCCAGCATTGGAAGCACCGCAAACGAGAGTTGAAGGAGTCAGACCACCAGCCCTAGGAGGGAATCAGCCGAGGCCACCCCTGGCACCACAAGCAACACTCTTCTAGCAGACTCAACAACAACAGAGGAATCAACTGCAAGGATGTGAACAAGCTCCAGCGATGACTTTGGAAGACGCACAGACCCATGGAGTAGCTAATGCGTGTAATTTTTCGTAGTTATCTGTTTATCGATTTATTTTATCTCGTGCCTATTGGTTCGTGACCTCAGCCTTAATCTATGTAATTTTGAACTTGCTAATAATTTATAACCTAGAATGCTTTTATAATTGATAACCGTAGAGATGGTAGAGTCTTTTGTTATTGCTTATTTTGTTTGTCCTTGTGAACTTGAATTAAGTTGTACCTCCTTTCATCATCATCTAGCGTACTTATAATTGTTGTACCACCTTGACTTATGCTGCTATTCTATGGCCTAGTTTTGCAAGCTTATTTTTATCGAGCTTGTTCGTGACATATGTATTATTGGGTCGACACACTAATACAATTGTCTATTCAGAACCAGTGTATTACGGTCTGATCAACCTTAGTGCATTTTGGTTCGCTCTTCGCACGACTACTTTACGTGGATTGAGATATATAGTTGACTACTATACTTGCCCTCTAGATATGTCTGAGCATATCGTATCAGCTACATAACTGTACTAATATGAGCATGCGAACAAGGATTACCAGAATAGGATTTCAATCCACAATTGTCTTGACAAATCCCATTTGAATTCGTTAAACGCCTTGATCCTGATACTTCTATTATTTTACCTCACCCTTGAACTCTTTATTATTGATCTTCGTCTTCCCTTATTTCGGAAAGACGAAACATCGTGCTTGGTATAAGATTGATATATAGACAGTACTAGATATACCCCTCAGGCCGGTCGCATTGTTGATGACCCTTTTAGTTGTGATTGAGGGAATACCATAGGTGATATGTTGGTGTTAAAGACTTGAGGATTCAATAAACATGATTAAATAAGTTGGGGCATAGCTTTATTAGATGTATAGCCTTAGATGATAGATGGGTAAATTCTAAGTTGGGTAGAGACCGCAATGTTCACTTGAGAGGAATCATTTAGACTGTAATCAAGTGAGATTGGATAGAGAGAACCCCACCATATTTTAATTTTGAGGACGAAATTTTTATAAGTTGGGTAGATTGTAAGCCCCCTGATTTTCAGTAATTATTAATTTGGATTTTTCGTAATTTTCCGGAATGTTTCTGAAATTAAAACCTAGGCCTTTGACAATTTAATAATTTTTAATTTTGGTTAATTCATATTAAAATATTATGGAAATAATATTTTATGGTGTAAAATGGAAAACCAGACACAGGGTAATTTTCTGCGAATTTATTGGACTCCGAAAACCCGTTTAAAGCCCTGAAACCCGAAGTACATTTAAACCGAATTTAACCCGTGCCAAACGTCCGACATCCCCATGAGAGCCGAAGCCAAGCCCGAGAAGCGTTGACCCAGCCCAAATCCTAGGTGAAACCCTAGCCCAATTTATGTATGTATAAATACATAATTCCCTAAGCTTTCTCCATAAAGAAAAATAAAAAGAAAAAGATCCCAAATTCCTAATCCCCAAATCCCTAATCCTAATTAAACCTAACCCTAACCCTAACCCTGGCCGCTCCCTCCGCCGACCAAGGCCACCCCCGCCGGAGCCGATCACTCCAGCCTGAACCCTAACCCCATCTCCTCTTCTCCCCCGCTCACAGCCGATCGAGCCCTAGCCTACTCCCCTCGTCGTCGAATTCTTCCCCAATCTCCCAGCCGTCGACCCCGAGCCCGGCTCCCTCTGGCGAAGCCCCCGCCGCTGGCCGCCTAAACCCTAGCACGACAGGATACAGTTCGTGTCGGATACAGCAACAGAACCGTGGACTCAGACACAGGACCCCCTCGGACACGGGAAATCGGTCTTCACGGAGCCCTGTTCAGGTAACGTTTCCTCTCACCTCGCAACTCCGTTTTCAAGTCCGTCAGTTGCTACGCATAGAATGCATAACCCCCTCGGTGCCCGTGCAACTCGCTCGGTGCATCGCGTCCTGTGGAGATCGCGAACCGCGATCCAAAAACAGGAAAAATAACGCCCTGTTTCACCCCGAAACTGAGTACGCCCCGCCAACCGGGACGACTTGGTCACACGCGGTCTTTACCAAAACGTGCACGTCATTGATACGGTCGTGTAGGATTTCGCAGAAGTCGATTCGGATGTGCGTGCACACCGGAATCAACGCGTATCCGCCGACGACACCCCGTATCCGACCTTTCTGGAATATGCTATAACTTTGTGTACACACGTCAGATCGAGATGAAACTTACGCCATCGGACTCGTAGCAATATGCTGGTCCTGTGACCCAAGTTTGGTTCAATTCTGAGAATGTTGACAAAATCGCGTATCGTGGGTCCCATAGGCTCCATTTGACTGGCAATTTTGTGATCGGCTCATCGGAATCTAATTCTGGAAGTTCCGTTGGGGTCGTATCATCGTTCCTGACTTGTTGATACTAAGTTTGAGGAATTTGGAGACCTTTGACCCTGACACGCTTTCCGGTGCAAAGTGGCCCACATGTGGACCCCGTTTTGGCCCGGAAATATTATTTTTGCCCTTGTGTCCAAATTAGACCTAAGGACAGGCATTTCTAGCTATTTGATATTTTCTGAATCTAATGGTGATGTTTATTTCAGCAATCGGAGTAGTACCTACAGATCACACTGAGACCAGAGCTATAGTTGGAGCCAGGACCCCAGGCAAGTGTACCTTGCCAAACCCTGCAGCTTTGCTACTTATTTTCTTGACTTTTTATATATTAGTGGGCAAGTATACCTTGCCAACTTTACATTTCTTGTTGCATTTTCCCTTGATTCATTTATATTGCTGTGCATGCTTGACCTAGGACCGTGTGACGTACTTAGCGTCCGATTATCAGTCGGGTGCCAACACCGTACGCGGTGTTGTGTATTGTCATCTAGAGATGGTCATTCGTGACCCCTTTGCATTCTCGTACTTGTCTTATCAAGTACACTATAACCCAGGACACTTGACATTATTCATGGACAGGATCTTCCCGAGATATTCGTGGTGATTCTGTATAGGATACAGGACTTGACTTTGATATTATAATCCTAGACATTAGATGACTTGTGGATTAGATACGATTGTGCGTGACATGGACACGAGGTATCGTGGACATGAGATGTATGGTTACATTGGGTGGGGAGAGACACACAGGCTACAGGCTGACCATATATATACACCCCTATTATTGTGAGGCACAAGACTCTGAAGCCCGAGCTTGGCCCATTACTCATTATTACTGCTGCTACCGGCTCCCCGACAAAGAGATTATAGCGGCGTCAGCCTGAGTTCTAGTGCTGCTCTCAGCTTGCATATCACTTAGCTGGTATTTAGTACACCCTTATTGTTCCATCTATCGCTGGAGAGACCCACAGGCTACAGGTTGATTATGTTATGCCGGCTACTCAGTCTCCCGCTGAGCTATACCTCCTCATGATATCACTGCTACCGGCTCCCCTACACAGAGCTTGTAGTTGTTTCAACCTGAGTACTATTGATGTTCTCTCTTGCATTTCACATAGATGGTTATATAGCTTACCCTATTTATTTCATTCTCTGCTGCACTGCATTTATTTTGGCTTGTATTTTCTGTACCTTGCTGTCCCTGAGGACCTGGATCCGGACTTTGTCCCCAGGACTAGCAGAGGAGACCCACCTAGAGTTATACAGTACAGGAGCATTATCAGGAGCAGAAGCAGGAACAGGAGCTGATACAGGAGCTGTACCGACACCTGAGGACGAGATTGTGCTAGAGGACTTCTCCTGGGTATTGCCTTGAGATACTCATCTATTTCTATTTCCAGTTCCTTTATTTTTCAGTCTATTGCATGGATGTATCAGACTTGTTCTCGGATTGTTCTCCGAGACACTTTTATTGAGATTTGTTAGTTATTCCTACTTGCATTATTCTGGCATTTGATCTGTGATTATCTGTTGTGGATGAGATTAGCATAGACTGTGATTTATATATCATTGGACCTACTTATTCTTATATTACAGCTTAAGCATGCCCCGATGGATTCATTAAATTGAGATTGTCCATCGGTGTGTGCTGCTGGCCATTATCACGCGTCTGGTCCCTCGGTATTTTGGGACTGGGGCGCGACAGGTACCCTACTCATTACAGGCCTCAGGATATTGTGGGCTTAGAGTCAGAGACCCTGGCTTAGGAGGGACTCATCCCGACTGAGACAGATGGTCCAGAACTTGTAGCTTCTTAGTATTCTCTTGTACTGGATTTGTCTTCAGCTTATTGTTTAGTATCTTCTTCAGACTCATTGATGTTATTAATTTGACTCATGAGTTGTATTGTGACTATTCTATTTTTTTATCATATTCGTGCTATTCTCCATCTTAGATCTTTGTGATTGAGTATATTGACATTGTTGGTGGCTCATTATATTCTTAAATAGATTACCCAAACAACGTTCTGCCGTCGATTCTGTGGCGTAGGCTGGGTGTTGTTCCCGATTTGCATCCCTACACCGGGTGCAGGTCGTGACACTTCCTATCCAGTGGTTTTCAGTCATCAGTACCATTGTCCGTCAGCTTTGTGCTGTCGTCCTCTAAAGGACCATGCAAGTCCTTGCACTAGAGTAGATCCTCCATCCTTGGCTTCCAAATCGCCCAGTTTTCCCCTGTAAGGGTGATCATATGAGTGTTTATCTGCTCCGTAGACATAATTGCACCTTCCCTCTCAAGAAGAACCTGGCTCTGATACCACGTGTTGGGAACACGTGCGTTCTGATACTACGTGTTGATTGCGCAACGGAAGAAGCGCTTTGCTAACCCACCTGAGATGACCAAACCAATCTACGCACCAAGCACAGATGAAGACAAGTATATGGCGGTGACTACATCACCTGGACAAATTCTAACATTTATAACTCAGATGAAATTACAAGAATGCAAAAACTAATGTTGAAACCCTTTGCCCTAATAGGTCCAATCCCCTCACCACACTCAAGAAGAAGAGCAGAAGATTATAATTGAAATCACTCACAAACCCGTAGCAATCTTCCTAACCAAAGTTGACGACTCCTCGATTAGATCTCCGTCTTCCTTCTGTCTTGGATGACGAAGTCCTAAGAGCAAAGCCCGTGCTTTCTCTTAGATTTTCTGTGGACGAGCATCCTGAATCTCCAACTTGTGCTTCTCCTTTGTGCCTCCACCCTCCTCCCTATTTATAGGATGAGAAACCTATTTTAGGGTTAGAAAATTCTAAAAATAGCCAACCATAAGATCCAACCGTCCACTAGCATCCAACGGTCCAAAATATAACATAAAATTTTCAAAATCCAAGTAGCCGCTGCTGACACCGAACTTGGACCGAGTTCGGTTTTGAGGTTCTGGAATAACACACCAAGTTCGGCCCGAACTCGGCCAGGGACCGAGTTCTGACCGAACTCTGTCCCCTTCAACAGACTTGATTCCCAACACTAATTTTTAAATTTTGACTATTAACAAATGTTAGATTACATACATTTCATCCTTTAATCTTTTTTTTTCAAGGACAAAAGTTAAAAAAAAGTTAAGGGACTAAATAGAAAAATGTGTACACATGATACTAAGATTTTATTGTGAGTTTCTATTTATAGTCTTGGTTGGATGTAAGCGAAGTTGATTTTAGGAAAAAGCTAATCCAAAATGTAAGCGAAGTTGATTTTAGGAAAAAGCTATTTTTAGAATAGTTATAATTTGAACTTTTTTACGTAATTTTTGTTGTTGTAAATTAATAAATAATCTTGGTTTAGATTGTTCGGTCTTTTATATCATAAGCATTCTATAACTTGGACAAAACAAAAACTGCAGTCATTTGAGAGGAATATTCTAATTTTAGAAAATTTACTGTAGCGAAATAAATTTATATTAAATTCATATAGTTGAAACAAGTTTGAATAATTTTGAAATAGAGACAGAATCCGCCAACAGTATTGGCGAAAAACAAAAAAAAAATGAACACGAATGCAAAAAAGCCAAAAGTGGACCCCACTAGGCAAAATTCAGCCAACATTGTTGGCGGAATTTTGCCTTATGGGACCCGCAGGTTGGTTTGGGTGGTTGAGTTTTGTTGGTTTGGTTTTGTTTATTTTATTAGTTTGTTTTAATTAGTTATGTTTTTTTTAGTTTAGTTTTGGAATTTAATTTAAGAAAATATATTTTAACGAAATAAAATTAAAATAAATTAATTGTAAAAAAAATTAGAAATATTTTTTTCGCACATGTTTTATGTCCACTATTTTTGTCTCACGGATTTAAAATAATTAATTTAATTTTTTTTCTTTTTAAATTTTTTTTGGAGGTCGAAACATTGTTTTAAATTCGTGGGCCCCACACCCAATATAAATTTATTTTGCTACAGTAAATTTTAAATATTCGAAAATAAAATGACCGAAAGTAAAATTTGGAGGTCGAAATATCGTTTTTTTACGATTCTGAAAATTTTCGAAGTCCGTCAAACGATGAAACAATTTATCCCGTAGTACTTTTCGATACAGTCATTTTGGCACAAACTGGACCTTGTTTCGATCTCTCAATCAAAAATTATGATACTTTAAAGTTTAAATTTTATATTTTTGCCTGTAACATGTGCGTCTTGCTTCGGATAAAAAAAATTCCTACACGATTTTTGTTACTCTCGTCGAAAACATACAAATCGACTTATTGTTTAACAAAAAACGATTTCAAAACAAATAGTTATGGCCGCTCGAAGTCTGCTCGACGGCAGACGTAATATTCTTACGACAGATTTTTATCTTTATTATTATTTTTAACGTCGGTTAACGACAAGAAAATTAACGATAGGAATATAATATTAAAAATATAAACGCCCAAAGAACGTTTTGTTATTTTTTCGTAATTTTTTAAACTTTGATGCTTATGGAATTTATACAAATTACGATGCTCTTGATACAAATTTCCGAAAAAAATATTTCTAAATTTTTCTTAAAATTAATTTATTTTAATTTTATTTCGTTAAAATAAATTTTCTTAAATCTAATTACAAAACAAAACTAAATAAATAAAATCAAAACATAACTAACTAAAACAAACTAATAAAACAAACTAAACCAACCAAACAAACCAAGCTAAACCAATCAAACCAACCCAACCGAACTCGTGGGCTCCTACACCCAATTTCTGCCAACACAGTTGGCTGAAATTGGGCCACCAGTGTTGGCAAAAATTGGCTTGTGGGATCCACTTTTTTTTTTTTTTTTTCTGCCTACGTGTACGTTTGTTGTGTTTTCCGCCAACACTGTTGGCGGACTCTGTCTGTATTTTAAAATTTTACAAACTTGTTTCGTTTACATGAATTTAATATAAATTTATTTTGCTACAATAATTTTTTTCTTCTAATATGTGTTTGTTTTGAGATAATAATCTAATATATATTTTTATTGCAACTGGATTTACTTGTGGCAATCTAAACTCAGATGTAACATTTGTTGCTGCAGTGTTACCGAGACATGCTAAGATGGTCCATGTCCAAGTCTGTGATAGTAGGCATATGTACACAAATTTAGATACAGAAAGACACTTTATAATCACAATGACATTCAACATTGTTGTACCTCTTTTCATTTATTTGTAATTCTTTTGAAATTTTAAATTTAGTTTATGAGTAGGTATTGGCTTGAATAAATAGTACAATTTTATATGTTAAACAGTTTTTTGTGATTGTGATCTCATTTTAGTTTTCTGAGAAATATGGTTTTCTAATATAAATAACAATAAAAATAAATTTAGTTAATTTCATTCAAAATTTATTTCTCCTTTCTTTTTTCTCAACCTCTTTTTTTGTTGGAAATCTAATCGTAGTCGAGGTGGACAACAGTCAGAAGCAGCTGTAGAGAGGCGATAGAACGGTTAAGACTAACCAGATCAATTTGAGCCAGAAATAGAAACCAAAAATCTAGTTTTGGTCGACCAAAATTTTGGATTTTTCAGCACGAGAAGTGAGTGAAATCAAAAATTTTGTCTGAATTAAGCATAATTTTGGTTTAGGCAAATAGGGATGAGCATTTATCGATTTTTGGACCGAAACCGACACGAATTAACAATTCAGATTGGTTTTGAAAATATCGGATCGGAGTTCGATTTTGAGTTTTGGAAACATCGGTTTTACGGTTCAACTGTCGGATTTGGACCGGTTATCAAATCGAACCGAAAACCAAAATATTTTTTTATACAATTATATTTTTACCCTTACTTCCTATATATATATATATATATATATATATATATATATAAACTCTCCTTATCTCTCCACTCTAATTCCGGCTCCCACTCTCGTCTCTCGCTCTCTCTCTCTCTCTCTCGATCTAAACCTAGATCTAAGAAGGATTCGGACCAGAACCCTTGTTAGCCGACAATCTGACGTCTTCGACTTGGCTCAATGAGGTTAGAACAATGAATCCGAGCACTCCTAAGTTCTAATTTTAATTTTAATTTTAATTTTAATTTTAATTTTAATTTTAATTTTAATTTTCAATTTATTTCTATTAACTAACCTTCTTCTTCTTGGAGGACTCTTGGTTCCTCAATCTCTAGGTCTGTGAGTAATATCCTTTTTTTTTTCCTTCAAATTATTAATCACTTTCATGTTAATTTGATCTTTGAATATTTTTCCTATGCTTAATTTCAGAAGCTATGAAAAATGATTTTTTTCTTTTCTTTTATCCTTTTCCTTTTTCTTTTATAGAAGTTTGTCTCTAATTTATTCCAATATAGTAGATTTAGTCCTAAATACATGATGGAGAGACACTTTTATTTTGAGTGACGTTATGGAACTAATAATTTAGCAGTTTGATTTTCCAAATAATTCAAATAAAATTTATAATATTTGGAGGACAAGTATTGTTTTTAGCTTGCTATCTAGTTTAGGAATGTACTTACTTATGTGCCATTCTGGTTATTTATGATGACTGAAAGAATGATTTTGGTTATCTAAACCTTCAATGTTATTGTAACTCCACCAAGTCTTGATGCTGTCAAGTGTTAGCTTTATGTGGTAATGTAGATATCGATTTATAGAGCTTTATGTAGCTTTGGGCTGGAAGAGAAGAATAGGGGTACCATGGTTTTGCTTAGGCTAGGGTTTTTGAGGGGAAAAATGGATGGCAGCTATGATCAATTCTAAAGTGAGTTGGATGGTTAGGGTTTTTTACTTCGTGGGAGACTAGGATTAAGATCACCTATATCATGCTAGAGATTACATTTTGTGGAAATGTTGAGATTACTTTCATTAGGTTCAAGGCCAAGAGCTAGAATCAGTTCCTCATGAGCAAGTCGGAATTGCCTCAACTAAAATGAATAGAATTGGACCACTATATATAGGAAGAGATACATAGGAGGGTGGCTACTCTAGCCAGTGTGGGATCAAAAGAAGTGTACATTAAGGATAGGAACCTGTACAACAATACTATTCTTAATACTTTTCCTCATCTTCTTATCGTGAAGAATACAAGTTTCTATGAAGCTATATAAATAATGAAGATTGATCATTTTCAATTGAAGACATTGCAAGAAAAAGAGGGCGTACATAATTGACCTCTTAAAATCCAAAATCAACAAGGTTTGCTATAACACAAGAAAACCAAGTAATTGACAAAAGATGCCATCTTTTATATCCTTTCCTTACCAATGGCTTACAAAATTAGCATATGAAACATCTGTATACAAAGATGAAAATAATGAACTCATATTTAGTCAACTTCAACTTTACGGTAGTACAATAAAAAGAAATTAAGTGTGCGCATTACTGGTTCTCTTACTAAATCAATGTCGAAGGAGCGGAGCGTGGGCGCACTCACTCTAACGAAATATGCTAAAACACTGTAAGTAGCTGGTTCTCCCTCATGGCAGAAGTTACAAGATTACCATCTCATCATTGAACAAAGAGAGCGAACAACTGTTTCTCTAATTGAATCAACGAAAAATTGCCAAAACCTGCCACAAAAATCAAGCATTCTTAAAAAAACTGACACGTATGACCTACTCTCATGGCAAAAGCTACAAAACATCATCTAAACATTTAATAGAGAGTGCAAATAGCTGGGTTTTTTTGGTTAAGAGTCTATTTTTCATACCTAAAAACTCTTAACATTGATAAGGAGAGGAAAAAAAAATCACACAAACATTACTTTAAATAGAATAATGCATCCACCAAAACATTCTGACAAACAGTCTATTTGCACTGAATTTACTCTAAATCAATAAGATTTTCTAAGACCCACGAAGTAAGTCTACAAAAAGCTGCCATCTTTAACCTTCCCTCAACATAAATCACTGAAATTTTTTAAAACCCACCAAAAGAAAATCTAAGTACATTGGAAAAAGATGTCATATTTGATCTTAATTTAGCAAAAAAATACTTACAAAATCAACAAATTAATATATATTAGTTAAAAGATTGTGATTTGGTAGCTAAAATTTGATTGAAATTTAGAAGGAATAAAGAAAAAGAAAATTATCAACTTAATATTTGAGGGTTTTGTGGGGTTTTTGAAACCGGCCTGCTCTGATCAACGGAGAAAGAAAATTGAAGATAAAGTAGGGGATGGATTGCTACATATCTGGTTTAGGGTGCATTTGTGGATCCGGACCAATAAGATGCATGGTCCATATTGGGCTTCTTGCGTAGTCTTAGGCCCATTGTTCAAATTCAGCCAATTATTTGACTTCATACACTTATATATGTCTTCAACTAGGTTGTTCATGTTGTAGCCTAATTTACTAGAGAGAGAGAGAGAGAGAGAGAGAGAGAGAGAGAGAGAGAGATTAATTTTTTGTTTGTATTTTGTACATGAGCATGAATTCAATAGGTTTTCCATTTATATTTATATTTATATAATAGTCAAAAGCCAAAAGGCTTAATAAATATGTGATCTTAGATTCTTAACAAATCTCTAAGAGAGAGGAATATCTCTATTTAATTGGCAAAATCATATATTGTTAGTTATAACTAACAACAATACTCCATCTTGAGTGTGCACAACTCAATAAATAATATGTATCAGTCTTCATGAATAATTAGTATCAATCATAATGGATGATTGGCATCAGTCTTTAGGGATGATCATCAGTAGTCATTAGGTTATATATATATATATATATATAATGGCTGATGATGATCATTCAATATATATATATATATATATATATATATATATATATATATATGATGATCATTCCTATAGTGACACAAGACAAAACCGTAGGACCTTGTGAATTAAAGTTTATAGATTTAAGTATTTGCGGAAGCTTTAGGGTTTTTGTGAACGATTAAAATTACTTAATTAGCACAAATAATAATAGTTATTCACAAAAAATACAATTGAAATCGAAGCTTTGGAACGAAGTTACCGTATGACGGCGAAAAATGAGGCGACGAAGAACTCGAACATAACACAAGCAATATAAAGTGGAAGTTGAGGTTGAGAAGAATTTGAGATATCTATTTATAAAAATTGGATCAAAAACCAAAATTTAATGAATAAAAACTATCTTATTCTCTTCTCTAATTTAAAAGTGCTCACATACATCCCTATTTATAGGCCATACTGATGCTGCTAAATTAGGACACTAGTCCAATCCTATTGAGGAATATGTTTCCTCCTAGCCTATATCTAATACAAAAATCACTAGTTAAATAATTCCCAAAATACAAATAAAACTCTGTCTAAACCAAATCTAAATTGGACTTGTACTTGGGTTTATGGATGATCCCGCATCATATAGGGTTACTGTTAGTAACGTTTTATAATAAGAGAAGATAAAAGATGTCTGCCTTTGTCTTATACTTGGTTTCTACTGGTGGCTTTTAGCAATTTTCTTGGTTTCAGGTTTGAGAGAACCAGTCATTATTCTTATCTTGTTACAGAATTAAATTGGAAGGATCAATCTTGTGGCCTTCATTTCATCAGTTATGTAGAGATCCTTGAAACATTCAGATTGAGATAAGAGAAAGAGAGACTTCATTTAAGCTTCTTCATTATCAACTGCAAGTGAATGAAAGGAGGTTGGACAGAGTAGGAAATAAGGTCGGCGAAGGGGATGCTATGAATTTGGGGTTTCAAATCTTTTTAATTAGTAAGGGAAAATAGCATGCTACTGACTACATAGATCAATGGTACTTCACAGATTGATTATTTAATAAATGTTCATTGGCCATTTCTAACATCAAACTTATTTGTTATATTGGGATCAATGGTACTTTACTGGTTGATTATTTAATAACTGTTTGTTGGCCATTTCTAACATCAAACTTATTTGTGATATTAGGATTGTAGTTACCGGATATTACACTAATTATTCTGACATTAGCCTGACCTGAAATTCTTTTTGAATTTGTAACTTCTTATTTCTTAGACAACATATTTTATCCTGAAATAAACTCTCTTGTGCTTCCTCTCAAAATTATCTTTTCATACTTGGGTTTCTCTGCTCCATAACTTACCACTCCTGTCATTGTGGGTCAAGGTTAAATTTTTTTTTTAATCCTGGCTGTTTTCTCCAAAATATACATAGTTCACATAGTTCAGCTGTTTTTTTTTTTTTTTTTTGATCCTATGACATTTGTATGAGTTCCTCTGTAGGTTATGCATGTGCGCTGATATCACGGTTGCATGTGCATGACACAATACGGACACGGCAGCTACTTTGATGTGTCCTAGTGTATTTTGGAGTGTTCTTGCTGTGTTTGTTACTGTCAGACACGATGTGACATGGATTCAGAACCGGTTTTGGAGTGTCCACGGACCACATTTCCTAGGTTGTAACTGCAAAAATATCTCTAAACGAAACTAATAAGGTACTATGAACTCAAAAATTTGACACACAACTTGATAACATTAAGGTTGGTGATATGGGTTTTTAAATTTTTAAATTTATATTATGGTATTCAATACAGTGTGTGTTAATTGCGATAGGTTAAATTAGTTCAGTTCAAAAATTTGGAGGTGATGTTACTGAAACTGGACCGGGAATGACCATTTCATTTGAGGGTCACCCTACATCTGCAACCAAACATTAGAATGAGAATAATATTCCATTCAGTTATTCTAAGGATTTATTTGTGTTTATGCTATATTGTAGCTTTCTTTCTTTTTGTGGACAAACATGATCTCCTATATTTGCTTAGAGTAGAGTCACATTTGTGGAGAAGCCAACCTCATTACTGATTTATCCTGGTTCACAGATGGTAAATCGCACTCATTAATTATTGAAAAGAGGAGCAAGGATGACAACATTACCAAATGTTTGTTTCTTTCGAGGTGGGTTTTGCGTACTTGATAATAAGCTTTGTCGACATATCTGTTATCAGTGTTCTTCCTTATAATATCACAATTGATGCAAGTTGCTTGTGGTTTGACAGATGTGTCCATGGGAACTTTAGCATCCTATAAAGATGGTCATAATGTAAAATCAATACCAAGACAGTTCCAGGTGTGCAAATCCCCCATGTATTAGTTGCTTGAAATGTTATTGGCCTTTGAATTCTATATTTGTTTTACTTTTAACTCTTCTTTTTCTAGTAGCCTGATCATGATGGCTTTCTCCTTGTTCCATGTCTTAAAAAGATATAAAATTCTTCATTTTATTTCAGTAATATCTAATGTTGTTTCCCTTTCTCCAAATTCAAAATTACAGTCACAATTTGTGGGCACGTTTCAATCAAAGAAGGTGCTAGTGCTATTTGGTCCAAAGAGAAATTTTGAAATAAATGAAATGAAGGATAGAGAATTTCACCCCATAAACTGTGTGAGGAAGGATGGACAATTTGACCCGTCATCAATTGAGCCACCTCCATACTCTAGTTATATGGATTCAACATCTGGTCAGCTTGAACCAGCGTCTGGTGCTCGAGCTAGTATACCAGGCAAGGAGTACTGGCCTGAAGGTACGGTTAGCCGGGTGAGGGCTGCCCGGGCCCCTGAGCCGGTTGGGAAGTCAGAAGGGAAGCCTTCATATGGCAAGAATCCTGGAAGTAGAAGAAAACAGTACAAGGGACAAGCAGCTTCTTCCAATGCTACCGAGACTACTGCCGATTTGAGTGATCCCTCCATCTTTGACAACTCAGACGATGTTCCGGATGAGCCTAGAGATCCATCTGAAGATTTTGTTATCTATCAGACAGAAGCAGAGGAAGAGAACCTCAGTACTTATGAGTTGGACAAAAGGGTTGGACGCCCACACTCCTTTGTAGATCCAGCTAAGCTTAGGCCCATGGAAGAACCCCGCTCAAGTGAAGAGCTATGGTGGAATTGGAGAAAACCTGAAAAGGAGCAATGGTCAAGGTGGCAAAGGAGGCGCCCAGATGTTGATACGGTTAGTACAGAGGAACCGATAATTTAAAAAAAGCTGGTGATGGTCATTTGTATTTTAATTTTAATCCAACATATTAGTCAAAACATGGGGTTTCTAAAGATGTATGCATCAGTTCTTAAATGGAGATTTTCTTTTACTTGCTTTCAGGTCTTTGCAAAGGCAATGGCAGAGACTGGACAAATAAAGCTTTACGGAGAACACCCAACAATAACTGAGGCTGCTCTTGCAAGGGCAAGGAAGAATATATTCAAAGAAGAAAGGTAGGCTACTAGCAAACTGTATAAGTTATTATATTCAAACTGGTGATTGTGTAGTTGGTCCCTGAGTATTCTGTATGTGACTCATTGGTTATGGTGTAGGTATTGTAGATATTTTTAGGATGTATCATAGGCTTTGTCCCAAAATTTTGTGGTTTCTACATGAAATCTTCACTCATTCAGCTCCGCTAAGGATCATTCATGAGAATTCTATTCCATAGAAATCTGACAATGTATTATGTTGGTTTCCAAATTCTGATGAAAGGTCCCTTCTTCATTGAGAGGCTTAGGGGGGTTAGTGAACATAAAAACATTTATGACCTTTTTTGTTTCACGTGAATTCAGATTCTAGGAAATTGGGACAACCTTAGCCCATTTCTTCAGCTGAAATAAAGATTGAAATGACACACTCAATTAATTATTTTGTAGGCCTGTTGGACCTACTGAAGAGTACATCGCACTGGTTTACTGCTCTTTCTTTTTCTGTATCTTGAAATCTCATTAAGCACATAAGGCAAAGAACTTTTGCCAAGCATTTAGAAATGGACAGATCTTTCTTGCTAGTAAAACTAGACTGATTTAAAACTAACTTAATAATTTGCTTTTCTGAAATCCAGGCTACAAGCTGAACAGAGGAGATTGGAAGAAATAGGGCCAATAGCCTACTATTCAGAATGGGTTAAAGCATGGGATAGGGATACTTCCCGTGAGGCTGTGCAAAAACACTATGAAGAAACTGGTGAGGATGAGAACATCCAGCTTATTACGATGTTCCAACAACAAACTGCTGAAGAATTCCGAATCATGATGGGAACTGATGTTCGTATCAAGCGGGATCCTTTGGCAATGCGGATGCGGGAGGACCAAATTAAAGAGAGTACTAGCCAAAACCCTTGATGACAGATCCTATTTTTTCAATAATCTATCTATTTGATCTTAACTAATTTTCAAGTTATTCTTTCATTATAATCAACTTTAGCCATTCCCATCAAACTGGGGTCAGCTGTGGTGCATGATTTTATGTTGAAAACAGAGGTCCACAATAGAATGGTCCATTTTTTTTTCTTCCCAACGAGCTAGTGCCACATTTCTGTCAAGGCAATCATGTTCATGAACATTTCTGTCAAGGCAGTCATGAGAGGACTACCTCGTAAAACTTAGAATTTGATAAGTTGTGGGTAGGTAAACCTATTTCTAATGTTTTTACTGATAAGTTTATGCAACAAATGAAATGCGTACATGTCTACTTAAATGTTGGCTAAGATTGCCTTTGGTTTCCATTCCTAGTATATATCAATTAAGGAATAGCAACATGCATCATTGCACACACACACATCTAACTTCAACAAATTTTTTTAGTCGTCCTATCTCAGTGAGACCATTTACTGTCATCACAAAAGGAAGTGGAGGAGCCCCAAAATTTTGAAAATAAATAAAATTTAAATTCCATATATGCATGTTGTATAATCAAAAAATATGTTTCTCACTTTAATGTGCATGCCTTTGCACTTGCACACTTTCTTTAGCATATATAGCCTTTGGGGGGTCCCCGGGGGTGGTAGCCCGGGTTCGAGCCTCCCCCCGCCCCGGGATGGCTGGTGGCATAGCCACGGTCCCGGGGCATGCCAATATATATATATATATATATATATATATATATATATATATATATATATATAGTTCAAACTTTTAAGAAAAATACGGACGGTGCATGCATTCTACCCCTTTTGATTTGCATCCAAACAAATGATCTGTACCACATTTCATGATATCCATATTCTAAAGCATATATTGGTTAAATTCCATATATTTTGAGAAATCTCCAACCCACTGATCAAGTGAGTCCCATTATAACGACTTTTCAACAATAGAATAAAGGAGAACATTAGCCCAATGGGTTAAGATTCTATTCTATTGAGTAAGAAGTGTGAGAACAGCTATGTATCTATATTATAGTCTTGGAAATAACTAGTAACTTTTGAGGATTAGTAGGACATTGATGAGTTCTGATTTTGTATGTCTCTTCCCTAAGAAAATTTATTTGTAAAATGTTATCCTTTGCAGTATGGGGCGGTGATCCAGTTTATCCAACTATCAATTACATTCAAGACCCAGATGAGGTGATTGATTACAGAGGCCCAGATTTTCATGAGCCAACTCCAGATATGTTGGCTTATCTTATGGAGGTACATATCGTATTCTTGCTTTCAGTATCAAAATACACATATAAGCCAGGCTGGCATCTCTACTCTTTTAAGGCGTTCACGATTTGAAACTTAGGCATTTACTTGTTAATATATTGAAGTTCCTCTTCACTTTTGATGCTTTCTTTTTAATATAGAATCCTTGGTTAACAACCAACTTTCTTATTTATTGTGACTAAGTTTACGCTTGGTATGTCTATCTAATTTAGATTCCTTAGAATATTCTATAGTACGTGGAAAACCAGGATGCAGCCAGCAAAAGCTGGGAAATTCTTTAGCCCTGACGTTTCCTTGTATCATATTCTTGTGATATTTATTGTATATTTTACTAACAACAAGTCCTAGTTAAACTGCTGCCACTTCTATTACCTATCCAAGAAGGCATGCAAATACTACTGTGCAAGGGCAGAATCATTTAGCACATGCAGTTTTTAAATAGGCTGCAGTGCAATGCTAGATTTACTGACGTTCAACTATTTTCTTCTTGTTTTCCTTTTGAATGTTCTTAGATTATTCTGGTTTGCTTTTCTAACACTTCAAAGAAAAGAAACCTAGGACCAATTGAGTCTTTGAGCAATTTTTTGCTTCATAAATGTCAGCAGAGTTTCTTTAACCATGACATATCTGCCACTTTTAATTGAATGAGTGATACTCTGTTTGTTTCTGTTTTGTTATATTTCATACCACCAGTTTAAAACCTGATCTACCTGCATCTGATGTGTCATTTACATGTTCATGGAGTAGTCACTAATATATTTGAACCTGTAATTTTGTGGGTTGATTTTTGTCTATAGATGCTCATAACTAGAGTGTACTGGGTGAAGGTTCCACAACAATCTTAGCTTGTTCCTCTACGAGTCTAGTTAGCGAGTACTTTTTCACAAATAATGATTTGTTCAAACATGGTTTAACTGTGTTGGTTGCTCCTTGGTTGCATGAGCTAGCTAGGAATTTCACCAACATAGAGGAGGTCGATAGCCGTTCATAAAAACTGTCAAATCCTGTATGGAGCATCTTATGCTCCATAACCGACCTCATTCCATGCCTTTATTTTTCCCTTTTGTCAGAAAGGACATATCATATCAAGGGAAGAGCTCGAGGAAATCTTGGCCAAAGAAAAGAAACAAGAACTCGAGGTAACTAATTATTTCAGGCATGAAGTATTTATCCTTTGCTCTGATTTTTCATACCCTCTTGTTTACTGTATTTGCTACTATACCTTCATCCATCTTTTATACTCTTTGTCCTGAATACACTCTTTTTCCCATATTTACAACTGCAGGTTACAGATATAGATGAAGCTATGGCAAGTGCAGTTGACATAGGGGAAAATGACGTGAGTTAACTATTATGTTTCCATTTCTTCACAGACTAATCTTTCATTTATAGCAAAAGGCAGTATTTCAAATTAATGTATTTTGCTCATTGGGAATAGGATGAAGAAGAGAGTGAAGATGAAGTAGTTGAAGCTGAAGATGATGAAGCAGATGAAAAGATTACCCGTAATTGGAGTGTACTGAAAAGTACTCCTGAGCTTCGCAAATCAAAGGTGCTTCTTCATAGAAAGCTAACAAACTTTTTGATGTCAATTGCATAATATATCCTCTTATGTCTTGTTATAACTTTTCTGATGGTTACTTATTCTAGTTTGCTGGAGAGCTTTCATATCTGATGTCTCTTATATTCTCTGATCTGTAATAAAGAACTTCAAAGTGGTATATGAAACATATGAACTGTTTTATTCAAGTAAACCATTAAGAACAACACTTTTTATTCCACTTTTCTGTTTTGATACAAGATGTTGTCAGAGGCTGGCTTTTATGTCATAACTCATAAATAGGAATTTCCCTGATCTAGATAAACCATATAAGCCAAGAGAATAAAGAGTGTGGCCATAGGTGGTGTAAGCTTATGAAGTTGAACACACCCATAATTTAGCCTATGGATGGAATAATCACCTAGGTGCTTTATTCCATCACAAAGAGGGCAATATATGACATGCATGAAGAAAACAGTTGTATAGAAGCTGAAGAATTCATGATATTACATAATAAGTAATCCTGTATTCTTGAAGAAAGGATAGTTTTACTGCATCAATTCCTCCTATGACCTGTCATGTGAATCATGCAAGTTCTGCATGTAATTCTTACAATCCAATTCTTTTCTTGTTATTCCAGGAAAAACCAAAAAAAGAAAACATGACGGTAGAAGAGGCAATTGATGATTCAGAGAACTTGACTGACTTCTTGATGGACTTTGATGAAGAGGAGTAGCTCTCTTGCCTTCCTGAAAAAAGTTATACTGCCAATAAAACTTGTGAGTATTGAATGGTATATTACTTCATGCAAACCATATTGTATGTTGAAAGGTTAAATAGAAATAAGAATAAAAGCTCATATGTATTTGATGTCTCTTATAGCATCTAGATTGTGTAGATGATCTGCTTGGGAGGTTGAAAACTCATCAGACGCATGTTCAGCTAAGGTACAAAACATCGACATATAGTTTTAAATCCATTTTCCATACTCATGATATGTACAATAGTTCTTTCACTGAAAAGGTTCCTTAACAGTACATGGATCCTTGTTACCTGGACTCGGGTTTGGGTACATATCCAAGAGTAGTGCCCTTCAAACTCATAATTGAAGGACACACGGACTCGGCTATAAATGATCCAAATTTTGGGTACGGCTATGGGAATATGACTATTAAAATAAATATATTTGAACATGGTTTCATAAAAAGATAACATATAATTAAATTTGTATGGTTTCATAAAAGATACAACATGTAATTAGATTTGCATGACTTCATAAAAGATATGCAATTAAAGTTATACTGTTTTATAAAAAAGCATAATCTCTAATTAAATTTGCATGATTTTATAAAAAGACTGTTGTAATTAAGTTTGCATAGTTTCATATAGTCAAGTTTATAATTAAATTTGCATGATTTCATAAAAGAGACATAATATAATTAAATTTGCAAAGTTTCATAAAAAGACAACATATAATTATAGACTACTAGTAAACTTTACTGAACATAGTTGAATAAGTCCCTAAGGGACGGACCCCCCCTTCAGCTCCCCTACTACTTTACTACCGGTGTACCATATTAAAATAAATTATTTACTTTATTACCACTTTAAAATAAACTATCTATTTCACTACCAATCTCTCGATTGTTACCATGGAGGATCGGATACGAATCTTATATCCATACCCATGTCCTATCGGGTCGACACGGGTACTTCTCCTTAAAGTGAAGAGTACAGATAACATAATATGGATCACACGCTCATGAACTTGTTAGGATTAAGAGTAGAATAACCTTACCGTTTTAATGATAAAAGGAATTATAAAACATATAAATAAGAAATATAGAAGATACCAAGACATACAATGAAAACCCTCTAATGTAGAGGAAAAAACGAAAAATGGGGTAAACTCGAGATATTTAACTATTAAATATTAGGATTTATAATGATTGATTTTTATGCCAAAAATATCGGTTTATATTGTTGGAAAGAAAATCATAGATGATACGTCCTTCAAAATCGCAAAGTGTCGACTAATGACACAAAAGCGCCAAGGAAAGTCTCAACAAGATGAAAGTAATTTAGTGTGTATCACAAGGACAAAGAGCTGAAATTTTCTCACGATTTCTCCAACTCTCGGCCTAAAAATGTGCAATACAATCTAATTTCTTTTGTTGTTCTATGTTCACTCATTGTTTTTCTACACACTTTCATCCATCCAAATATGCCTATATTTAACCATCCAAACATGCCTATATATAGGCAGATAGAAGAAGCCTTTGAGCTTCTTGTTATTGACATAATAATGGCCAAAGTGGAGACCTTAATGCTTCAATTAACATCCACATTAAGTGTTATATTAATCAAAGCCATGAACACATGCATGCCTTCAAGATGTGTGATGTACCATGTTGTAAATATAAACAACCAAAATCTTCCCCTCCAACACCACATGGAAGAGTTGTTACCATAGGACCCCTCGTTTGGAGTCAAAACCTGCTAGCTCGGCACACGTTTCAAGCGTGTCTTTAGGATCCAACTAGGAACAACTTTGTTCATTATTTCTGTAGGACTCTCATATGCATAAATTTTCTTTAATTTCAACAATTGCTTCTCAACAGAGCCAAAGCCAATTGCACCTTGCATCGATATGCTTTGTTTAATTGTTTGGGAGTGGTAAGTATTACTTTTGCTCAAATCAAGGGCACTCTGACTCACATTAGACAACTTACTCGTCCTGCAGTATACAAGTAGGTTTCGTTTCATCTAAAACATTTCTTTTGCTGCCTTAGTTGCTGCAATATACTCTACCTCAGTTGCAAACAATGCACAACATATTTCTGCAACTTAGATTGCCAAAAAGGGCCCTACCAGCAAAGTTTATAAAACCTTGACATAGATTTCCTACCATTGACATCACCGGTTATATCTGCATGTGTTTATCCATCCAAGAGTGGTTTTGAACCTCCAAATGTCAAACATTAGTTAGAGCTTCCTCTTGAACTATGTTGCATGGACATATACTCTACAACACAGTAAAGACATGACAATACAAATAAGACACATATTTTGGTGTCATGTTGGCTCATTAGGTCTCAATCAACTTGATTTTGATAGTTAACTAAACCATGTTTCGATATGTCGCAAATATGATACAACTGTATGCAACCGAAGACTCGACGATGCTGTGACAATTGTTGTTTGCACTACGTCTAAGTTGTTTATTTCATGAATGTAATCGTCATTTTATTAAGTCTAGGACTTATGTACATCGAGTCGCACTGCCATACTCTAGTCCACTCAAATAGTCTGAAACCTATCCACATATACAAACCCAATCAAACCAAAACTAGCCCATACTCAACTTAAAATATTCTGAAAATTAGCCAACCGAACTCGGACCGAACTCGGTTTCGCTATTTACAGAAGATTGGCCAGTTGTGTAATCTCTGATTTTGTGGCTCCAATGTTCGAAAATTCAAATATTTTTGACCGAACTGTCCCATAAAATCCTATAAATAGACTTGGATTTCCACATTCCTACTAACTCATCTATTCTCTATCTTTCTATCCTATAGTGACCCTCAGAGCTTAAACCTTCCCATCTCCAAGATCAACTCCTCAGCCTTCTAGTGCCAAGTGCGATCTCAGTTTAGAAGTTTATCAGATTTGTACGAGCTTGGTTCAACACTTTTTGAAACTCAGCGAGTTTGCTTTCTAGATGTGAAGTTGCAAGCCTTCGTATCAAAGCTTGTAGTTGTAAAAAAGTGGCAAGCCTTCGGATCAAAGCTTGTGATTCACTATTGGTGATTATAGTGGATAAAACTCCGAGCAAGAGTTCTCGGGAATAGACTAGTTCTCTCGGAGGAAAACCAGTATACATCGCGATGTTTACGTTTGCTTTCTCTCAACTCTATTGCTCTATATATATCTGTTTTACATACTGTTTTTATTTGGTAGTTGTCTTTACTGTGGATTAATTTTTAATTAGATAGATTATTTCGCTGCACTCTATTCACCCCCTATAGAGTTGCCATCACGGTCCTACAATTGGTATCAGGGCAAGTTATCTTACTACTGGATTAACCTTCTTAGAGATTTATGGCAACTGTTAGATCTATCCACACCAACAATGGTGAAGGCCAGTATTTGATGATACCAACTACACGTACTGGAATATACGTATGAGCTTTTATCTGAAGTTACTCGATTTTGATCTTTGGTCTGTTGTAGTAGATGTATACAAAGAAGCCACCTAGAATAGCCTTAGATGGCAACCTTGTAGATAAGCTCCGTTATAATTACACAGACACATAAAAGAAACATGCTAGTCTTGATACTAAAGCTATTAACGCTCTATTTTGTGCTATATACAGAACCGAGTTTAACAGTCTCCCTTGTGGCACTTAACATGAAGTCTGGAAACTTCTTGAGGTCACTCATAAAGGAACATCACAAGTGAAGGAATCAAAGATAAGTTGACTGACACAAGAATATGGAACTTTCAAGATGAAGGAAAATGAGACGATCACTCAGATGTTCACAAGATTCCTTGACATCGTCAACCCTCTATCCTCTTTTGGTAAGGAGTACAACAATCATGAGAATATTCGTAAAGCACTCAGAGGGCTCACCAAGAATTGGAATTCCAAGGCCAGTGCAATCATTGAAGAGAATGATCTCACCACAATGACCCTCGAGATGTTCATGGGCAAGCTGATGACTCACGAGCTAGATCTCAAGGAATTTGAAGATCTCACGCCAAAGGAAAAGACGATTGCATTTAAGGCACATCACAAGAAAGTCTCCAACTGCGACTCCGACGACGATGAATCTCAAGATGAAAAAGTTGTCCTGATTACCAGGAACTTCAAGAAATTTCTAAAGTTCGAGAGATCAAAGAAGGGGTACAACGACAACAGTGATGAAGAACATGTGTGGTACAACTGTAAGAAATGTCACATAAAGAGGGACTGTCCAACAATAAAGAAAGGGAATCGCCAAGATCGGTCATCCAGAAGGACATCATCAAAGAAGTACGCAAATACAAGTATCTGTCATGAAAGCGAAGCTAGTGAATCTGAAGAACAAGAAAAGCCTCGAGACACGGCAAACCTATGCTTCATGGCACTATCTGATCAGGTAACAGATAACCATCCCTATGATAATTTTACATTTGATGAATTAGGTAATACTTTCAGTGGCTTACTTGAGAATTTTAGAAAGCTCAAGGATAAGTACACGCATGCTAGGAAAGATATTCAATCCTATCAGACTGAAATAGAAAGACTTACCTCTCTATTGAATGAAGTAAATGATACTTCTACTTGTAATGATTCAGATGAGATATCCAAACTCAAGCTTAGTCTTCATGAGGCACTTGGCTGCATTGACAAGAGCACTCAAGAGAAAACTAAACTTGAGGAATTCGAATCAGAGAAGAAATATTACATTGCTGCTCGTAGAATAGATGCTTTAACTGCTAAATATAATAAAGTTTATGCTACCTCTAAAAGATTAGATATTAGATTGGAAAAACAGGTTGAACAATCCACTACCCAGTCTAACACGAGACACGTAGCTAAACAAAAGAGCACACACAACAAAACAACTGCAAGCAAGCCTGATCATGCATGTAAAACACATCATGCACGTAGAACACAATATACTACTTCACACAATCATGCATTCTACTATAGATATCTACGTAAAAGTATTGTTTCACACACTCATATCTATCATACTGTACCAAGCACCAATAATACTGCTATATATCACTACTGTGGTAAGAAATGATATATCCAGATTTTGTAGAACTAGAAAATTAGTAGATATGAATGTATATGCATGGGTATCAAAGACTAACGCAGCTGGACCCTTAAGGAAATGGGTTCCAAGGGTTACATCTATAACTCGTTTTGTTGGTGGACCTTCTCATGCTAGAAGCAAGTGGATTCTCGATAGTGGTTGCTCACGACATATGACTGGTGATGCTAACCTATTTGTAACGCTATCGATGAAGAAAGAAGGATACATCTCGTTCGGTAACAACCTCAAAGGATATATCATTGGTAATGGTAACTTAGGTATTCCTTCCTATCCTGTTATTAAAGATGTTTGTCTAGTAACAAAATTAAAACATAACCTAATCAACATCAATCATTTAACTGACCATGGTTATGGTATTATTAACTTCGTGAAAGACAAATGCTCTATTTATGAAAGATCGACATGTAATATTATTTTTTAAGGTATTAGGGAAGACAATATATATATATATATATATATATATATATATATATATATATATATATATATATATATATTTCAAAGGACACTAACAATGTAGGCAGATATCTATACGCCAATAAAGATGAAAGCTGGCTATGTCATATGCGTCTAGGACATGCAAATATGGATACTATTGCAAGACTATCCACAAAGAAGCTGGTAAGAGGTTTACCGGAGATTACTGAAGGTATCTTTCTAGGTTATGTTGCTAAAAGCAAAGGGTGTCGATTATTCAACAAGCAATCACTGACTGTTGAAGAATCAATAAATATTACATTTGATGAATTTAACAATCAAGCACCAATCGACAGTGACGACGAACATGTCAGACCTATATCCAACAAGGCTCCTGAAGATACAATCGGAACAAGTTATGTGGAAAGTCTGTCCAGGAGATTGAGATTCTCTACAGATCATCCAAAGGACTTGGTAATAGGTGATATATCAAAAGGTGTAAGTACACGCTCTTCAAGTAAAGATATTATTGCAAATGTTGCTTTCATTTCACAAATAGAACCAAAGAATGTAGGAGAAGCTTTTTCTGATGAATTCATGAATTTTGAATTCTGCTATGTAAGAGAAACTCAACCAATTTGAACGTAATCAAGTTTGGGAACTTTTTCCCAGACATAATGATTATTCGATCATTGGTACTAAATGAGTTTTTCGAAATAAATTAAATGAGAATGGTTCAGTCGCACGCAACAAAGCACGTCTCGTAGCTCAAGGTTACAACCAAGAGGAAGACATTGACTACGATGAGACTTATGCTCCGGTTGCTAGACTAGAATATATTCGAATGCTTTGCGCTTTTGCAAGTTTTCATACTTTTAAACTTTTTCAAATGGATATCAAAAGTGCTTTCTTAAATGGCTTTATAAAAGAAGTTTTTGTTAAGTAATCCCCTGATTTTAAAGATTTTAAATATCCTAACCACGTATTCAAGTTACGAAAGGCTCTATATGGACTCAAACAAGCCCCACGAGCTTGGTACGAGCGTCTTAGCTCGTTTCTACTTGAAAATAGTTTTTCAAAAGAAAAAGTTGATACAACCCTGTTTATAATTTTTTTTAATAATTCTATGTTATTAGTGCAAATATATGTAGACTACATCATATTTGGATCTACTAATGAAATATGTAACGAGTTTGCTAAGTGTATGCAGAGTGAATTTGATATGAGCATGATGAGAGAACTCACATCCTTCCTAGGATTGCAAATCAAGTAAGATTCACAAGGAACGTTCATTAATCAAGCTAAGTACACTAAGGATTTGTTTAAGAAGTTTGACATGGATAACCATTATTCTAAATAGCGGCTGTCTCAACCGATTAGGGGTCTAGGCGGTCTCTCTCCGTACCGTTTTTCGGTAGGCGGTGGAGTAGGTGTTAACGGAGCTTTGACAGCGTACGTGGGCGCCTAGGCGGAGCAATACCTAACAAATTATTTTGGCCAAACGGTTTTGCAAACATTATGGGCCTATGGTTCACTTTTACAAGACTAAAACTTAATAAATCTTTGTTCTACAACATAGTTATGCATGAAACATCCTTAAAATATGTATATAATGCAAAAAAATGTGGTAAAATAGTAAAAAATATTCAAAATGTATCAACCGTCTAGGCGGACTCTTTCCGCTGCACAGTCGCCTACCGCCGTTTAGAACCTTGTGGATAACGCAAAACCTATCGGAACTCCAATGGCAACATCAACGAAGCTTGACCTTGATGAAAGTGGTAAACCTACATACATACGTAAGTATCGAGGTATGATTGGTAGTTTGTTATATCTAACTGCTAATTGTCCAGATATGTTTTTTGTATGTCTTTCTGCTAGATATCAGGTTAACCCTAAGGAATTACATCTGTGCGCAATTAAACGTATCTTCGGATACTTTAAAGGAACTTTATTGGCAGGCTTATGGTATCACAAAACCACGTCCTTTGACCTTATTGGTTACTCAGATGTTGATTTTGCTGGATGCAAAGTTGATCGAAAAAGTACCAGCGATACTTGTTATTTCCTAGGAAAGTCTCTAGTCTCCTGGTTAAGCAAGAAGCAAAATTTTGTTGCATTATCAACAACTGAGGCCGAGTATATCGTCGCGGGACGTGTACAAATTTTGTGGATGAAGCAAACCCTAGAAGACTTTTATTTGCACTACAAGAACATTCTCATTTACTGTGACAACACTAGCACTATTAATCTCACTAAAAATTCAATATGCCATTCACGCACTAAACACATAGAGATCAGACATCATTTTCTTAGGGATCATCAACAACACGGAGATATATGTTTAGAATTTGTTGACACAAAACATCAGTTAGCAGACACCTTTACTAAACCTTTAGCTGAATATCGCTTTAACTTTATCCGTCGAGAATTAGGACTTCTAGATTCTGATAAAATATAAGAATATAAGTCGCTTTAAATTCTTATTCAATCTAAGTTCTTTCAAGTTCTGATAATTGTGGATACAAGCCGAAATATCCCTTCTGTCAACAAGGTGTAAATAACCTTAAGCGATGCGGTACTTAAGTGCCTTCGGACCACCGCTAGCTGGAATCCGACCCCTACAGCTACTCCCAGATGATCTGCCTTTACGAGACTTTATGATATGATAAAACTCATTTAGCACTTATCCTTCATATATTATATCAAGTCAAGAAATTATAATTATCGATTAAAGTTAACACTGGAATTCTGGTTCATATTGGAACCGAATTCGGACCGAACTTGGTCTATGATCGAACTCGGTCTATGACCGAACTCGGTCTGCAATATTCCAGAATATTGAGATCTGGTTGGCCGACTTCCTAATTAAGATTTGGTTGTTCTATATATAGTCTTTTTCGTGGTATAACCTACAGTCCCACGAAAAATTACCTCCTCTCTTAAACCCTAATTTCCTACCTCTCCTTCCAAGGATATCCGAATCTCTTCAACCTTTTCTGAGGTATAATCTAACATTTTCTTTAATCCATGGCTCCTAAAAGAAAGTTAGGTGACTCCTCTCTGTCCATTGATCCTTTATTTTGTCCTATTATGTCAAATATTGATGAATTTGATGGATTTTAGAAAACTCCAATGCATGGTTTAATGATTTTTCTAAACGCAATATTTGTTCTGGCAATCCTATTGATTTTCATCCTTATAATGACTACCTATCTGTTTTTCAAAAGTTTCAATTTGAAGAATTGTTGCTACACATTATCGTATTTATCTGAATGTTATCCCTATGTTTTATTGTAACTTAACTTATGACAACGATATCATTTCTTCTAGAGTACGCAGTATCAACATTTAATTTGATGCTAATGACTTGGGAGAAATCTTACACATACCTGCTGAAGGTGAAACCCTAGTTAGTATCACTCAAGTTCAATTTGAAAATAACGTAACTCTGGACACCTTAAAAAACACCCTTTGTGCACCACGTATCTGTTCACCCGGAAGATTCTATGCTAGATATCTAAACAATCATTTCTTTGAAATGCATCGCATTATTTTTTTCCACGTTTCTATCTAATAAAACTTACTTTGATGAAGTTTCTTACTTAGAAATATCTGCTTTATATCATCTGCATTTCTCTATCCTGTTCAATCTTCCACAGACTATCATATCCCAAATGGTTCAATGTCGCAAGAAAGGGCGTCCATTAGTTTACGTCATGTATTTGCCTACTATTTTCAATTTCTTTGACATTTCTCTTGACACATGTCATTGTCTTGATGAACCACTATCTCTTAATCAAGTTCGTAGGATTGAGCCCGTATTTCTTTTACTTTATAACTCTTCCTCCAACTTAAAACACACAACCTGCTGATTCACCTCCTACTGCTAATGAGCCACCAGCTACCTTGGAATCCATCCTTATTCTGGTACGTGATCGCTTCAAAATAGAAGAACGCTATCGTGCTTTTGATCACCGCCAGACATTTCAGACTCAGGCTCTCGGTAACACCTTGATGGATATTCAGTATACACTTTCTCAGCACCCAGCCGGACCATTTTCGATTCTTAGAGATCCCAACCGACCGACCTATCACATCGATCATGCTTATGTGCAGAGATACTTGAATCCAGCCGATGCCTTCTATGACTCCAATAGATTAATTGAACCTGACGACAACGGTGATGACCACTAGATGTTATAGTGGATTTTGAAGCTTAAGGCTCAAGTTTTGCTCTACTATGATGTTCTTAGTTCACATCACTTTTAGTTAATTTTCTATGTTTTTCAAAACTCTATATATGTTTTTTTTTTGAATTCAATAAATGCAATATTATCGATATTTGACATAAACTGTTGGTTATTATATATTTGTTGTTTTACTCTTGTTTCCTTGTCAAACATAATATTCCACCAATTTCGGGGGAGCGCGTCATTTCGATCAAATGACAACGGAAAAAAAAATGAAGAACATGAAACATTAATAACATCGTTGTATCTATCGCTCCACAAGTTGCAGGAGAGCTATGCACATTCAAGACTTGCAGTATCATTTATTGTTTGTCAATTATCAAAATGGGGGAGATTGTTTGCCCATTAGGTCTCAATCAACTCGATTTTGATAGTTAACTAAATCATGTTTCTATGTGCTAAATTATGTTTCTATGTGTTGCAAATATGATACAACTGTATGCAACTGAAGACTCGACAATTGTTGTTTGCACTGCGTCAAGTTGTTTATTTCATGAATGTAATCTTCATTTTATTGAGTCTATGACTTATGTACATCGAGTCGCACTGGCATACTCAAGTCCACTCAAATAGCCGGAAACCTATCCCCATATACAAACCCAAATCAAACCAAACCTAGCCTATACACAACTTAGAATATTCTAGAAATTAGCCAACCGAACTCGGACCGAACACGGTTTTGCTATTTACAGAAGATGTTTTGCTATTTACAGAAGATTGGTCAGTTGTGTAATCCCTGATTTTGTGGCTCCAACGTTCGAAAATTCAAATATTTTTGACCGAATTCTGGTCGAACTTTGTCCCACAAAATCCTATAAATAGACTTGGATTTTCACATTCCTACTCACTTATCTCTTCTCTATCTTTCTATCATATAGTGAGCAAACCCTCAGAGCTTAAACCTTCCCATCTCCAAGATCAACTCCCCAGCCTTCTAGTGCCAAGTGCGATCTCGGTTTAGAAGTCTGTCAGAGTTGTACGAGCTTGGCTCAGCAAGTTTTCTTTTTAGCTATGAAGTTGCAAGCCTTTGTATCAAAGTTTGTGATTGTAAGAAGTGGCAAACCTTCGGATCAAAGCTTATGATTCACTATTGGTGATTATAGTGGATAAAACTTCGAGCAAGAGTTCTCGGGACTGGATTAGTCCTCTCAGAGGAAAACCAGTATACATTGCGGTATTTGCGTTTGCTTTCTCTCAACTCTACTGCTCTCTATATATATCTGCTTTATATACTGTTATTAGTTTGTAGCTTCCTTTACTGTGCATCAATTTTTAATTGGATAGATTATTCCGCTGCACTCTATTTACCCCCCTCTAGAGTTGCCATCACGGTTCTACGTATCCTAGTATATTTTAGAGTGTCCGGTTGTGTCCAATATGTGTTTGACATGACACGACCTACATTTCTTGAATTTTCGTACTTCCTAGCTCTCAAATGTCTAAGGATCCATCTTACGACTTCCTAATGATAGATACCGGGATTAGATGAGAACTTGCTTACCAAAGTGGAAGGCTTTAAGCTTTTTGTAACGTACACAATTATTGCCAAAGTCGAGATCTTTATGTTTCAAGTCCGTGTTTTAAAAAGCTCTAGGTGCTCCTAGGCAAGAGTTGCCTAGTCGCCTGGAAGGGCCTAGGCGTGCCTAGCCTTGTTCAGAGAAGAAAAATGCCACATGGAAAGCTTCTCAAATTTTCTTTTGATTACACTTGTCATTTTTAAGCTCATGCTAAGTTATCCAAATATTTCTTGTATACCTAAAAGCTCGTCAAACTTGAGTTTTTAGACAATAAACTAAAAAAAAAGTAAAAAAATCAATACCAAATTACTAACATAAAACAACAAAGTAACTTAACAAGATCACAAATAGACTATAAAACACAATTAAGTTTAAAAATTATATCACACATAAATCATTACAATAGAAGATAAATTGTTCAAATGAAAAAACAAGCATAAAATAATCAATGATTTAATGTTTCACATTCCAAATTCTCCTTTTATTTATTTATTTATTTATTTATGTATATTTAGTTAGTAACTTATAGTGTTAAAAATTAAAAAAGACTATTTGGGCCTTTAAAACGTTAAGTCTCCAACTTTAAAAACCAATATAACGAATAAAACCAAGCATGTCCATAAAACTTATAAGAAATCCCAAACAAAGTCCAAAAAAGGGCATAAAACACCCAATACACCTATGTGTGCGGTGCGCCTAGGCTCGCCTAATTACCTATTTGTCTAATCTCGCTTTTGATGTCTTTCTCCCCTAGGTATCCTTTAGAGAAGATACCTCGCCTGTCTTTGGATTAGGCGGTGAAATGCCTCTTGCATTTTGGGCATCTAGGCACGACAGGGCATTACCTTCGCCTTTAACAACACTGCTTCAAGTAACATCTGCACTAAGTATTATATTAATCAATGCCATGGACACATGCATGCCTTTACGATGTTTCTTGAACCATGATGTAAATATACACTACTAATAAAGTAGCAAGTTTTATCATGGTACTCATGACTGTTAGGTTATATACTAAAAGCATCACTTTTGTATTTACTATATTTTCTTATTATTTGAATAAGAATCATATGGACAAGTGTTTGCATATTATAATTGTTAAATATTAATGCAAGTGGCAGATATTATATATTGTAGATAATATGGTGTGGTGCCATACAGAAGATCATATTATTAGTTCTTTATAGAATATATAAATGGTTCACAACCAAGATGGATTTGGACAAACTATTAGTAAGGTTGTAGTGTAATATGGTATTTAGTCTATCTTGACTATAGGTTTACACTAGTGCACTTTGTGTGTATTAAACATGACCACTTGAGGTTGTTATTTTTGTACTGACTTCATAAGGAAACAAACACCTATGTTGTTATGGATGCTTGTACTCTTAATCCAGATATAATAAAAGACATGTATATGCAGTGTCTTACTTTAACTCATAAAAGAATGAGATTCATTATGGATCAACAATCTTTATGAATTGGATAATGACATTGTGTGTATGATGGGCTGTTGATTATAAAAGAAATTCATGTCCCGATATGTTGGGTTGATGATGTCCCCTTAAGGAGCTTATAAGAATTTTCATGTAAACCTTGCAGGTGGATTATATCCGACATGATAAATGAAGTTGAGTGGTACTACTTAAGGATAAAAGATGTCGATCAATATAGTTGTCAGTAGCTTATTTTGATCAACGGACATTCGATATCTTAACATGGAAAGACTAACAGACATATAATAAGGAGTCCATAAACGTAATTTGGGATTAGGAATGTAGTGCAATAATAGCTCTTTAATGGACCGAGCTATTGTTAACGGGCCTGGGTTGTGTTCGGGCTGAACATAGGATACCCACATCCATTAGGAGACCCAACTCTAATTTTTTCTCACATATATATATATATATATATATATATATATATAGAGAGAGAGAGAGAGAGAGAGAGAGAGAGAGAGAGGTCAGCCAAGGAGAAGACAATGTTTGGAGATCGTTGCCCATACGACGTCCAACCCGGAGAAGGAATAAGTGCAAAAGATCTTGGGGTCGCTGACTGATCGAGGTTAATCGTTATATTCTTCTCCTTACTTCAGGTATAATTTGTGAACCTTAGTTTTCGTCTTTGAAGGATTAGATCACGTTTTAATCATGTCCATCTTCTATCGATCGATATGCGCACCAATCCACGGTTCTGGGGATCCCCAGTTCCAACAATGACACCCCTACTCTCCTCTATCAATCCAATAAAAAATATGCTATGGTACCAAGAGTAATCTTATTGTCTTAAATGATTAATCGAAATGTAAAGTATTTAGAAATACAAAAGATACTAAGATATACGTAGAAAATCCTCTAATATAGAGGAAAAAAATCACGGGACAAATTCGAGATATTTTACTATTAAGAAATATGACTTACAATGACCGTTAACAATACTCAAAATACTAGTTTACATCATTGGAGAAAAGTACATAGAGATTACTTCTTTCAAGATCACGGGCCACGGATTTACAACACATGCACCAAGGAAAGTTTCAACAAGATGAACAAACTCTTCTCCGAATTATAATGATAAAGGATTGAAAACCAATTTCTCCAACTCTCGACCTCACAATGTGCACTAATGCAATCTATTTTTCTTATATAGGTGTTCACGTAACGATTTTTCTACAAACTTTTATCTATCTTAGCATGCCTACATAGAGGAAATAGAGGAAAATAAAAGAAGCCTTTAAGCTTCTTAAAACAACCAACATAATAGTCAAAGTGAAATGTTTTAAGCTTTTTGTAACACAAGAATAATAGCAAAAGTGGAAGGCTCTAAGTTCTTCGTAATAAGTATAATAATGGTCAAAGCAGAGACCTTTGTGCTTTAAGTAACATCCACATCTAAGTGTTGCATTAATAAAAACCATGAGCACGTGCATACCTTTAAGATGTGAGATGGACCACGATGTGCGATGGACCATGGTGTAAATATAGACAATCAATAGTCCTTTCCTCGAGCACCATAGGAAGGAGTTGTTACCACTACAATCCCTCTTTCGGAGTCCAAGCTTGCCAGCTCGGGCACACAATTCAAGCTTGTCTTTAGGAATAATTTTCGTCACAAAAAGCCAGTGGTAACTCACTTCGATATGCTTTGTTTAGGAATGGTATGTAATACTTGTGCTCAGATCAAGAGCACTATCACATTAGACAATGTATATAACACGTAGTATTGCATTAATCACAACCACAAATACATGAATACTTTAGGATGAGAATCCTGTGAGTATGTTCTCTAGTTTGATAGTTATAGTGCTTTTGATTTGAGAAAAACTACTACTTATATTTTCGAACAAAGCATATTGATGTGAGGTACCATAGACTTTGTTGACTGTTCAGAAGCAATTGTTAGAATTAGAGAAAATACATATAGATGGTAATGTTAATGAATTCTTTTTCTATAGACAAGTTTGAATCGTGTGCTGAGTTGTCGGATTTGGACTCCAAATGAGGGATTATGGTGGTGATAATTCTTTCTTATGGTGCCGGAGGAGGAGATTGTTGGTGGTGTATGTTAACACCATGTTCTATCACGCATTTTAAAGGCATGCATATGTTCATGGTTTTGATTGATGTAACACTTAATGTGGATGTTACTTGAAGCCTGAATGTCCCCACTTTGGCCATTATTATGTCTGTTACAAGAAGCTTAAATCCTTTCGGTTTAGCCATTTTTGTGGATGTTCCAATAAGTTATAACTTTCTACTTTGGATATTATTGTGATTGTTTCAAGAAGCTCAAGGCTTATTCTATATAGGCATGTCTGGGTGAATGAAAATGTGTAGAAAATAGTGAGTGAACACACAACAAAACAAAAATGTAGTGTGCTTTGCACATTATGAGGCAGATAGTTGGATATACAGATGATAAAAATTTAGCCCGTTGTCATTGTGATTCAGAGATGATTTTGTTATCTTGTTAGGACTTTCTTGACACTTTTGTATCGTAAATTGGTACTCCACAATTTTGAGGGAGATAACCTCTATGTACTTTTCTCCAATAATATAAACCGGTGTTATGGGCTCTGGTTCATACCAGAGGAAGTGGAAGGGTAGTCCCCCTTCTTGCGGTCCTGAGCACATGGAGTGTGGTTGTATACTAGATCGTGACTAGAGGCATCATTGGACCGGGTGTACACACATATAGGTCTTATTCCCTCGAATGATGGTCTCATCTGAAAGGATGCAAGTCCATACATTGTCTTGGTTAACTAGCTAAACACCCCTATACATTGGTCATTGTAATTCCTATTTTTTAATAGTAAAAAGATTTCAGATTTACATGAAGGGTTTTCAACGTATATCTTGATATCTTCTATTTTCTCTAATATATATTTACACTTCTATTAATCATTTAAGACGCTAGGGATTATTTTTCTCTTAATCCTGACGAGCAACAAACTCAAAGAGTAATAGTGCTCGAAGCTCATCTTCAACCACTATCTTCATTGTATTAAGTTGATTCAACAAATGTTGAAATTCATTAAGGTGCTCTACAATGAAGCTTTCTGCAAGTTTTCTCAGAATAAAAGCTTCATTTTGAGCATTCTTTCTTTCACATAGGCTTTCAAGCTTTGTATTGAGTGCTTTTTCATCAGTCTCATTGGTGATGTCGGTCTCATTGGTGATATGATGGAACACTTAGTTGTCAACCTACTGGCATATGATGTCAATGATCTTGTTGTTGAGCTGACCCCATGCTTTTTTACATCCGTATCAACATGCTTCACTGCTCATTCAATAGGATCAAACAAGTCTTTGACATATATGTAGTCATGCATCTTCTTCCGAAGAGTAATTTGAAGTGGTAGTCTTTATCATGGTTCTCGTGCTCTCCTCCATTTATCAATCAAGGCAAATATGCTATGATACCACTTGTTAGTTAGGATAAAGAGTAGAAAAATCCTACCGCTTAAATGATTAATAGAAGTGTCAAATATATAAAAAAAAGAAATATAGACGATAACAATATTATGTGGAAAACCCTTAAGAGTGACGACTCTTTCCTATGGTGTTGGTGGGGGGAGATTGTTGGTGGTGTATATTTAAATCATGGTCCAGCAGACACCTTAAAGACATGCACATGTCCATGGCTTCGATTAATGCAACACTTGGTATGGATGTTACTTGAAGCACAAATGTTTCCACTTTGGCCATTATTGTGGTTGTTTCAAGATGCTTGGATGAACGAAACTCTGTAGAAAAACAATGAGTGAACACCTACAACAAAAAATAAAAATATTAGAGTTCATTGGTTCCATTGTGAATCCGAGAGCTAGATTAATCACATGGAAAAGTTTAGTTTTTTGTCCTTGTGATTCAAAGGAAAGTTTGTTCTTCTTTTTGAGACTTTGTCGCTTTTGTCATAACTGACACTCCGTGATTTTAAGGAGGTAGCATTTATGTATTTTCACCCAATGATATAAGCTTGCGTATTGGGCATACAGACTGGTCGATTGGGTTTTCTTCACCAACTCGCGGAAAATAACCTTGCTGTCGAAGTGGTCTTTCTCCTCCAACAGCCTCACTGTTCTTTAACCTCATCGATTGCCACTTCATCTTCGAGAACCAAATAAGAATACTATTAGTTGAATCATGATCACCATCTTGTGCTATGGCCATCATAACTCGAATACTTTCCAGAATTACGCTATAAAAGTGATTCCAGTTTCAGAGAATATTCATCATATCACTAGGAAGTATGGACAATCCAAGATACACTGGAGGACACCAAAACACACTGTATTCTTGTCCATTACAAGACAAGTGCATCATAGATCATGATCAACAGCTGCATCTTTACAGCTGCATCATTCATCATATCACTGTATTCTTGTCCATTACTTTGCTGAGTTTTTCAAAATATTTTCTGGTACTAAAGTAAAAGAGAATTCTCCTAAATGCAGGGTCAAACTCAGAGCGCGCTCATCGACCAGCAATAGTAAAAGTTCAGATTCTAATACCTATGATGGATAGAAAGCAAATTATTGTTGGGAAAATATATTGTTGACCATAAGAAAAGAAGGGAAAAAAAAAAAAATCCATTTTGGCTTCCGGATATTCCTATGCTCAATCATCCGAGTTTATTGCCCGAAGGTCTCTCCGACTTTTATTTAAAGTTGTATTGCTTGTTAATTTATCAAGATTTGTTGATACGGTGGAAGAAATCCAAGTGCGGATATGCGGGATGTGGCTTTCTTTTGGTGCTTCTTGCGGAAATGTTGATGTTCTTGGCACGACATCACTGTAACAAGTATTATGACAAGTTTGTTTACAGAGTAAGCAATGATGTTGTTAGTGCTTCATTGGCTTTGGTTGATCAAACGTGTGCGACGGAATGTGAGTGTAGTTTTTTTCTCTCTCGAGGAATCCAACCTAAATGGGCTAATCACGAGGACCCAGTTATCAGTTGGAGCTCAGTTAGGTCACAAAGGAATAGAAGAAGATCTGGTTGTTGCCGACCATCTCTTCGATTGCCAAGTGTGCATTTGGGCATCGTTTGGTTTTCTTGTGGAAAGAAAAAGAAAAAGAAAAAAATTATTTGTTTTTTTTTTAGAAAATGGAATTTTTATAAAAAAGAAAGGGGCGTTTGGAATTGTCAGAGAAATTGAGAGGAAAGAGAATGGGTGGGGAAGTAAATCATTGAGGTGGGAGGAATTTTTTTATTTTTTATTTAGAAATTATTTTTCTTTTTTTCAAACGTGTCCTTTGAGAATCAAGATGGATATGTGACGGGGACTGATACTCAGTGCATTAACTAACCTACAGTAATATATTTGTCACCTACAGTAATATATTTGTCTCTCCCTATTAGGTCTTCGCCTACAACCCATTGGATGCCTGTATAAAGAAAAGAAAATTTGTTGTACAAAAATTATTTTTAAACAAATTAACTAAAACGAAATAATTTTTTAAAAATTTAAAATCACGAAAGCATTCGTAGCTCTGATGGCGAAAATATGAAATAATAATTTTTTTTATATTTGTCAAATTTTTATCAACTGGGTTGGTGAAAATTTAGGTTTGCCAAATTTTTGTTAATCAAGTTGGCGAAAATTAGATTAATTTTTTTTGGTTTATTTTTTAGGTTTTTTTGTGCTGGTTTTTTGTGTTGGTTTTTTAAATTTTCTGTACATAAAATATTTTGTCAGAAAATTTGTAGTACAATACTAATCAGAAATTTTACTGTACAAATAAGTAAAACGAAACAATTTATCAAAAATTTGAAATCACAATACTAATTTAGATTTTTTTTAATTTTTGACCTCCAAAAATTAGTATAGATAACTAAAACAAATAACAAACTAATTATCATTTATATTAGTATAGATAATAACAAATTAGTATAGATAATAAAAAAAATCGAAAATAAAATTACCAAAAGTAAAATTTGGAGGTCGAAACATCATTTTTTGCGATTCTAAAAATTTTCGAACTCCGTCAAACGGTGAAACAGTTTATCCTGTAGTACTTTTCGATACGGTCATTTTGGCACAAACTGAATTTTTTTTTCGATCTCTCAGTCAAAAGTTATGATACTTTAAAGTTTTAAATTTTAAATTTTTGTCTGTAATATGTGCGTCTTGTTTCGGATGAAATTTTTTTCTACAACGAATTGTGTTACTCTCGTTGAAAATATACAAATTGACCTATTGTTTGACGAAAAACAAAACAAATAGTTATAGTCGTTCGAAGTCTAATTTTTATTTTATTTTTGGTTGTTCAATGACGTGAATTCTTTAACTTGGACAAAAAAAGCTGCATCATTTGGGAGGAGTCTTCTGATATACGTTTGTTTTGAGATAACCTAATATATGTTTTGTTGTAACTGAACAAATAACATTTGTTGCTGCAGTGTTTTACTAAGGACAAAGCTCAAAGTAGACAAGTTAAAAAATTGAGGCCCTCATTTTTTCATATAAGTTTTTTTTTTTTTTTTTTTTTTTGTAAATCTAAATTCCAACAAATTCAATAAATCCAAAATGCAATACAATTAGTCCTTGAATAAATTCACCAGGATCCAATAGATTAAGCAACTCCAAATTTTTTTAAAAAAATCAAGATTTTATTTAATTCTTCTCCAGACATGTCATAGACAAGTCCCAAAATCCTAGACAATCCCGAAAATGAGGCTCTCATTTATTTATATAATTTAATTTGTAAATCTAAATTCCAACAAATCCAATAAATCCCAAATGGAATATAATTAGTCCTTGAATACACATAAATCATCACCAAGATCCAATAAATTAAGCAACTCTAAGTTTTAAATATTTTCCTTGTTGTATTTAATTCTTCTCCAGACATCCATGTGAGGAGGTCCTAGGCAGCTGCCTAATCTCAAGGTGTCTAAATGGGCGGAGGTCCGGACCCGGTCAACGACCCGGATCGGCTCGGCCCACCTCTTTCGCGGGTCCGGGCTGGGTCGACCAAACGGCCCGTAAGCCCAGCCCGTCCCGATGTGCAACTTTGAGGGTCCGAACCGATTCTGGGCTGGGCCGGACCGGCCCGATTTTTTTATTTACTTTAATATATATATATATAATTTTTTTCTGTAAAAAAAAAAAATAGGCCGGCCCGGTCCAATCATAGACCGGTCCGGACCCAGACCGGTTCTGTCCGGTCCTACTCTGACCGAGTCATGAGTCCGGATGACCGGATTGACCCAATAGACACCTTGAGGCTACCCTGCCTCCCAGTCCCATCTAGCGGAGGATCGACAATTGAAAAGCCTCATCGCTGATCAGATCCTACACTACAGTACACAGGAAAATCGATCGAGGAGCACAACAGAGGAGCATATAGTTAGATTCATCCTAGCTAATTAAGGTTAATTATAAGGGCACTACACTTTTTACTTGGGGCTAGCCCAATGTAAATTTTCCCAAAATTACAAGTTTGCCACTCTCATAGTTACTTGGGGCTAGCCCACACCAAGGTATAAAAGTGATTTTTTTTTCTATTTTTGGCATTCCACCTAAACTTTAAGAAACCCTCATTCCACCAAGCCTAAACCTAAAATTGGAAATTGCTAGTTGTGATTGGAGGAGGATTTTACTTTGGTGATACTCCAAGGAATATTCTTCCGGTATGTCTTCGACAACCTATGATGAATAAGTTTTGCGATTGTCCAAAAAAAATTTAGTTTATTTTGACTATTGTAGGAACAATGCATGAAAATATGTTCGATGACGAAGTCGGATCGTCCAATTCATTAAATATGCACTCCGGACGTTCCGAAGAACATGTTGGTTGTTCCGAAGCACGTACGGTACGTAAAACGACAACCCTAATTCGACAGTCACGAGTAAGGACTGTAAAAATTAGACAGTCCTATATAAATATAGGACTGTCAAATATTCTACAGTCCTAAATTAATAGAGGACTGTCATAAATTCGACAGTCCTATATAAAAGTAGGACAGTCATAACCTATTTAAAAATAGGACTGTAAAAATAGTGACAGTCCTGGATAATTATATAAAGTTATTAATTTTTATATTATTTTATATTGGTTATAGGACCAACCTTGTTCAGATATTGTGGTACATCCTGCTGTTGGTGTTGATGTGGATGATATTTTCTCAACGGATATTCAATTTGCAACCTAGGGAGAAGCATTAGAGTGGTGCAGAGAAGTTGGGAGACGACATAACGTAGTTATTGTCATTGCAAGATCCATCAGATCTCGGCCGGACCGAAAATATCTTGAGCTGGGATGCGAAAGAGGAGGTGTGTTTAGGGAGCATCATAAAAAAAAGAGTATTGTTGAAAAAGAAATCCCTAAGAAAAACGTTGGGACGAGAAAATGTGGTTGTCCATTGAACGTGTTGATTGTAAAAGTTGAAGATGTGAAGTGGATAATCGAAGTTAAGAATGGAAGACACAATCATTCTATTCCAGGGACACTTACGGGTCATGCCTACGTGGCATGGTTGAAGGAGGATGAGAGAAAGTTGGTTGAAGAATTGTTCCTTTCCAGAGTTGCACCGAAACAAATTTGTTCAGCTGTGCGACAAAAAGAAGATGGGAACAAGTCTACCATGAGGACGATCTATAATAGTTTGGCCAGAGCGAAATGTAATAGTATGAAAGGAAGAATGGCGATGCAGCAAGTATTGAAGTTGCTTGGGGAGCATCACTACGTAGAGTACCATAGAAGACATCCACAAAATGATGAACTCCTTTCGTTGTTTTGGGCTCATCCTGATTGCACACACTTTGCTCGGTCCTTCGCAGACGTGTTGGTTCATCCACAGTCGCTTTTTGTTTTATGAAGAGTGAGACAGTAGAGGATTACACATGGGCGTTGAGAAAACTACAATCCCTTTACACAGGTTACAAAGAGCTCTCTGTTTTTGTTACTGACAGAGAATATGCGTTGATAAATGCTATAGATATTGTATTTCCTCATGCGCATAGACTACTATGCACTTGGCATATAAATAGAAATATCCAAGCTCAATGCAAGAGAAAATTAAAAAATGTGGACGGTAAAATCGACATGCTTCGCTTCGAAGAATTCTACAGTGATTGGAGTCTTGTATGGCGAGCAAGTACTACAGACAGCTACGACACAGCATGGTACATGTTCCAACAAAAGTGGGAGACGAGTAACCCGACATGCATATCTTATATCAAAGATACTTGGCTAGAACCACATAAAGAGCAATTCGTCTTAGCATGGACCAACATGGTGAAGCATTATGGCACGATCACTACGAACCGGGTCGAAGGAGCACACTCATGTTTAAAAAGATATCTACGGTCATCGGTCGGTAATTTTGTCTCTGTTTGGCAATCGATTCATTTGATGACTATTGCCACGGTGAACGATATTGTAGCATCATTTGAGATGAGCCTCAATATTGCAAAGCATGAATACAAGCAAGAACACCTCTTGGATGGTTTAACCCATGTGGTATCTCATAAGGCCTTGGGCTTATTGTTTGAGGAGATTCGTAGGTCGAAGTCGGTGGGTTATGATCCTGAGGTTTGCGGTTGTTCATATCGACATTCACTCGGACTTCCGTGTGCACATGAGATCAACGAATATCGTCATGAATCTATACCTATTCCAATAGATGGTGTTGATCAACGTTGGAGACAGCTGTCGATAATGTTGACGGTGGAAGTTCAAGATAATTTTTTTGCGTTGTCCTAAGTGAAACTACTGCACGCAAGGTGGTGTGGCGCATCAGAACCGGAGAGAAGATCCATTGAGGTTAAAATCCAAAAGATTGCAGTCCCGATAATAACTCGATTGCAAGAGCCATCCGTTGTTCGAACTCCTAAGGGAAGACCACAGTCAAGAAAGAGTAGAGCAAAAAAGAAGGAGGAGGAGTCAACTAAAAGAGATCCATCCTTATTTGAACATATCGAACGCAGTTTGGAGGCAAAGTCCGTAATGGATCGGGGGGTATTTCCGAAGAAAAAGAGTAAGCTAACTATTCGAAGGGGGAAGAAACAGAAAACGATAGATGCAGTCACGGCGGAGGATTTTGATAACTTTTCTGATTCTTATAGTCTATACATTAATAATTTCCTACCTGAGATACGGAATTCCATTTGGTCTATTGTTGATCTTCCAAAGGATGGCCATTGTGGATACCATGCACTAGCAAGACAACTAGGCTATTCAGTTGAAGCAGGATGGAGACAGGTTAGGGAAGAGCTGTACGAGGATGTCCCGCCTGCTGCTTACGTATTCTCTAATAGGTATAAGTTACCTATTATAATTATCTCACAAGGTATTAACAATACTTTCTTTCCAATGTGTGCCCCCCGTCCGAACACCGAGTATCCAATCTATGTTGCATAGGGCTTGTCGGACAACACTTCGTCATCCCAAGGTTGATCGCTCATTCTCCTATTCCGCCACCTTCTACGCTTTGGTATAAACATGCACATGAGGAAGCGATCGCATGGACGGCACCCTACAAGGATGTAATGGTTGCCTATAAGAAGATGATGAAGATGGAGGATCCAAAAATCATGCCGGACGACTACTTTGATATTCTAATCGATTGATACTGTATATTGAAATATATTTTGTGTTGATCCATGTATGTTTAACTGTATATTGAACTATATGTTGTGTAATGAAAGGAGTTATCTAATTTATACTAATAGATTTTGACTGTATATTGTGCATTGCTACTAATAACTTAGGACTGTCAATATGTAAGACTGCCAAGATACTAGGACTGTCACAATTTTGACAGTCCTAGTATATACTAGGACTGTCAAAATTATGACAGTCCTAAAGTTTACCCCTTGTCTATTAGCAGTTATATGTAACTTTAGGACTATCACAATTTTGACAGTCCTAGTATATACTAGGACTGTCAAAATTGTGACAGTCCTAAAGTTTACCCACTGTCTATTAGCAGTTATATGTAACTTTAGGATTGTCACAATTTTGACAGTCCTAGTATATACTAGGACTGTCAAAATTGTGACAGTCCTAAAGTTTACCCCCTGTCTATTAGCAGTTATATGTAACTTTAGGACTGTCACAATTTTGAAAGTCCTAGTATATACTAGGATTGTCATAATTATGACAGTCCTAAAGTTTACCCACTGTCTTATATGCACAGTTATATGTAACTTTAGGACTGTCATAATTTTGACAGTCCTAGTATATACTTGGACTGTCAAAATTGTGACAGTCCTAAAGTTTACCCACTGTGTATGCACAGTTATATGTAACTTTAAGACTGTCACAATTATGACAGTCCTAGTATATACTAGGACTGTCATAATTGTAACAGTCCTAAAGTTTACCCACTGTCATATATGCACAGCTATATGTAATTTTAGGACTGTCACAATTTTGACAGTCCTAGTATATACTAGGACTGTCAAAATTATGACAGTCCTAAAGTTTACCCACTGTCTTATATGTAAAATTAGCTATACTGTCTGCAAATTGGACAACATAATGTATGCAGCTCAAATTGATAGTTTAAACTTTGATACAACTCAAATTAACTCAAAGTGTCAATAGTAGCAAATTCATTGAAACTGTCAATAGTAGCAAATTCAATCAAAGTTATACAACTCAAATCATAGTTTAAACTTTTACAATTCTCAAAAGTCATATTCATTCAAACTTTTACAACTCAAAATGATAGTTTAAACTTCATGGCGCCTCTTTGTACGTTGCTCTCTATTTTCCAAGAAAGGAAAATCTTCAGCGTTGTCGATTTGTTGGAGTTCGTCATTGATTGTCATATAATTCGAACCCTGGCAACTTACGAGGCTTCTTCCCAACTTCTTCACTTTTTTTGCCTATTCATGAGAATTTAAAAAATTTGTTAGCCACAGTTACAAATATCAAACTTAAAGTCTACAAGTTGGCTCACCATCTTGACCAGTGCAGTATACAAGACCGATTTGGCAGGAAGATCTGACGGTACACGCATAATATCCCCTCCACGTTGGAACAAGGTCGGTAGTCCGACACCGGCATAGTAGACGAGGTAGTCGTCGCTGCACTCCGCCATATTGACTGCTGCTTGCCGGTCGGTATCTCTAATAACGTGGCGTTGCCACTCGGTGAAGAAGTCCGATACCCAGTTGAACGACGCAGGAATATAGTTTAGCGGTTTTGTCCCGCGCGGAGGAGTTATTATTTTCAAAGTGCGCCTTGGGACAGTTTGTACGTAGCCAAACTGACGGAGCACTCTATCCGGCATATAAGCCTCTACGATTTTATGACAACTGATAAGACCGTGATATAAGGCGATTGGTTGCAATGGACGGGTAGTCTATCGCAAATCAAGGTATGGATCCCATACAATCTGCACCTCATAAAATTTAGCATAACGTCATTTAGCATAACGTAGTAAATTAATACCAATTAAGTACAAAATTAGGTCTAAATTTACCTCTTCTGTCGTCATATCTTTGAGTGCATGCCGTAGGACGGCCAATGTGTGAGAACGTTTGACATCTTTCTTAGTTGGCTTCCATCGATACATTCTAGACAGGTTTTCGTCATACCCTCGGTTCAGTTTCGCCCGCTGTAGGGTTAGAAAGTGCTCGTATATCCATGCCTTCACGTAACCAGGTTAAAAATATATTAGTCCAAAAATAAACAACACAATTTAAATTTATGTATACAAGTTGACAAAGATATATCTATACATGGAGTAGAGTCTGGCATCCGGATATTGTCTTCGAACCCACACGGGATGCCGCACCAAGCTCGCGGTAAAGGTATGCCAGTATACCACTTCCCCAAGAAATTTTGTCCACCGTGTCAATGTTGTCCAAATTGAGGAGATATTTGGCATTTATGGACGTTCCAGACTTCTCGGTAATGCCGACAGCCCCTAAGATGAACTACATATATCCGCGGGCCACATTTTCGCTATTATCAATTTTGGGGGCCGGCTCAGCGAATATCTTCTCCAAATATTTTAGAGGAAGTCCGTAGGACTTCTTGAATTCTCGAAGATTAGTAAAACTAGTGGCATCAACTCCCAGACACCCTGATACATAATCCACAATATAGTCGTAAAAGTTGATGCTCGACTCATCAAAAGTTTGATTCATCATGACTCGACCATCAACCCTAAGTCCCAATATATGATGGACGTCATCAAGGGTAATCGTCAACTCCCCATTGGGTAGATGGAAAGTGTTGGTTTCTGGATGCCACCGTTCTACAAATGCTGAAATCAGTGCATTATCCACCGTCGTATATGAGTAGCTATCCAAATATTGTAGACCGGTGGGACTGATTTTTGCCTTCACATCATCTCCCAATAATTCATACCTCCATGTATTACATTTTTTCCCGTGGTTGATCACCGTCAACATACGAGAACTCTCCTGAAAAGTCAACAATTGGATAAAATTATACCTCTATATAAAATGAACTTTGAACTTACAACTATATATAAATTTATCATAACGTAATGTACTTACCGGATTGTTCCATATTTGGTATGCAATATGGTTTTCGATCGACGGTAACATAGAGCAACCGTTTGGACGAGTGTCGACTGGACTATCTGCCTGCTCAGAAGGTCCTGAACCATCAGTAGTCCGGTTTTCGAGAGTTTGTGGGAGACTCTCGACAGGACTATCTGCAGGCTGAGAAGGTCCTGAACCATCAGTAGGCCGATTTGGAACATTTGGCATGTCCTCATCGGAGGAGGAAGAAGAACCGGAAGAACTAGGAGGAGCACGTCTCTTCGAACGATTGGCAGTCTTCTTCGTCAATCGACGTTTTCTTACTTCAGGGCGTGCCTCGGGCTCGCGGATAGTGACGCCTGGTTCAATAGTACGCAAAATTGTGCGTTCCTTACGCATCGACGCAGTAGGGCATCTTCTCATTGTATGCCCTAAAATCGTGTTCGATCAACCAAGTGAACGTCTAAACTACATCCTAAACTCCGCCAAGGACTTGTATGCCCTCATTTGAAGAATGGAAAGAAAATCACTCAAAATTTTCAAAATGCAATAGGATTTTTTAAAAATTTTGGACAATTTTGCAAATGCAATAGCACAAGGAGAATGATGATTTGTACCTTGATTCTTTCGAGACTTTGGGAGCCATCGACAAGGAAGAGGAGGACAGACTCTCGGAGATCGGCCGGCGGGAGGGGGGAGAGCTCCGGTGGAGTGGGGAGGGTTTGGGAGTGTTTGAGAGAAGGTCTCAAAGTGGGCTAGTATGAGTAAACTAATGGGCTAGTGTAAGTAAAGTTTCCTCATTAATGGGCTAGCCCCAATCCTGGGCTAGTCCCAAGTAATGTTGCTCATCGTAGAGGCGCGGCTGCAAGTCGACATTCTCCGTTGGACTCTGCCACGTCTGGCTACCGCTCCCGCCCGGTGTGTCAACTCTGCGACAAGCAGGGTCATGAAGCACGGAACTGCCATCAACGACTTAACCTGTCTGCCTTCCCTGCCACCAATCGCCGCGCCGCTGATCGCCTCTGTCAGTCCGCCAGCAAGCAGGCTCATGTGGCGTACACCGCCAGCCCGTCCGCCATCACCGACCCATGGGTGGTCGACTCTGGAGCGACGAATCACGTCACGACTGACCTGTCCGGCCTCAACCTCCAGTCCGAGTACACTGGCAGTGACAGCCTTGTCGTCTCAAACGGTCAGTTCCTTCCCATTACGCATATAGACAATCTTTTTCCATATATATCATTTCTTTATATGGTATCAGAGCACCTGCCTGAACTTGTTTCCGGACAAAGTGATAGTCGATTTTGATGTGCTTGGACCGTTGGTGAAAGACCGAGTTTGCAGTAAGAAAAGTGGCACTGAGATTATCACAAAGAAGAATGGGAGGACCATAAGCCCTTATAATATAGTAGTGACCTTATAATTAACCCTAATTAAACCTCCTCCGGAGCACCATGCATATAATATATAGTTTTAATTTCTTCCTCCAGACTGGACTGGTCGGTCCTTGTAGGTGAGGTGACCTGCTATGGCAGCTCGATGAGAAAGTGGGTGTAACGCTTGATAATGGTAACGTACTCTGGAGTGGACAACGTCACCCGTTGCTGCACAAGCACAACCAGCTTCTGCTAGTACTAGGTTCAGGATGAGGTCTTGACCATCCGTGCGGTTACTTACTCACTCGGTCGAAGAAACTACCTCCAAGATCGTTAGCTAGTCTCCCCTCACGCAGAGGAGGGAAGTAGTAGTCAGCCAGCCCACTCACTGTATTATAAGAGATTTTGTGCTTTTCCGACGCTCGAAGCTCGTCGTTACAAGGGACATGCGTATTCTTAATACGAAAACTGGCCCATGGAAAGCCGGTGACTTCTTACATGTGGCCCTCATGGAAAGACCGGTGACTTCTTACATGTTACTTAAACCCATCCCGAATTCCTCGACGAGGGAGTGCAAGGTTTTTACTCTATTCTATGCCATGTGGCCCTCATAGATTCAAAGAGCCGAAGACTTTCGTGGCTCGGTGGCAAGGTCTGCTTGGATCGAGGGTTTAAGTAAGAAATATGTTTGATTTGAGGGTAAAGATTTGGGAGAAAGAATTATAGAAGGTTAAATGGAAATTTATTTCATCCTCTTTCAGTCTTTTGTCTATTTTTTGTAAACTCTCTAATCGAAGAGTTAACGAGGGAGATTAAGGTCCAGTATGACTTAAAAAGCTCACTTTTGAACCATTCAGAAGCCTCATTTTATATATGTTCGTGTTATATCTCTTTCTTATCAGAGCTGGGCTAAGGTCCAGTACAAACATGGCTCAAGCCCAGGCACCATATTGTTGGGGGGCACCAATTGTTTTTAGTGTAGGATATATTTGGGTTCAAGTTCCTTTTATCCTGGGTCTGCCTCCTGGGCTAACTTTGGTAAATACTAAACAAATAAACCTATAACCTAACTAACATCATATCATCATCCTCTCTTCCGTTTACTTTTTTAACGAGAAAAAAGAGGCCTCCTCGATCTCTTTGATGACGATTCTTCTCCCCAAGTCTGACGGTAATTTTTTATTTGGTTTATAATTGAAATTTTTCTAAAAGAATTTCTTCTTCACCTATTTTTTCTTTCTCTGTTTTCTCCTCTTCTACTCGGACTCTCTTCCTCCGTTTTGATCCTTAACAATCATGATCAATAGATTTTACTTGTATGGATCTTAATTTTTACTGTTTTATTTGTGAAATTTAGGAATGTTCCAATTTCTTCCTAAATTTTTAACCAGAGCCATATTATTTTTATAAGCAAATCACTACAAGGAACCCATTTGTCGTTTGTAATTATAGAAAATTTGTTTATATGACAATTTTTTTAGTGCTGTAACATAGAGTTAGAATAGTAGTTCAAATTTTTTTGTTGTTGATCTATTTATATATTTATTGCTCGGATTTCTTTCTTACTTTTGTTCTAACTTCTAATGGTGATTGCATAGGAGAGGTTCATGGAGTCATGTGAACAAAGCCCAATGCCAAGAAATTGCTAGGGCCATATGCACTAAATAGGTTGTTTGACTAAAACTTAGTTTCATACTATACTTTGGGCTTTTATCGGGACACAACACTTTCTACTCGAGGCTATCCCAGTATAGAGGAGATAATAATTACTCGGGACAGCCATTTTATTACTCGGAGCTACACACCCTCCTCACACCTCCCCCCCAAACCCCTCCAAACCCAATTAATCTAACATTCTCTCTCTCTCTCTCTCTCTCTCTCTCTCTCTCTCTCTCTCTCTCTCTTCAAACCCCTAATATTCTTTCTTCTCCACCACCACTCTCCTCACCAAAACCCTAATCTTCTTTCCAATTTATAAGATGACACCCAAACGCGATTCTCAAAAGAGCTACAAATATTCTTTCCAACTCTTCCTCCCTCATCTCCATTGTCAGGACTGTCTTCCCTAATCTCCTTCTCATTTTTTTTGTTTTCATTTCGTTTGAATAACAATTTCTTTCTAACCTTTGATATAACTTAATATATGATAGTGTAGTATCATAATGTAGGTTTTTAGTGAACCATTATCATATTTTTGATGTTTGTATCTGTAGAAAGACTTAATTGATTTATTTCTCAAAGAGGGGGTACATATATATAGGAGGCTAGCCTCCTCCTTACTTTCTATCCAGTGTGGGACTAAATAAGTTCCCATAACTCCATAACCCCCCTCAAGATGGACGATAGATATCAATCATCCTCATCTTGTTACAAAAGATGTCAAACTCTCTAGAACCTAAATCTTTAGTTAAACAATCAGCTAATCGCTCCGCTGATTTCACATAGCTCAAAGTCAAAACTTTTCTATTCAGTTGCTCCTTGATGAAGAATTGAGAAAAAGTGATAATAGATAATATTCTAGGTATTTCATTCATCATGATATTACATATATATACATCCACATATCAACTTGGGGCATAAGTCACATGGTCAATCACTATAAATATAATTTAATCCCAATACCCCAATCACCATATATATATATATATATATATATATATATATATATATATATATATATATATATATATATATATATATCCAGACAATCACCATATATAGCTAATCACCATAAATATAATTTAATGATACAATTTAATCCCAATACCCCCTTCAAGTTGGAGCATGCAAGTCACAAATGCCCAACTTGCACAAAACAAACTCAAATTGTCGTTTGTCCAAAGCTTTGGTGAAAACATCCACTAGTTGCCCATCCGTTGGTACATGAGATGGGCGAATAACTCCAGCAAGAACATCATCCCTCAAAAAATGATAATCCATCTCAATGTATTTTGTGTGCTCATGGAAAATTGGGTTCTGCGCAAGATGTAAAGCATATTGACTATCATAAAACAAATCCTTAGTGCACGAATGTTGCACCCCCAAACTGCCAAGCAATCCCTTGAGCCACTTAAGCTCACACGTGACCGCCGCCATTGCACGGTACTCCGCTTCGACCGAAGAACGGGACACTGTCACCTGTTTTTTTTGTCTTCCAAGAGATGGGCGAATCACCAAGAAAAACCAACCAACCAGACAAAGAGCGTCGTGTGATGGGATAACTCGCCCAATCAGAATCACACCACTACCGGAGCCGTAAATTATAGTCAGAGCGAAGAAGAATGCCTTGACCGGGACAACCCTTCATATATCTAACAACCCTCAAAGCTGTATCCCAATAATCACGACGGTCATCTCATCCATATGAGGTAGATCAAACTCCAAAGCATCATCGCCCAAGACAAGAAACGCAAGGTCAGGAGGAGCCATATCACCACGATCATCTTCAACAGAATAGGAAAACTCATTCTCATAAAATTTAACATCTCGAGAGACAAAAATATCACCAGTAGCTAGATCATACTATTTCTAACCCTTCTTACCATGGGGGTATCCCACAAAAATACACTTTCGACTGCGAGGAGCAAACTTATCCATCTTAGTTTTTTGGTTATGGAAAAAACAAAGACAACAAAAATACGTAATCCATCATAAGAAGGAGGAGCACCAAATAATATTTTATATGGGGTTTTAAAATCAAGAAGGCTCGAAGGAGTTTGATTGATCAAATAACCAGCCGCCAAAATACACTCACCCCAAAAACAAATTGGCAAATTTTCCTAAAAACGTAAAGCATGTGCCACATTCAAAATATGTCTATGTTTTCGTTCGAGCCTCCCATTCTGCTGAGGTGTACCTACACAAGATATCTGAAATAAAATATCATTATGTGCAAAGTAGTCGCGCAAACAATTAAACTCAGTATCATTATCACTTTGCACAATGCAAACTTTAGAGTTAAATTGCCGCTCAATCATAGAAAAAAATGACGAGACATCTTGTATACTTCAGTCTTATCAATCAACAAAAATACCCAAACAACACGAGAAAAATCATCCACAATCGTAAAAAAATATCGAGCTCCATACGAAGAAGGCGTAGGATACGCCCCCCAAAGATCACAATGTATCAAATCAAAAATTGCAACAGCCCGAGAGTCACTGACAGGAAAGATATCTCGAGTTTGTTTTGCATGATGGCAAACTTCACATGCCTTATTCACTGAACTACTAGAGCTACTGACAACAGGAAGTAACTTTTCTACTTTATCAGAAGGATGCCCAAGTCGCTGATGCAAAATGTCCAGAGAAGTTATCCCAGTCACTGCCAAGACCTGAGTCTTTGTTACAATACGAAAGTAGTAGAGTCTGTCACGCCGTTCATCGACGCCAATCAGGGTCCTCAAATTGGGGTCCTGTATCACGCACAAATTTTTAGTGAATTATATAACATAATTTATATCATCAATAAGATGGGCCACATAAATTAAATTGTAATGTAATTAAGGTACGAATAGAACATTCGTGAGAACCATGCCTGGTGCAAGAGCAACACTCCCGCAGCACGAGGCAACCGCAGTTCGTCCGTCCGGGAGTCCAACCGGACACTCCTTCATTGGCATCACCCCCGACAATAAATCCAAATTCTCCGTAACATTATTCGAAATGCCTGTATCAATAATCCAAGGTGCAATGGACTTACCCACCATACGATCCTCTAGAGATTTGGCCGAAGAATTATCAAGCGTAGAAATAAGTTGTTGCCATTGATCCGGAGTCAATCCCGGCACACCGCCGCCGCTTGCACCATCATCTGCCATATGCGGTTATGCAGCAACGAAGCCACGTCCTGCCACCACCGCATGCACTTTCGTACCCCGTCCACGTCCACCACCAGTCGCATGTCCGCTATATTGGACATTGAGCGAATTCTACAGTGGTTTTGCCTTCTCAAAGTAGGGTATTGTCTTCTTCACCGAAGCATCAATAGTATGCAAAATCTACTGTACATGCATCGATTGGACGTAATACCAACCCTCTAATTGATCTTTCTTTGAAGGTTTATTGATAGACCCATAAAAAAACCCAAAATTTTGTCGAGCCCGTAGAGAAAGTCGAATAGATCTCGACCATTCCTCATAATTCTCCCCACGAAATACCACTTTCGTAATTGTATTACCCGGATTGTCATTAGAACCAAGTAATACGGGGATGTGGGATCGATCCGCGATGCCGTCGGCGTAGAAGTCCCGTCGCCACTGCCGCTCGTCATGTCGTCGTCGTCGCTCGATATACTGCCACCGTCGTCGCTCGATATACTGCCACCGTCGTCGCTCGAAGAAAACGTGCCCTAGCCGTCAGGCTCTGATACCATGAGAAGAAGTGATAGGAGATAATATTCTAGGTATTCCATTCATCATAATATTACATATACATACATGTACATATCAACATGGGACCTAAGTCACTTGGCCAATCACCATAAATATAATTTAATATAATTTAATCCCAATACTCCAATCACCATATATAGTCAGCCAATCACCATTTAGCTAATTACCATAAATATAATTTAATCCCAATAAGAATCGATCAATCTTCACATGTTTGGTGCGATCATGCTGAATTGGATTGTTTGCAATATCAGTTGCTGATTTGTTATCACACCAAAGTTGCAAGAAGTCTCCTCTAAACAAACACATCTCAGCCAACAAGCCCTTCACCTACAACATCTCGCACAGGCTAACTGCCATAGCCCTGTACTCGGCCTCAGCTGTAGACCTAGCCACTACATCTTGCTTTTTGTTGCTCCAAGATACAAGATTGCCTCCAACAAAAATACAGTAACCTGTAGTGGACTTGCAATCGTCCATACAACCCATCCAATCGGCATCACAGTAGCCTTCAACTCTCAGATGTCCAGAACTTCTGAACCATAACCCCTTTCCTGGGCTTCCTTTAATATACCTGAGAATTCTGCGAACTGCCTCCATATGCTGCTCTCTGGGATCATGCATATATCTACTCACCACACTTACGACATAAGTAATATCAGGTCTCGTATCACATAGATATATAATCCGACCAACTAATCTTTGATATTGCTCTTTACTCATCGGATCACCACCCTCAGCACACAACTTGTGATTCTGCTCGATAGGAGTAGAAGCAACCCTGCAACCAAACATTCCTATCTCTGAAAGAAGGTCCAGGGCGTACTTTTGCTGAGAAAGTATTATACACTTTCGTGACCTTGCAATTTTAATTCCGAGGAAGTACTTCAACTGTCTAGATCCTTAACTTCAAATTTCTCTCCAAGTCTTTTCTTCAACCGTAGGATCTCCTCAGTATCGTCTCCAGTAATTATAATATCATCAACATAGACTGCAAGAACAATGATACGAGTCTTGGAGTGCCTGCAAAATACAGTATGATCACCATTGTACCCCATACCATAGACTGCAAGCCTGAATCTATCATACCATACTCTCAGAGACTACTTTAGCCCATACAAAGACTCATTCAATTTGTATACCTTCCCCGTTGAACATTTGTATCTTTCTGACTTGGTGAGTAGCCCACAAAGATATATTTAACTACTTGTGGATCCTGAGTGGCCAGTCCCTTGTCCTTAGAACTCTCAACCTGAAGCTTGAACTGATGTAGTTTCTCCAGCTCTATCATCTCAGCTCCAATCATTTCGATAGTGGTCTCCTCCATCACAGCTAGGTGACCAACTCTCCAGCCACCGCATCCCCTACCTCCTTGACCTGCACGTCCACCTCTTTGTCCTCTGCCTCCTCGGCCATGACCAGAAATGTGGGATTGAGGGCAGTTGTAGCTGAGATACCCTTTCTTTCCGCAATTATAGCACTCCCTGTCATCGCTGCTAGGAGCACTAGGAACCACCAATGCGATACCCTTTCGTGACCTTGCAATTTTAATTTCAATTTCGAGAAAGTAATTCAATTGCCCAGATCCTTAACTTTAAATTTTTCTCCAAGTCTTTTCTTCAGCCATAGGATCTTCTCAGTATCGTCTCCAGTAATTAAAATATCATCAACATAGACTGCAAAAATAGTGATACGAGTCTTGGAGTGCATGTAAAATACAGTATGATCTCCATTGCACTGCCTATACCCTATACCACAGATTGCAAGCCTGAATCTATCAAACCATGCTCTCGGAGACCGCTTTAGCCCATACAAATACTTCTTCAATTTGTATACCTTTTTCCTTGCTTGTGAATTAGCAAAGCCTGGTGGAATATCCATATACACCTCCTCCTGGAGATCCCCATGCAAAAAGACGTTCTTGACATCTAGTTGATGTAGTTTTCAATTAAAGTTGGCATCACATGGCACAAACACTCACACAGTACTCATATTTGCTACTGGAGCAAATGTCTCGTCATAGTCGATACCATAAGTTTGTCTATAGCGCAACCAATATGGCCGTATACTTATCAATTTTTTTCTCTGGAGTCTGCTTAACTGTATAAACCCATTTACATCCAACAACATGCTTTCCAACTAGCAGTGGTACCAGCTCCCATGTGTCGTTCTTCTTCAAGGCCTGAAGTTCCTCCTTGCCACCCTCACTTTTCCAAATGAGGGTAATTTAGTCATTTTGTATAGTTATTTTATTTTTGGTAATTTAATATTAATTAGTGTGCTATTTATTTAATTTGTGCTTTGTATTAATTATTTATAGTTACCGGACTAGCCTATTATTTAGACTTGACACTAATGAACCCAATTAGACTTGTTATGACAACAATTGAGCCCAACATGGACTAGGCCCAATAGACCCATTCCCTCTAGTTAATTAGAAGGATTAGCTTAATTGGCATTAGTTTAGAAGCTTTCCAAAATAATCATTCTTAATTATTCTTCATAATTTAGCATGTAGGGACAACTTGAACATTTGTTGAAACTTGGAGAGGGGAAAAGAGGGGCCGGCCACATATAGCCTCTCATTCTCTCTCCTCTTCTCATTCTCTCAATTCATCTAGATCCCCAATTCACTTCATCCCTCCACCAAATTCAATTCAATTCACTCTTATTCCCTTCTATTTCATCAACTAAGAAGCATTGGAGCTTGAATTTATAAGGAACACTTGGAGAAGGAGGAATTGACAAGAAGCTTGTATCCGGATCGTGTTCGATTGAACAATTCATTAAAAATCCATCTCTCAATAGGTATAGATCTTAATTTTCCTTTATTTTAGATTCTAAATCATGCATTTAACTATTAGGAACCCTTCCATGACATAGGGCTATCCATAGGAAAAAGTTCTAGGCCAAATTGACCCTTATTATGACTTATACATAGATTTTTGTGCCCAATTTAGGGAAAATCCTAGATTGGTGCACTAAGTGCTTGTCATTAGGCCAATTAGATCTAATTAGAGTTAGATTGGTCATGTGGGGGTAGTTTCGTATCCATAATTGGATACGAATAGGACGTATCATGATACATGGTGATACGCCATGATACGGGTATGTGGGTTGGTGTTTCTCTAGTATAGATGTCCATTGGTATCAATTACACTATATTATGATTAGATCCATTGTTCTTATGTGTATTTCTATTATATATATCGTTTATGAAGTATTTTATGATGTTTGGAGGTTGGTATCATATGTGATACGTGTGAGTATCATAAAAAGCACATTAGATGTTTGATCAATTGCCAATATGGTTATAGGTGTGCGTAGAGTTGGTAGTGATTATGGTTTATTAGCTAGAGTGTGTGTGCCACATTTGAGTATGAAAGTAAGAGTATCAGAGGGTGTGCTAGGAGCTTGTTGAGCACTAGAGGAGGGGAAATGTGTAAGCTTGGGTCTGATATATGATATGTACATATAGGGATTTATATAAAAGTGAGTTGATGTGTGTTGTTATACTTGGGTGTGACTGTGTGAGTGTACCCACATATATGGTTAGATAGATGTACATATATATGTATGTGGAGCATGGTGACTGTGACATGGAAGTGTGGGAAGAGTTGACTGATACTTAGTATCAGTTAGAGTTTGAGTGTGTGGATGAGAGGGGAAGGCAGTTGCAGTAAGTTGTATATGCATTCAGTTGCAAGAGGAAAAGGGGAACTCCTACAGGCTATAGGCAGTTAGTTGGTACTTTGAGGTGTTGTGTGTTTTACTTGATGTGGAGGATGTGCTGTACACAGGAAGTTACCAATGTGTAAGAATTTACCTGTGTGTATGTGATCCAGTGCATATGTGTGGGTATGGACAACAAAGGATTGATCATCACAGAGTTGTAAGTACCAGTATAGGATATGGGGGTACCTTAGTGTTAGTATAGATATTATGTGTTTTGAGTGTTGTGCACTTATGTGCTATACAAATTAGAGTATCAGAATCAGTTGGGGGTAGTAGTTTTAAGTGTCTCAGAGTGTAGTTATGATGCATTAGTGTATGGATTGGTGGTAGTTGTATGGGTGAGTTTAGATGGATGTGTATCAAGGTCGATTGTTTACCTGGGTGAGTATCATGCTTGAAATATACATGGAAACAAGCAGTGAAGGCAATAAAGGGGACAAGTGATAATAGCAGTCCTATGGCTTAAGCTTGTTGTGTTTGCAACAAGCAGTAGCTTGATTTCTGCAGATTTCACAGCTGTGAAGGGTTCCAGTTTAGCATAGGGGAAAACTGTATTTTATTTGGGTATGTTGCAGTGTCCTTGGTAAGGTGTAGTGTGATATATAAAGTGTATGAAGGGTGTTAGCAGTGATGAGGGTAGTTATGAGTGTAGGACACATTGGAGTAAGTTATAGTCAGGGTGTTGTTTTGATCATGATACACTGAGTGTTAGAGAGTAGGCATTGGAGTATATCAGATGAGGTATGCACTTGTGTGTCAAACCCTGTGTGCAAGTGAAGCTTATGCAGATCTGGTATTGCTGCTGTGGGTTGTGTTATTGTTATACTGATGTGTCTTGGATTAGGAAGCAGAGGTAGGGTGTTGTTGTGCCTCAGACCTGGGGTTTTGAAGTGCACATTAGTGCACATCAGTTGTGAAAGGGTATGGGTGGCCTGCAATCATTGGACTTTTGGGGAGGAGATCGGGTTAGCAGTTGATTCAATTACATCTGTGCTCAGGTCAGACCTGGTAGCATTGAGATGAGGGGGGGGGGGGTAGTGTGATACCTGAGTATGTAACATACAAGATGGGTACATGTGTATGTATAGGTAATTGATATTAGTTAAGGTAGAAATCTATACATATAGGTTGATATGGGTATTAGTATTAGTATGAGTAAATACTATCTAGATTTTGAGGGTAGTTAATATTGTTACTAAGGTATTAGTAGGTAATCTAGTTTAAGGGTATACATGTATATAATATTGTATCCTCATTATCTAGTATTACTATATGAATAATAGTTATACATGATTAATATAAGTATGTATGTATAGATATTATCTAGTGCTAGTAACTAGTATAAGGTATGTTTAAATATTGATAATATAGGGGACTTGTGGACTTGTAGCTCTCTGTCGTAAGGGAAACATTTTTAGCTCACCGTCGTGTGGGGCATTATATCTATGTGGACGATTATTAGATCGTCGTCGTGCAGGGCATATTAGGCTCACCGTTATGTGGTACCACTTCCTAGGATGTAGGCTTTGAGGCCGGACAGTCTACTATATGTATCTACTTCATAGGATGCAGGCTTTGAGGCCAGGCAGTCCACTATATATATATATATATATATTAGCTTAGTGATGCTGGGCTTAACTTGGATAGTCTGCAGGACATGTGACAAATAGAGGGGTTCTCAAGATTGTATTTGTTAGTGTAATAAACCCGCTCCGCTTAACCCGGAGGGCCGATTCAAATGGCACATGTGTAGCGAACCGACCTGCCTTACTTAGCGAGATGACTCGTTCGATGCAAAGGTATTCATACTTGGACCTTCAAATGGAGTTTAGACTTAGACTTTTCATAGGCGCGCTTGGAGTCTCGCTCAGCCAATGCGATTCATTGCTAAGGTGGGTGGCTCTGGTGAACCTGTCTCTACTTAGCTGCACACTTAAGAAAATGAATGACACATGCTAATTTTTAAGCGATAACTTTATATGCTAATAAAAAGAGAGATTAACGAACATAGCTAAGGGAATAATCCCGCCTTATCATGTGTATATAATATGGAAACTCTGTCCTGCCAGTGCGTAACTTAGAATATTGATCTAAATGGAGTAAGTTTCATCTATTATGCCACAAATAGTTCTTGTTTACACCTTGAGGCACCGTATCGCACGAAATATGACACAGGATAAAGTATAATCATATTGCGTACATAGACGAGAAAGACTATCAAGTAGTCGTTCCGAGTCAGGAGAAGAAAACAAAAGAAAGTACTCAGGGTATCCAGATCATCGAGGTAGTCTCTAATCAGGGAGCTGCATAAAAAAGAAAGATCCGAGTGTAGTCCTCGGCTAGATTGAACCGAGCTGAAGTCCTCGGATAAAAGAAACTGAGCAAAAAATTCTCGGCTAGGATGGAAGTGGTAAAATAGTTGCATGGTCACGGACAACTGGTTGTGCACTAGGTAGAGAAAGAGTCTTCGACACGATTGCTGAGGCATCCGAATTGTGTCCGCCCGGGAGGACTATGCCAGTGTAGTCTTGGTAATAGCCAGCTGAAGTACTAGCAGACGAGTGTGGGACGTCCAGCAAGACTTGTTATCGACCTGGAAAGACATCCGAATCGTCGGATGGTTCGGGACGCCCAGTAAGGCTCGCACCCGAGCTGGAAAGATAGTCGTTCTATCCCAGAATATATGTCCAATATGGCTAACATATCCAGTGACCTTCATATAGATAAGTCATGCATGCATAGCGGCGATCCACATTCAGAAAATGAGTAACATGAAAGAGTATAATGCACGATACTTTGCACATTTAGAATGGATGTATGGTATATAACATAGTTCGAGTAAAATATGTCTGAGGCAGAGACACAATCAATACACTTGAATCGCATAGATATATTCTTCGTTACTTAGTAGATTATTGATTATATTGCTCGAATGACAAGGAAGGCCGAATGGTAAGAAAAGGGTAAGATAAACTCAGCTATTTACAGTATGACACTCTTGATTTAGACACGGGTATTACTTTTATTATATTTCCATGAAACTGATCCTAAGGCAAAGACTAGAAAGAAAATATAATCAATCGGTGCACATAACTAATCAACATGCTTGTTTTGTGGCATGGGTGAGAGGCCTCCCACCAGTAAATTCAATGTACTGATACCCAACCAGATTGTATATAGGGTGCAGGGAGAACTCGCATGGATTCAGAGATCGCTTTAACGCATCAAGGCGCCGAACCGCACTTGGCGTCTTGGAGCATGGCGCACGGACCTAGAACTCACATATATGAGACGTAATATATGGGATCATAATTGGTATCATAGCACGACTTTACGTCCTTGGAATTCATATTGATTCTCTCAGTTTTAAACTTGTTCATTGATGATGTGATAGATGCTCTATCTCGATGCTTCGATGAATGTTCCATACACTGAGTCTAAATATTTCAAAAATTTATGCAGAGGATTATTGGACGAAGATAGTTATGCGGTGGCCTTTGTGCCTAGTTGAGTCAGACCATATGTGAGCAAACTTGTGCTAGAGTTAGCAAGTTACATAAGAACCAGACTAGCTTTCCGCTGATATTAGAAATTGGTGTATGAGACTTAGAATATCGTTCAAGATGGGATAGCTATGCACACAACCGTTCGACTAAGTTGTGCTGAGTATCACGCACCTAGACCCTTTGGTACGAGCAGGTTGCGAGCAAGATTTGGGTATTGTTCGGATAAGGACAAAGTTGGACTTAGAATAAAAATCGATAGAGACGTTATCGAAGTATCGCTAAGGCGAATAATGGAAATTATTTTTGGATTTTGAGATATAGTTTGGACGGTTATTCGTAGCGATAAGTTATGACTTAAAACATAGATTGCATGGATTGCTATCGATAGAGGTATATATGAGACTATGATTATCGAGGCAGTGAATAGGGATCGCGCTGGAGTTCTAAGGAACGAATTGGATATACGAGTGAACAATGACGAATGTGATTTGTGATTAATAGGATGACTCAATTTCTGAGTGGTGAATGAGATAGTCTCAGGAACGAATACGAGATTTGAGAATGGAGTAAGTTTTAAAAGATTCATAGAGTATAGCTCGAACCCTGAGTGGTGTATTGGTCATCTTAGAAATGTTCGATCGAATCATGAATTTCGGGATAGCAAACGAGTCTAACAGCAAATAACGTGATGGTGTGAAGTCTTAGTATAAGTAATGCCTAGCAAGTAATGAATTTGAAGGAATCATGCGAGATTTAATTCGAACGAGTTAGAATGAGTTGAACAAGTGATAAGGCTTATATCAGATAGGAACTCCGAGTGTTGGAATTAATATCTGGGTCAAAAAAGCTTAGTAGATCGTATGAGCAATTTTAAATTAAGTCAAATAGATTAAAACTTGAGTTTGAGATGGAATAATCAAGGATGCGATCAGGAGTTAGCGCGATGGAAGATAGCGCGCATGAAAAATCAAGATCGAGTAAGATATCGCCCGATAGAATTTAGCTTGAGTATGGATATTATGGTTTCAAATTTGGAAGACTTTATATAATATCGAAAGTTGAAAGATAGCATGGATTGATGCAAGTTAGCAAATTTATGATTTGATGATTGAGATAGGCGATAATGGACTTAATCTTGAATTTGAACGAACGATCTTGAATCGAGTTCAAAAGATAAAACTCGATATCAGGCCCAGATGAGAACGATTATTCTGCGGGAGGCCTGGTGTAATAATTTTGTATCCAGCGGGAATGATCAAACTCGCGGGAGATCAGGGCCTAACATGTTCAATAATTATACAAACTAGATGAAATAGAACGTAATGGAGGTGAATAGACTTTGACTAGTGGATTTGAACTAGAATATTTTAAGGAATGCTAGAAGTAGACTACGGATTAATCGAATGGTAACATTAAAGTTGGACGATTTGGTTAAACGAATTATGATCATGGCTTGAACGGTTATTAGATGAACATGACTCGATGGATAAATATATAACTTTGATAAAATAATGTGTAAAGATAAGGTGTCTTGATCGTTTCGATGATAACCATAACCTTTGATATTCTTGTCTTGTGTGAGTGCAACTCCTTGTTTGCACACGCGTCAAGCCAGGATTAGGACTATTATCCTGCGGGAGCGTTGGCATGGTGATCTCACGCCTATCAGGGATAATTGAACTTGCGAAAGATCGGAGCATAAAAATTGAAGGATCATTTTGACTTGTGGTTCGACACGATAAGACAAGTTTCGGGATACAAGTGAATCAAAAGAATTTTGAGGAGGAGTTACTTTAGAACGTGAAGTAAGTTATGCTTGATGGTTTCGTGAACGGATACGTGAATCAAGTTAGACGACTTAGAGTTTATGATTGAGATCGAAGATTTAGAAATTGAATTATGACTTGGTGATCTAGGTTTATGAATGGATAGGTGGATTCTATCAAACATAATTGAGGAGGTAGACTATGTAAATTGCTAAGTTACATGTACGACATGAATATATCGTGGATTCGGTTGAGAGAACGTGTTATAGGAAGGGCTTTGCTGAAACCAGATCGGACCCTGTGCAAACGAAGGTATTGATTTGTGTAGGATGATCTGTGCTCGATGTCTAAAAATTTGTGTGAAGCAAGCTTGGGTAGAATACCCCGAACAAACAAACAGTGGTTTGACCATAGGAACTTGGGGCGAGTGTCGTGCAATAAATTTGTATGGTGAGTCACAAATGTAAACTGTATCTATGACCTTGTGAGCCGACCTAGCGGTTAGGCAAACGACCCTATGCCGAGGGAAAGAACTTATATGGCTGACTTTAGAGTATCGCTTGTGTAGACAAAATAACTGGGGCAACAAGACTTAGAGTTAGGACTTGGAACTGGGAGTGTACGATAGCGACGTTGGCGTTGAAACGAACACAACGAGCGATAGGACTTGGATGATAATTGATTGATTGGATATGTTATGCGATGGAGAGGAACAAGACGGTATTGGGGAATTGTCGGACGGAACGCTTATGATTGGAATTGGTGATATTCAAGATAAGTCGGCATAACAATTTGGATCGTTGCTTGGAAGATGTACGTTGCTAGTAATGCAATAGTTGGATTTGAGTGGGATTAGGGTAGGCAATGACTAAACAAACCAGAGTTCGGTTAGTCGAGTAGCGAAACGATCGAAGATTCGAAAGCTTTTCACGATTAGCTTATTCGACTTCGCTATCACTAAGCTTGGTTGAAATACACATATTTGGCGGACGCCTTGAATATGGGTATTATCCAGACTTAGCGATATGCATAACTCGAATGCAGCTGCTAGTAAAAATGTTTAGATTTGTATGGATGAGTATGACAATTGGAGTAAGTTAACCTCAGCCTAGACTTTCGTAAAGGTAAGATTGTAATGTGCCCCGTATGAACGATATAGTTCTACACGAAGGCGCAATAAGAGACTGAGTCAGGAACGCAATAATTGAATGATAGAGTCATTCAATAAAATGGTTAAGCACACGTGCGAAACTGAATAAAAAAATGAATAAAAAGTTATGTTCGATCAGAACTAAGACGCGAAGGATTAGAACGTACCCAATGTTGGGCAAATTAGATCTGTACAAAAGTGCAATAAAGACTAAGTCAGAAAACGTAAGCAATTCGATACGACGACTTTGGGTGATAGTAAATTTACTTATCGAGATTGGGCTGTAGCTCGAGATAGATCTTGATGCAAGACGAGATTGGAATATTAGCTGAGATTCGAACTTGAAGTCTTGAGGAATTTACGGATTGGGTTTATGCGTAACGCTGGATTTCGATAGGCGATGTCATGTAATCGGTCAAATATATTTTGGGTTCGCATAGATGAGTATAACAATTGGGCAAGTTTGCCCTAAGCCTGAGTTTTCCTAGTGCACGTTGAGTTATAGAATACCCCGTGATTGAATAATACAACCCTGCACTAGGCATAGTAGAGTTTGAGTCAGGGTATGCAACGATTAAGTCGAGTATAGTTCGATGGCATTGAATGATAGAATTGTTCGATGAGATTGGCTAAGCACGTGCGTAGCGCAAGGTAAGAAAAGAAATAAATATAGTGTTTGAACAATCTTTAACAGTTAGGCAAGACGTATAGAGTTTGATTTAGAAGTTGTGCGATAATACGAATTTTGCTCAGAAAGTCTCGCGAACGAGACTGTTCTGAGTAGTGTATTATGTAATGAACCTGCTCCGCTCCACCCGGAGGGTCGATTCAAATGACACAAGTGTAGTGAGCCGACCTGCCTTGCTCAGCGAGATGACTCATTCGATGCAAAGGTATTCAGACTTGGACCTTCAAATGGAGTTCAGACTTAAGACTTTTCAGAGGCGCGCTCGGAGTCTCGCTCGGCCGATATAATTCATCACTAAGGTGGGTGGCTCCGGTAAACTTGTCTCTACTTAGCTGCATACTTAAGAAAATGGATGATACATGCTAGTTTCTAAGTCATAACCTTTGCATGCTAATAAAAAGAGAGACGAACGCACATAGCTAAGGAAATAATCTCGCCTTATTATGTGTATAGAATATAGAAACTCTACCCTGCCAATGCGTAACTTAGAATATTGATATAAATGGAGTAAGTTTTATCTATTATGCCACAAATAGTTCTTGTTTATACCTTGAGGCACATCATCGCAGAGAATATGACTCTGGATAAAGTATAATCATGTTGTATACATATACGAGGAAGACTATCAAGTAGTCATTCCGAGTCAGGAGAAGAAAAGAAAAAAGTACTCAGGATATCCAGATCACCGAGGCAGTCTATAATCAGAGAGCTGGACAAAGAAGAAAGATCCGAGTGTAGTCCTCGGCTAGATTGAACCGAGATGAAGTCCTCAGATAGAAGAAACTGAGCAGAAAATTCTTGGCTAAGATGGAAGTGCTAAAGTTGTTGCATGGTCATGGACAACTGGCTGCACACCAGGTAGAGAAAAAGTCAACAACACGATTGCTGAGGAATCTGAATCGTGTCGGCCCAGGAGGACTATGCCAGTGTAAACCTAGTAATATCGAGCTGAAGTACTAGCAGGCGAGTGCGGGACGTCCAACAAGGCTTGCTACCGACCTGGAAAGACAGCCGACTCGTCGGATAGTTCGAAACACCCAATAAGGCTCACAACTGAGCTGGGAATACAGCTGTTCCATCCTAGAAGATATGTCTAACAGAGCCAGTGACCTTCATATAGATAAGTCATGCATGCATAACCGCTATCCGCATTCATAAGGGGAGTTACATGAAGGAGTATAATGCACGGCACTTTGCACATTTAGAATGGAATCACGGTATATAACATATTTTTAGTAAAACTTGTCTAAGGCAGAGACACAATCAATACACTTGAATCGCATAAATGTTCTTCGTTACTTAGTAGATTATTGATTATATTGCTCGAATGATAGGGAAGGTCGAATAGTAAGAAAAGGGTAAGACGAACTCAACTATTTACAGTATGACACTCTTGATTTAGATACGGGTATTACTTTTATTATATTTCCATGAAATTGATCCTAAGGAACTAGAAAGACAACATAATCATTCGGTGCACATAACTAATGAACGTGCTTATTTTGTGGCATAGGTGAGAGACCTCCCTACCAGTTTATTTAATGTACTGATACCCAACCAGAATGCATACAGGGTGCAGGGAGAACTTGTACGAATTCAGAGATCGCTTAATGCATCGAGACATCGGACCGCACTTGGCATCTTGGAGCGTGATGCACGGACCTGGAGCTCACATATATGAGATGTAATGTATGGGAACATCATCATCCAGAGTGTTTGATCCATTCAGTTATAAACCTAAGGGCATATTCATTATAAAGAGAGAGAGAGAGAGAGAGAGAGAGAGGGAGAGAGAGTACGAGCGACTTGTAATCTTGGCCTAGCACCTTCTTATAATCTTTACTTCATATCAATAAAGAGCTTGTGTTGGATTCAATACTTGTGTTTATTCTATATTTTTGTTATGACGACTCTGCAAACTAGTTATCTAGATTTATGATAATCTATGTATATTTGGTTTGGGAGCTTTACTATCTTGCTTTTGATGATCATATATCTTGTATATTCTGGATTTCTTCTTATGATTGAGATACTAGGATTTCTTGACCTAGGTTGACTGATGGCTTATAGTATTAACCCTCCATGTCTATTCACATCCGGGATAGTATCTCGGTGTACTAGAGCACTCTGGTATACGTAGTTGTCTTTGTCGGCCCCCGCTCTCCAGTATTCTGGTTCTGGGGCATGATAGGGTTCTAGTGGTTGTCACGCCCCGATCTCCCACAGGCTGATCGACCGTCCCCACTGGGAACGAATCACCATTCCAGCGCTCTCGCGGGACGATCGCTTAACCATTCTGGACGTGATGCCGCACGAGCGTAAGCCACGCACGTGCAAGCCCGAGGTTCATGCTTGTGGTAAGAGGTCTAAGACAAAAAGTCGTACAGATTGTCCGAGTGCAGCGGATTTATAAACGCATAGGCGATTGGTAACAAGTTCACTGAGTCGTCAATAGCGGAAGCATTGAATAACACAAGTGTAGAAGTAAAACAAACTCTTTATTTATATTAACAAGTGTTACAGGCGGCGCATAGCCGAGATTATAAATCACTCAAGCCTCTCTCTCTCTCTGAAACAGTAAAAGCGTGCCAAGTGGCTACATTTGTGGAATGATACGTAGGCGATGTTCTAACATTATGTCTTGTATAAGTGCTTCAGTTTCGGACGTAATGCTCCAAGGCTTCAGAGTGAACTCCATGCCTTAGCACGCACGAATGAGGCATCTGTACCGAACGAGGTTCTTTTGTACCCTGCAAATAATCTGGTGGGTTATCAGTACATGAATGCACTGGTGGAGAGGCTACTCGCCCGCTCAACAGATCCAAACACGTTCAATAGGTTCCGTGCATCATCTATTAAGTTATCTTTCTAGTATTGCCTTAGGATCAGTTTTGTGGCAATGATGAATAGCCTAACTCGTGTGGCAGTGCACCGTGCGATATAAGAGGAAACACGATGAGACTTAACAACTTACCACTTGTCCTTTCCTGTCCAAGGCAAACTAAGTTAATTCAAGCACAGGCCTATATTGGAATCCAAGGACAAATAGCATATGCAAACACAAGTATTCTACGAGCGGGTTCTAAATCAGGTGCACGAGTTCTTCTTTTAAACTATGGAACATAAGTTTATTTGTTACTCAGATTATTTGATCTTTTATCAGGATACTTGGATTCAGATTCATAGATGCAATGCAATGACTCGCACACGAATTACCACTAAGCGAGTATGATTATCTATATGAACAAGAGTCGCTGGAATAGTCATTATGGACATAGTCGCAATAAGACGGTGGTCCTCATGTCCCGGCAACCGACTGAACTTATCCGTGCTAGGAACAAACTAGCGCAACTACCGGATCTCCCCCTAGGCCGGATCGATCCCGGTGCCCCGACGCCTCGTCCGAGGAAATCAAGCTTGTGCACAAGCGTCCGCGACTGAATGAGTTCTTTTATTTGTTCTTTAATTATTCTGAGTAAACGACAATAGTTGTAGGCGCAGGTCATGATCCTCGCTACAAGCCATCCCAGGTCGTTCCTGACTTAGTGGTTCATTTGTTACAATTTTCACACACCTTGACATGAGAATCCATGATTTATGTTCAGATGTAACTTGACATGATGCATTCCCCTGGTTTGGGGATTGCCTTGGCGACCTAACGGTCCCGGATACTTGTAGGTTCATATTGCACAAAAGGACTATTCGATAGTTTTTTGGCTAATAAGATGCATGTACGATACACGATAGTGTTACTTGATTGTGGTATAATTTGTGTGACAAGAATTGAATCGAGGCAACATTTCAAGTTAACATATAAGCAGACAAGCATGCATTCATAAGAAAATATAAGCATTTACGTTGGCTCGGGCCTAAGGATGGACCGAGGAGTGAAACTGTACGGGACATGCTGAGCCACATAATCTAGGATCATGCAGTGTAGCAAGTGAAGCAGTGCACTCTGAAGAGTATATACATATCGTTCTACTCGAGGCATAGCAGGGTCTAGTTGCATGAGGAAAAGGTAGCATACGAGGGTCTGATTATAAGCAATGTTTCATTTCCATGTTCTAACACAAGTAATATAAGTTGGGATTATTCCCTTAGCTAGGTGCGTTGTATTTTTATTAGCATGCAGGGGGTGATTCACCTAGCGACTAGCATGAAACATCCATATTTTAAGTGTGTTGGCTAAGCAAAGACAAGTTTATCGTAGCCACCTACCTTAGCGATAATTCGCCTCGGTCGAGCGATACTCCGAGCGAGCCTCTGAAAGCCTATGCTAGAACTCCTGAAGGGAGAAGTCTGGAAATGCTTTGCCTTAAACGAGTATCCTCATTGAGCAAAGCGGGTCAGGATATTGCACTTTTGTCGTTTGAATCGGTAGTCCGCTTGAGTGGAATGGGTCGTTACATTATACACCACTCAGAAAAAGTCTCATCCTCGAGACTTCCTGAGCGTAGGCCGTTCTATCACACTATCGAATATATCCCAAGCGTATCAATCGGTACCACTAACTCCATTTGAACACAATCTCCTACTCGTTCCTTACGCCGTGTCGCGTGCATGATGAGTCAGTTTCATTTATGCCTTAGCACGGGACATATTTCTTAACGCGAGGTCCGTTATGATCTATCTTGAAAGATAATCTAAAGCTGAGGCAAACTTATACAAGTCGTTATACTTGTTCGTGTGGATATTCACTTGCACTAGCATCAAGATCAGCATATCGCGAGTCTGGATCGTGCACATATTCGAAGGGCCCCTCAAACATATGCATGTCAACCAACTTAGCGATAGCGAAGTCTCAACACTTGAGTTTTATATCTCGTTGAGTCTTGGATCATGCATACGTTCAAGACATCCCTCAAACATATGCATTCAACCAAACTTAGAGATAGTGAAATCGAACAAGCTACTTGCAAAAATCTCAAGGGTTCTCATTTTTTGAATCACAAGGATACTTCTGATAAGGTCAATCTAATTCCATATTATTTTTTATTCCAACTCAAATCAAGTATTTGCACTCTTTTAAGCATGATCTATTCGGTTTACAGACTAGCATTCATCCGTTCGGGTCAAACATAGCACACATTACCGTTCCCAAGACTAACACTAAGTCCTGCTGTCCCAGTTCTATAGCTTGTTCAAGCAATATGCTAAAGTCGGTAACACAGGTTCATTCACTCGGTACAGGGTCGTCTGCCTAATTGCTAGGTCAGCTCACAAGGTCATAGGTACAAGTTCAAGGATGCGATTTATTGTGCAAATTTGTCGCACGATGCTCGTCCAATTTTCTAGGGTCAAACCATTGTTCATTTGCACGGGGTATTCTACCCAAGCTCGTTTCACTTAGATTTCTAAACATCGAGCACGCATTTTTCCTACACACAATAACACGTTCGTTTTGTATGAGGGTTCGAGTCCGTTCAGTAAAATCCACGATATCGAAGATACAGGACAAGTCTAGTGATTTACATAGTCTATATCTCCAAACATGCTTTGATAGAATCCCTATCCATTCCAAGTCTAGACCACCAATCCAAGATTTGATTCCAAACCTTTAGTTATAACTCCAAGTCGTCCAACCTAATTCATGTATCCGTTCACGAAACCATCAAGCGAGATTGTTCCAGATTCTAGGCTAACTTATCCTCGAAATATTTTCGATTCACTTGCATTTCCAAATTCGTCTTATCGTATCGAACCAAAAGTCAAGACGATCCATAAGTTGTCATGCTCTGGTCTCCCGCAAGTTCGATCACCCTCGTTGGACGTGAGATCACCACGCCAACGCTCCCGCTGGATAATCGTCCTAACCCGGGCGTGACGCATGTATGAGCATAGAGTTACGCTCGCACAAGACAAGAATGTTTGAACATTATGGTTATCTTCGGCATGATCGAGATACCTTATCATTTTCTTTTACTCCATCCAAGTTATATATCCATCAAGTTATGTCCATTCATGTAGTGATTATTATTTGTCTAGCTAAATCATCCAACTTTAATATTACCGTTCGGTAAATCCATAGTCTACTTCCATCATTCCTCAAGGAACTAAGTTTCAAATATTCAAGCCCAAGTCGATTCCATCTTTTTGATCCGTTCCATTCATCGAGTTCGTTTAGAATAATCACCGAACATATTCCTGTGAGTTCGATTATCCCCACCGTACGTAAAATTACTATGTCGGCGCTCCCACAGGATAATCGTTCTCGCTGGGATTAATTTCGAATGTTATTATTTTGAACAAGATTTCAAAATCGTTCTTTCAAACTTCAAGCAAAATCCATTATCGCTTATATCTTTCATCGAACCACAATGTTCATTTTTGGGCTAACTTTTATTCGAGCGATATTGTTTTCAAGTTCAATCCGTTTGTTTCAATCCGAAATCACTTGCACAATCTTCAAGTTTCGAACAAGTTTCCCTAACCGAGGTATCGATTTCCATTTCCATGAATCCCAATTCGATATAAGTCTTATCATTTATTCAAGATATTCTCCAATCGTTCAATCTGATTATCGTACGAGATCTATTAATTCGTTTAGGCATTTCTAAGTGATCCATATACCACTCGGAATTGAGTCACCCAACCAAATCCTCAATCAATTTGTATTAATTGCTAGCGTATTCGCCGAGTTTTTCTTAGAATTCTTGCACAATACTAGCATCGCCTGATAAATTTAGTCTCGTGTATATATTCTGTTGATAGTCATCCAAGTAAACCTTATTTGTTTGGTATCTTCCGATACGAAATATCGTTTGAGCTATTTCTCTAGATCCAAGCACGATTCTCAATATTCGCCTAAGCGATATTCTGAAAGTATTTTCATCGGTTGCCAATCTAAGTCTGACTTGTTCTTATTCCTGAACGATATCCAAATCTTATTGCAACTTGCTCCACCAAAGGGTCTTGGCGCGAGATAATCTACACAACTTAGCCGAAAGGCTGTGTGCAAAGCTAACCGTTCGGTTGATATTCGATTCCGCATACTAACCAATTGAGTATCACGTATAAGCATCTCGGGTTTGCACATAAGTCGCGATTCTAGCACGAGTCTAATCCCAAAGGGTCTAGCACAGGTCGACACAAAGGCCTATCGTATCATAATTTATACAAGCAATCACATCATTCACATGCACATTTTGAAAGTATTTAGACATTGTTTAGAATATTCCGTTTGGAAAATTAAGAGAGAGTGTGTGCACATAACCCATGAACGAGCTTTCGAAACTGAAAAAATTGAAACAAAGTCCAAAGGCGTATAGCCAAGCTCTGATACCAATCTGTCACGCCCCGATCTCCCGCAGGCTGATTGGTCATCCCCGCTGGGAACGAATCACCGTTCCAGCTCTCTCGCGGGACGATCGCTTGACCCTTCTGGGCATGATGCCGCACGAGCGTAAGCAACGCACGTGCAAGCCTGAGGTTCATGCTTGCGGTAAGAGGTCTAAGCCACAGAGTCGCACAGATTGTTCGAGTGCAGCAAAATTATAAACGCATAGGCGATTGGTAACAAGTTTACTAAGTCGTCAATAGCGGAAGCATTGAATAACACAAGTGTAGAAGTAAAGCAAACTCTTTATTGATATTGAACAAGTTTACAGGTGGCGCAAAGCCGAGATTACAAATCGCTCAAGCCTCTCTTTCTCTCTCTGAAACAGTAAAAGCATGCCAAGTGGCTATATTTGTAGAATGATACATAGGCGATGTTCCAATATTATGTCGTGTATAAGTGCTTCAGTTCTGGACGCAACGCTCCAGGGTTTCAGAGTGAACTCCACGCCTTAGCACGCACGAAGGAGGCATCCGCACCGAACTAGGTTCTCCCGCACCCTGCAAACAATCAAGTGGGTTATCAGTACATGAATGCACTGGTGGGGAGGCTACTCACCCGCTCAACAAATCCAAACACGTTCAATAGGTTCTGTGCACCATCTATTAAGTTATCTTTCTAGTATTGCCTTAGGATCAGTTTCGTGGCAATAATGAATAGCCTAACTCGTGTGGCAGTGCACCGTGCGATATAAGAGAAAACACGGCGAGACTTACCAACTCACCACTTGTCCTTTTATGTCCAAGGCAAACCAAGTTAATTCAAGCACAAGCCTATATTAGAATCCATGGGCAAATAGCATATGCAAACACAAGTGTGCTACGAGCGAGTTCTAAATCAGGTGCACGAGTTCTTCTTTTAAACTATGGAACACAAGTTTACTTGTTACTCAGATTATTTGATCTTTTATCAGGATACTTGGATTCAGATTCATAGATGCAATACAATGACTCACACGCGGATTACCGCTAAGTGAGTATGATTATCTATATGAACAGGAGTCGCTGGCATAGCCATTATGGACATAGTCGTAATAAGACGGTGGTCCCGATGCCCCGGCAACCGACCGAACTTATCCGTGCTAGGAACAAACTAGTGCGACTACCAGATCTCCCCCTAGGTCGGATCGGTCCCGATGTCCCGGCACCCCATCCGAGAAAATCAAGCTTGTGCACAAGCATCCACGACTGAATGAGTTCTTTTATTTATTCTTTCATTAATCTGAGTAAACGACAATGGTTGTAGGCGCAGGTCATGATCCTCGCTACAAGCCATCCCAGGCCGTTCCTGACTCAGTGGTTTATTTGTTACAAATTTCACACAACTTGACATAAGAATCCATGATTTATGTTCAGATGTAACTTGACATGATGCATTCCCCTGGTTCGGGGATTTCCTTGGTGACCTAACGGTCCCGGATACTTGCAGGTTCATATTGCACAAAAGGACTATTCAATAGTCTTCTGGCTAACAAGATGCATGCACAATACACGATAGTATTACTTGATTGTGGTATAATTTGTGTGACAAGCACTGGATCGAGGTAATATTTCAAGTTTACATATAAGCAGGCAAGCATGCATTAATAAGAAAATATAAGCATTTACGTTGGCTCGGGCCTAAGGGTGGACCGAGGAGTAAAACCGTACGGGACATGCCGAGCCACATAATCTAGGATCGTGCAGTGTAGCAAGTGAAGCAGTACACTCCGAAGAGTATATATATATCGTTCTACTCGAGGCATAGCGGGGTCTAGTTGCACGAGGCAAAGGTAGCATACAAGGGTCTGATTATAAGCAATATTTTATTTCCATGTTCTAACACAAGCAATGCAAGTTGGGATTATTCCCTTAGCTAGGTGCATTGTATTCTTATTAGCATGCAGGGGGTGATTCACCTAGCGACTAGCATGAAACATCCATATTTTAAGTGTGCTAGCTAGGCAAAGACAAGTTCATCGTAGCCACCCACCTTAGCGATGATTCGCCTCGGTCGAACGATACTCCGAGCGAGCCTCTGAAAGCCTATGCCGGAACTCCTGAAGGGACAAGTCTGGAAATCCTTTGCCTCAAACGAGTATCCTCGCTGAGCAAAGCGGGTCGGGACGTTGCACTTTTGCCGTTTGAATCGGCAGTCCGCTTGAGCAGAATGGGTCATTACAGTGGTGGCCCATGCAGGTTTGATTTTCGGACGTGTGGGGGTTATCAGGATAGATGTCTCAATCCTAAGATCTTCCTTGGTTTCCTTTTAGACTATCCTATATCTCTAATTTTTGACATGTTATCTGCTTTCACCCTTGCTTTATCATATTCCTCGATTTCATCCTTGTATCCTTTGAATTTCAGGAGCACTGTTCCTGGTCCTTCGGGTCAGATTGTTCTGACTCAGACGATGGTAGACCAGCATCTGAATGGTCAGCCAATTCCTGGGGCTCAGCCTCAGCATTCGGGAGCTGAGTCGAGGAATGATCCTGAGGCAGAGCAGTATGTTTAGCACAATCTGTTGGCAGTTTCAGTACAGCCAGTTTTGTCAGAGTAGTTAGATATTGTTCGAGCATTAATGGACACTCTGACGGGGTTCATGGTGTTTCATCAGCGACAGAGTGACGTTCTTACTTAGTAAGTTTAAACGTCCATGGAGCGAGATGGTTCCCAGATATATAATTTTGTTAACAACTTTAGGCGTCTCCATCCCTCGTACTTCTACGGTACTGAGAATGCAATTGCGTCTGATACATGGCTCCGGGATACTGAGGCCATACTCGAGGAAATGGGAGTTTCGGCGAGAGAGCGAGTGACAGTAGTTAGGCTGGAGTTGTTAGATTTGGCCCTCGACTATTGTGCAGCTCAAAAATTTTTACTGACGGCACTGATACCATAGAAAGACTTCAGTGAGAGGTACCAGACTTGGTACTTTGATGCGGTATCACGTTATGACTTATAACAAAGGTTTAAAAACTTCAGGCAAATGGCGTGGACTAGTTTTCTTCCACCTTAGTGGCGACCTGGTTGGACTGAGCTAGGAGATTCCATCAGGAACTTCATTTGGAGATTATTTTGATAGTTGATCAGCATAAGTTTTCGACTTTTGACACTGTGATGAGAGCGACGAGGAGGCACGAGTACCCTTCTCAAAGGATAGTCGACAGAATTGGGAGCCAGAAGAAGCCTCATATTCAGAGGAGATATTCTACACAGTCTTCGATACCAGCTCCAGTAGTTCGAGGTTTGTCAATCGAATCTTCGAGAAGAGCAGCCCCAGCAGCATTATTTCAACAGTCTTCTCAGACTCGTCCTCAGCAGCAGAGGAAGACTTCTTCGGTTGGGTGTTCCCACTGTGGGAAGCCAGGCCACGTCTTTTCAGAGTGTCGTAAAGTGCAGCACTTATGTTGGGTGTATGGTAGAGCAGACCACATGGTGATTACTTCTCCTCGGAGAGCTCCATCTGGATCATCATCTGTCCAGTCAGCAGCTCCGTAGTTCAGGATACCAGCACCGGTTCAATAGTATCAGGGCCCGAGGCCTTTACCGACGCACTCTCAAAAGTCTAGCAGTAGAGGTCGCATCAGTATGCTCAAGTCCAAGCTCAGGTCTGGTTGAGAGGCCTGGAGTAGAGGAGACTAGTGCCCAGAGAACAAGGATAATCTTTCAGGATGTCATACGAGGAGGCGATGTAAACATCCAGATTTTTCAGAAATTAAAATATAAAATTTTAGGATTTTTTGGTCATTTTTAAATAATTAAAATAAATATTTTCAGGAATTAAATATTTTTGTGATTTAATTAAATATTAAAATATTATGAAAATTATATTTTTTTAGTGTAAAATAAATAATTAGACATAGTGTAATTTTTCTGAAATTTATTGGACCAAAAAACTATTTTTAAACACCTAAAAATAGAGTTTTTAATTAAACCAGAATAAACCGGTTTAAACCCAACTGAACCGAATCGAACCCTATATATAAACCAACCCAAACCCTTGGCGGGTCAGATCTAAACCTGAACAGACCCATCAACCCGAACCCGACCCATTACCCATGCTAAAGTAACTGAGAGAATCCCCCGACTCTCAGCCTTCTCTCCGTCGTTTCTCCTCCGCCGCAACCGCGTCTCTCCGCCTTCCCTAACCGCCACCGGTCGCGCCCCTACCCCTTCACTTCCTGGCCGCCTCCAACCGTCGTCCCCTCCGGTCCCCGCAAACCCTATAAAAAAACCCCGCAGCCGTTGTCATCCCACCATATTCACCATCATCCTCCACCGGCACCGCCATCCTCCAGCGACCGCCGTGACACAACGACCCCGTCGCCGACGACCAACAGCTGCAGCAGTGCCGCCACCCGCCGCCAACGTGCGTCGCGCCGCCTCATCCCCGTGCAGTTTAGTCAATTTCGACTCCCTGTTCTAGTGAGCCATTCTCTCTCCTCGTCGCGTTATTTTTCGAACAGACTGTTGCGACATGTTACCTACGTAACCCCCTCGAACCCCATATAATTAGACTGGGGTATCGTGTCCTGTGTCGATCGTAAACTGCGACGCAAAAACAGGAAAATATATTCCCAATTGGAGAAATTCAAACCCCAGGCAAGTGTACCCTCGAACCCCGTACAATTAGACTGGAGTTATTCTTTTACTTTGCTATGTCCCCTGAGGACCTAGATCCGGATTATGTCCCCAGGTATAGCAGAGGAGATCTACCTCGAGATATACGGGACAGGAGCAGACATTGGAGCAGTACCAGTACCAGAGGATGAGGTGATGCCGGAAGACTTCTCCTGAGTATTTTATTACGCAGTTATTTCTGTTCTTGATACTTTGTTTCCTGTCTCGTGGATTAATGTATTAAACTCATTATCGGGTTGTTCCCCGAGATATTACATTGAGACTTGTTGATTTATATTTTATCTTGATTATTCTGACATTGATTTGTGTTTATCTTCTGTGGATGAGATTAGATTTAGACTGTGACTTGTATCATAGACCTTTAATGTTGTTTTACTGCTTAAGTATACTCTAATGGGTCCATTAAATTAGGTTTGCCCATTAGAGTATGCTGTTGGCCATTGTCACGTGTCTAGTCCCTCGGTATTTTGGGACTGGGGCGTGACATGGTTTTTGTGGTGGCCCATGCAGGTCAATGACTAAATTATTTTGGTTTCATCTAAGGTCTGAGCATTAAGGTCTACGACTATGTTGCTTCAGTTTCAACTAAGGAACTGAGCAAGCCTGCGATAAGGATATGATAAGTTATAGGATCTCATCCACTTGATTGAATCGTTGTTGATCTTTATATCGGATTCGAATTAATTTTTGACTTGCATCCTGCCTTGATTCCCCGATGCGCCTTTTATAGTTTATTTTGGATGCAGAGTAATGGATCCACAAGCAAGCGATGAGACATCCGTAGGAATACCACAAGTTGCAGTTGTCACCTATGACGATGAAGTGATACCAGTGGGTGGAGGTCAATCAGCACAACAAAGCAATCAAGCAGATCAGCACGTCTCAAGATTCCGGCGAGACGATATTCTACCTCCGCCGCAGTTTACTCCCGATGCCTACTTTTTTACCAGGAGAGCCTATGGACGGACATCAGATATTTCAAATATTCTACGCAATGATGCAATCCCAACAGCAGTTTCATCAAAAGGACCAGCAAAGCCAAGCGGAGAAGTTCTTTGATTGACTTAGCTCTGAGCTACAGAAATTAATCAGCTCCATTGCAACTACTTCATACACGGATGTCCTTGCTGCAGCCTGACACATGGAGTGCGTCACCAGGAGAGAGTCCAGCCTGAAATGGCCATTCATACCAGTACCAACCAAAGCATTACACAGGGAGTCTGCAAAGCGACCCCAGAGGAATCCACCACAGAGAGCAGCACCAAGAGCCTCATCCCTTCCTACTTGTTACTACTATCGCAAGGTAGGCCATATTGAGAGGGAGTGCAAATGCAAGTTGGGACTGTGCTTGATTTACGGATCCAGCCAGCATTCAGTCAGAGATTGCACGAAGCATCGAGGAGAAACACCAATGGCTAACCGAGAAGCCTTACCAGCACCAGGAGGATATCAGCCGAGGCCACCCTTGGCACCCCAGGTATCACTCTTTCAGCAGGCCCAGCAACAGCAGAGGACACCACCACAAGCACATGGACAAGCTTTTGCGATGACAGTGGAAGACGCACATACTCGTGGAGTAGCGAATACACATAATATTTAAGTTTTATCATAGCTATATATTCCTAGTAATGCTTTAGCACGTGCCTGTTAGTTCATTATCCTAGCCTAAGCCTAGTATTATGAACTTGTTAGTAATTGATACCCAAGTTTTTCTAAGCTGTAGATTTCCTTGTTCTAACCAGATTCCTTTACTCTTGAATTACTTATCTCTCATTGTCTAGAAAAATATTTTTATTCCTTCCCTACGTATTCTGCTTAACCCTCACACTTTCTCTCGATTTTTCTTTGTTCATGATTCTTTATCCTTTGTCTTGCTTCCAACATATCTTGCAACCGCGTCATCTCTCCTGACCGGTTATGTTTTATTTTCTTAATTGTGAGGACATAATTCTTTTAAGGAGGGTAGATTGTAAACACCCGAATTTTTCAAAAATTAAAATATAATTTTTTGGGAATTTTTGGTGATTTTTAAATAATTTAAATATATATTTTTGGGAATTAAATATTTTTGTGATTTAATTAAATATTAAAATATTATAAAAATTATATTTTTGAGTGTAAAATAAAGAATTTGACATAGTATAATTTTTATTAATTTATTGGACCCAAAAACTATTTTTAAACACCTAAAAATATAGTTTTTAATTAAACCAAAGTAAACCGGTTTAAACCCAACTGAACCGAACCGAACCCTATATATAAACCAACCCAAACCCTTGGCGGGTCGGATCTAAATCCGACCCGACCCATCAACTTGAACCCAACCCATTACCCATGCTACAGTAACTGAGAGAATCCCCCGACTCTCAGCATTCTCTCCGTCGTTTCTCCTCCGTCGCAGCTGCGTCTCTCCGCCGTCCCTAACCGCCACCGGCCGTGCCCCTACCCCTTCACCTCCTGACCGCCGACCCCTCTGGTCCCCGCAAACCCTATAAAAAACCCCAGCAGCCTCTGTCATCCCTACCATCTTCACTATCATCCTCCACCGGTACCGCCATCCTCCGGCGACCACTCCACCGTGACACGATGACCCCGTCGCCGACGACCAGCAGCTGCAGCAGTGCCGCCACCCGCCGCCGACGTGCATTGCGCCGCCTCATCCCCGTGCAGTTTAGTCGATTCTGACTCCCTGTTCCGGTGAGTCCTTCTCTCTCCTCGTCGCGTCATTTTTCGAACAGACTATTGCGACATGTTTGCTACGTGACCCCCTCGAACCCCATACAATTAGACTGGGATATCGTGTCATGTGTCGATCGCAAACTGCGACAAAAAAAAAAATCCTAATTTTGGACCTCTGAAACTGTCCCGAACTCACAAGTTCACGGCCGTTTAAATCCCAACCTGTTAAATAATTCTGAAATTCACTTGAACAGTAAATTAGATAATATAACCGAGATTAATACCCTGTAATTAGTTTAATTTAATGTGCTGTAGATTGTATTTTATTTGCGGGTGAAATCGACCAAAAGCTTGGTTATTTAAAATTCAAATTTTTTCGAACTGGGTGCGCCCCGCTAAACGAGACAACTTGGACGTGTGCAAATTTTACCGAAAGGTGTGCATCGTTAATACGGACTTATAAAATTTTGCGAAAGTTGATTTGGATGTGCGTGCACACCGGAATCAACGTTTATCCGTAGAAATTACCCCGTATCGGGCCTGTTTTGAAACTCGTAACTTCGTGTGTGCTTGTCATTTCGTAATAAAACTTGCGCCATCAGACTCTTAGCGTTACGCTTGTCCTGTGACCCAAGTTTGGTTTGATTCTGAGAACGTTGACAAAATCTCGTATCATGGGCACTACGGCTCCACTTGACGGGCAATTTTGTGATCGGCTTATCGAAATCCAGTTCTGGATATTCTGTTGGGTTCGTATCGTCGTTCTGGACTTGTAGACACTAAGTTTGATGAATTTGGATAACTTTGTCTGTGGCACATTTTTTGGTGCGAAGTGGGCCACCTGTGGATCCCGCTTTGACTAGAAACTATCAATTCTGTCCCTGTGTTCAAATTGGACTTATGGATAGATAATCCTAACTATTTCATATCTTCTGAGAATGATGGTAATAGTTATTTCAGTATCCGGAGGAGTACTTGAAGATCCTGCTGTTACCGGAGTAATTAGAGAAATTCAAACCCCAGGCAAGTGTACCTTACCAATCTTGCAGTACCTGCTTTATATTATTATCTTGATTTATTTAAGTGATATATATGTTCAACCTAGGACCATGTGACATTGCTTAGCGTCCGAATAAGATTCGGGTGTCATACGGAGTTGTGTAACATCACCTAGAGAGTTGATATCACGGTCCTATATATTTTCGTGCTTGCATTATCAAGTAAGTCATGGTGATTCTATATAGGTTACAGGATTCGTGACATAGATTTTCTATATGCATAGCTATCATTATGAATCGCTGCATTAGTTAGAGGTCATGATCTTACGTGTTATGGATATGAGACGTGAGATTACATTGGGTGGGGAGAGTATTACCATATCAAAGGCTGATTATATTATATATATATATAGTTTTCTGGAGGTGCCTTAGACTCCGAACAAAGCTTTGGCACAAGTTTTAGCCCTTCGAGATAAATGCTGCTATGGGTTGTCCCGACACAGAGCCTATAGTAGTTTCAGCCTGAGTATGATTAATGCTCTCATTTGTATATCACATAGCTGGTTACATAGTTTGCCCTGCTGATATATTTTTATACTGCACTTATTTGGCTAGAGTTATTCTTGTACCTTGCTATGTCCCCTGAGGACCTGGATTCGGATTATGTCCCCAGGTATAGCAGAGGAGATCTACCCTGAGATATACGGGACATGAGCAGACATTGGAGCAGTACCAATACCAGAGGACGAGGTGATGCCGGAAGACTTCTCCTGAGTATTTTATTACTCAGTTATTTCTGTTCTTTATACTTTATTTCTTGTCTCGTGGATTAATGTATTAAACTCATTATCGGGTTATTTCTCGAGATATTACATTGAGACTTATTGATTTATATTATATTTTATTTTATTTTGACATTAATTTGTGTTTATCTTCTGTGGATGAGATTAGATTTAGACTGTGACTTGTATCGTAGAACTTTAATGTTGTTTTACAACTTAAGTATACTCTAATAGGTCCATTAAATTGGATTTGCCCATTGGAGTGTGCTGCTGGCCATTGTCACGTGTCTAGTCCCTCGGTATTTTGGGACTGGGCATGACAGGCGATAGCGGCTGGAGAGATGGTTGCAGGTACCATTCTCTTATATTCGTATTCAGCTTCAACATTATTTGATTCTGGCACATCGAACTCGTTTATATCTGCACGATTTGTGATACGAGTTGGCTTATAGTCTGACTCCTTACCTGTAAGGTTGAATATACTTATTGGTAACGGTCTTGTGGGAGTAGATAGAGTTTATGCCTCGTGTTGAGTCGTATTGTTCGGTAGAGAGTTTTCTGCTAGACTGATTGCATTTTATATGGGCGATTACAATTTTGTCCTTGGAATGGGTTAGTTGAGTATGCGATACGCGACGATAGATTGCCATGCTGGTAATGTTAACTTTTGTGTCCCTGGCGAGGAGGAGTTCTCATTTTCGAGAGGCGAGGTAGGGTCTCCGTCAGTTATTCTGAGGATGGTAGTAGACGAGGAGGTACAGTTTTCCAGAGTTGTCTACAAGTTTCTGAATGTATTTTTCAACGATCTTCTAGGCATGCCTTCAGTTCAAGACGTGGAGTTCTACATTGATTTGATTCCAAGGGTGGAGCCAGTTTTAGAGCGAGTCTATATGATATCACCATCATAGTTGGAGATTATGTACCAGATGATAGAGGAGTTGTGTAATGACCCGTTCTGCTCAAGCCAACTGCTGATTTAAACGAAAAAATTGCAAACGACCTGACCCGCTTTGCTCAGCAAAAAAATTTGTTTGAGGCAAAAGGATTTTCAGACTTGACCCTACATGAGTTCCGGCTTAGGCTTTCAGAGGCTTGCTCGGAGTATCGCTCGACCGAGGTGAATCATCGCTAAGGTGGGTGGCTACGATTAACTTGTCTTTGCTTAGCCAGCACACTTAAAATATGGATGATACATGCTAGTCGCTAGGTGAATCACCCCATGTATGCTAATAAAGAATACAATGCGCCTAGCTAAGAGAATAATCCCAACTTGTATTGCTTGTGTTAGAACATAGAAATAAAATATTGCTTATATATATATGGACCCTCGTATGCTACCTTTGCCTTGTGCAATTATACCCCGCTATGCCTCGAGTAGGACGACTGTATGTACTTTTTAAAGTACACTGCTTCACTTGCTACACTGTATGACCCTAGATTATATCTCTCAGTATGTCCCTTTACGGTTTCACTCCTCGCTTTACCCTTAGGCCCGTGCCAAACGTAAATGCTTATGTTTTCATATTTGCATGCTTGCCTACTTATATGTTAACTTGTAATGTTGTCTCGATCCAATACTTGTCACAATAAAACTCATGCCACAATCAAGTAACACTATCCGTATCGTGCATGCATCGAGTTAGCCAGAAGACTATCGAATAATTCTTTTGTGCATTATGACCCTGCAAGTATCCGGGACCATCAGGTCGCCAAGGCAGTTCCCGAACCAGGGAAATACATCAAGTCAAGTTGAACACTAAACGAGAATCATGTCAAGTTTACATCTGAACAAGAATCATGTTAAGTAAAGCAAAGAATCACAGCTCGTGGAGCAATGCTCATTCAGATCATGGATTATCTTGTCAAGTTATGAATCTGGAAGACCAAGATTGCATGTCGTAGACAACTTGGAATCAAGGGGGATCTTCGGATCTCGTTCCACGGACGGTTTTTGGGACATTGGGGCCGATCCGATCTGGATGAAACTATTGTTTAGTCTCTTGTTCTGGACGGGATGGCTTACAATGCACCTTGAACTTTCGTTGCATTCCATCTTTGTTCAAGACTATAACTTATCCTTATGGCTATGCCAGCGATAATTGTTCATATAGATAAGTCATACTCGCTTAGCGGTTATCCGTGTGCGAGTCATTGCATTGCATCCAGAAATCGGGAAACATCTGAACGATCTTGAGTTTAACACACTTGTACATCTTGAGCACTTGAACATCTTATGCAACACACCTGATAATTCGTGTAACTCGTGCATCCGAAATATAATCTCGCTCATAATACTTGTATTTGCATATGCTATTGCCCCTGGATTTTAGTGTAAATGCTTGTCCTTGATTAACTTGGTGTACCTTGGATAGGGAAGGACGAATGGTAAGTTGGTAAGTCTCGCTGTATTCCTTTATATCGTACGGCGTACTGCCACACGAGTTAGGCTATTCAACATTAACATAAAACTAAACCTAAGGCAATACCAGAAAGATAACTTAATAGATAGTGCACAAAACCTATATAACGTGTTAGATTTGTCGAGCGGGCGAGAAGCCTTCCCACCAGTGCATTCATGTACTGATAACCTACCAGATTGCTTACAGGGTGCGGAAGAACCTCGTTCGGTGCGGATGCCTCCTTCGTGCGTGCTAAGGCGTGGAGTTCACTCTGGATCCTTGGAGCGTTGCGTCCGGAACTGAAGCACATATACAAAACATATTGATGGAATATCGCCTTTGTATCATTCCAAAAATGTAGCCACTTGGCACGCTTTTACTATTTCAGAGAGAGAGGCTTGAGCAACTTGTAATCTCGTCCTAGCGCCGCTTGTAACACTTGTTCTTATCAATAAAGAGTTTGCTTTAAATTCTATACTTGTGTTATACAACGCTACCGCTATCGACGACTCTGCGAACTTGTTACCAATCGCCTATGCATTTATTATTCTGCTGCACTCGAACAATCTATGCGACTCTGTGGCTTAGACCTCTTACAACCTGCTTGGACCTCGGCCTTGCACGAGCGCGGCTCATACTCGTGCGGTATCACCACCAGATGGGTGAAGTGATCGTCCCGCGGGAGCGCTAGAACGGTGATTCGTTTCTTGCGGGAACGGCCGATTATCCTACGGGAGATCGGGGCGTGACATATTGGTATCAGAGCTTGGCTTTACGCCTTTGGACTTCGATTCGATTTTCACAGTTTTAAAAGCTCGATCATGGGTTATGTGCATGCACTCTCTCTCGTTGACCAAATGGGATGTTCCAAATAATGAGTCTAAATAATTTCAAAAACTGCATGTAAATGTTATGATTGCTTGTACAAAATTGTGATGCGAAGGCCTTTGTGCTGACCTGTGCTAGACTTTGTGGGATTAGACTTATGCTAGAATCGCTACTTATGTGCAAACCCGAATGCCTATACGTGTTTACCCAGCTGGTTAGCATACGGAATAGAATATCGCCCGAAAGGTTCGCTATGCACACAGCCTTTCGGCTAAGTTGTATTGAGTATCGTGCGCCAAGACCCTTTTGGTGCAAGCTAGTTGCAAACAAAATTTGGATATCGTTCAGGAAAGGATAAGTCAGACTTATAATGCCAACCGATGGAAATCTTACTAGACTTATCGCTTAGGCGAATATTGAAAATTGTTCTTGGATTTTGGAAAATAGCTCGAACGATATTTCGTGTTGGAAGATACAAATCGAATATGAATTTAATTGGGGGACTCGATTCCGAGTGATGTATGAAATATTTAAAAATATCCAAACGGATTCATAGGTCTCGTGCGAGAATAGGATTGAACGAATTTGAAGATGTCTTGAACCAAATTATAAGGCTTATATCGAATAGGGATTTAAGAAATAGAAATCGATATCTTGGTTAAGAAAACTTGTTGGAAACTTGGAGGATTGTGCAAGTAATTTTGAATTGAAACGAACGGACTGAACTTAAATAAAATATCGCTTGAATAGAAGTTAGCCCGAGAAAGGAATATTATGGCTCGATGAAAGAGATAAGCGATAACAGATTTGACTTAGAGTTTGGAAGAACGATCTTAAAATTAAGTTCAAAAAGATGACCTTCGAAATCAGTCCCAACGAGAACGATTATCCTGCGGGAGCGCCGACATGGTAATTTCACATATGGCGGGGATGATCGAACTCACGGGAACATGTTCGGTGATTATTCCAAATAAATTCGATAAATGGAACATATCAAAAGTGGATAGACTTGGGTTTGAATATTTGAAACTTAGTTGTTTGAGGAATACCAGAAGTAGACTATGGATTTATCGAACGGTAACATTGAAGTTTGTTGATTTTGCTATACGAACTATAATCACTGCATGAATGGACATAACTCGATGGATTTTATATATATTAACTTGGATGGAGCAAGGAGTAAGGATAAGGTATCTCGATCTTTTCGAAGATAACCATAACGTTCAAACGTTCTTGTCTTGTGCGAGCAAAATTCTATACTCGTACATGCGTCATGCCCGAATTAGGACGATTATCCAGCGGGAGCGTTGGCATGGTGATCTCACATCCAACGAGGGTTATCGAACTTGTGGGAGACCAAAGCGTGACAACTGATGGATCGTCTTGACTTTTGATTCAACACGATAAAACAAATTTGAAAATGCAAGTGAATCAAAAAAATGTTTCATGGATAAGTTAGCCTAGAACCTGGACAAAAATCACGTTTGATGGTTTCGTGAACGGATACATAAATCTTGTTGGACGACTTAGAATTATAATCTAAGGTTTAGAATTGAATCTTGGCTTGGTGGTCTAGGCTTGGAATGTATATATGGATTCTATCGAATATACTTAAGGAGATAGACTATGCAAATTACTAGGTTTATCCTGCAACTTGGATATATCATGAATTTTACTGAACGAACTCGAACCTTGTACAAACGAACGTGTTATTGTGTGTAGGAGGATCCATGCTCGATGTTTAGAAATCTGAGTGAAATGAGCTTGGGTAGAATATCCCGTACAAATGAACAATAGTTTGGCCTTAGGAATTGGGGCGAGCATCGTACGACGAATTTGTACGATGGATCGTGTGCTTGAACTTGTACCTATGACATTCTAAGCTAACCTAGTAATTAGGCAGACGACCCTGTGCCGAGTGAAAGAACCAGTGTAACCGACTTTAGAATATTGCTTGAACAAATCATAGAACTGGGGCAGCAAGACTTACAGTTAGACTTGGGACGATAACGTGTGCTACATTTGACCCGAATGGATGGACGCTAGTCGGTTAATCGGATAGATCATGCTTAATGGCAGTGCAAATACTTGGTTTGGTTGGTATGGAGTATGACTTGGATTTGATTGACCCTATCGGAAGTATCCTTGTGATTCATTAAACGAGAACCCTTGAGATTTTCGCAAGTAGCTTATCCGATTTTACTATCTCTAAGTTTGGTTGAATGCATATGTTTGAGGGACACCTTGAACGTGTGCATGATCCAAGACTCAATGATATGTGAAACTCGAGTGCTAAGACTTCGTTATCGCTGAGTTGGTTGACATGAATATGTTTGAGGGGCACTTTGAATATGTGCACAATCCAGACTCGCGATATGCTGATCTCGAATGCAAGTGCAAGTGAAAATATTAGACCGCATGGACAAGTATAACGACTTGTATAAGTTTGCCTCAGTCTTAGATCATTATTCACAATGGATTATAATGTACCCTTCGTTAAGCAACATGTTCTGCGCTAAGGCGCAATAGAGGCCGAGTCATAACTTGTATTGGATGATAGAGTCATTCATTGAGACCGACCCAGCATACACGCGACACGGCGTAAGGAATGAGTAGGAGATCTGTTCGATCAAAATCAAATCTAGTGGTACCCATTGCTACGCTTGGGATAGATCTGAAAGTACGTTAGAACGGCTTGTGCTCAGAAAGTCTCGTGGATGAGACTTTTTTTGAGTGGTGTATAATGTAATGACCCGTTCCGCTCAAGCGGACTGCCGATTCAAACGGTAAAAGTGCAAACAACCCGACCCGCTTTGCTCTACGAGAAAACTCGTTTGAGGCAAACTAATTTTCAGACTTGGCCCTATAGGAGTTCCGGCTTAGGCTTTCAGAGGCTCGCTCGAAGTATCGCTCGACCGAGGCGAATCATCGCTAAGGTGGGTGGCTACGATGAACTTGGCTTTGCTTAGCCAGCACACTTAAAATATGGACGATACATGCTAGTCGCTAGGTGAATCACCCCATGCATGCTAATAAAGAATATAATTCACCTAGCTAAGGAAATAATCCCAACTTGTATTGCTTGTGTTAGAACATGGAAATAAAACGTTGCTTATATATATATATATATATATATATATATATATATATATATAGACCCTCGCATGCTACCTTTGACTTGTACAACTAAACCCCACTATGTCTCGAGTAGGACGATGTGTATGTACTCTTCGAAGTGTACTGCTTCACTTGCTATACTGCGCGACCCTAGATTATGTCGCTCGGTATATCCCTTTATGGTTTCACTCCTCGCTTTACCCTTAGGTCCGTGCCAAATGTAAATGCTTATATTTTTATATTTGCATTCTTGCCTACTTATATATTAACTTATAATATTGCCTCGATCCAATACTTGTCATAATGAAACTCATGCCACAATCAAGTAACACTATCCATATCGTGCATGCATCGAGTTAGCCAGAAGACTATCAAATAGTTCTTCTGTGCATTATGAACCTGCAAGTATCCAGGACCGTCGGGTCGCCAAGGTAGTTCCCAAACCAGGGAAATGCATCAAGTCAAGTTGAACACTGAATGAGAATCATGTCAAGTTTATATCTAGACAAGAATCATGTTAAGTAAAGCAAAGAATCACAGCTCGTGGAGCAATGCTCGTTCAGATCATGGATTGTCTTGTCAAGTTATGAATCTGTAAGACCAAGACTGCGTGTCGTGGACAACTTGGAATCAAGGGGGATCTTCGAATCTCGTTCCACGGACGATTTTTGGGGCACTGGGGCCGATCCGATGCGGATAGAACTATTATTTAGTCTCTTATTTTGGACGGGGTGGCTTACAGTGCACCTTGTACTTTTGTTGCATTCCATCTTTGTTCAAGACTATAACTCATCCTTATGGCTATGCCAGCAACAATTATTTATCTAGATAAGTCATCCTCGCTTAGCGGCTATCCGCGTGCGAGTCATTGCATCGCATCCGAAAATCGAGAAACATCTGAACGATCTTGAGTTTAACACACTTGTACATCTTGAGCACTTGAATATCTTATGCAACACACCTGATAATCCGTATAACTCTTGCATCCGAAATGTAACCTCGCTCACAACACTTGTGTTTGCATATACTATTGCCCCTGGATTTTAGTATAAATGCTTGTGCTTGATTAACTTGGTTTGCCTTGGACAGGAAAGGACGGATGGCAAGTTGGTAAGTCTCGCCGTGTTCCTTTATATTGCACGGCGTACTGCTATACAAGTTAGGCTATTAAACATTGCCATAAAACTGAACCTAAGGCAATACTAGAAAGATAACTTAATAGATGGTGCACGAAACCTATATAACATGTTGGATTTGTCAAGCGGACGTGAAGCCTCTCCACCAGTGCATCCATGTACTGATAACCCACCAGATTGCTTGCATGGTATGGGAGAACCTCGTTCGGTGCGGATGTCTCCTTCGTACGTGCTAAGGCATAGAGTTCACTCTGGAGCCTTAGAGCATTGCGTCCAGAACAGAAGCACATATACAAGACATAATGTTGGAACATCACCTTTGTATCATTCCACAAATGTAGCCACTTGGCACGCTTTTACTATTTCAGAGAGAGAGGCTTGAGCGACTTATAATCTCGGCCTAGCGCCGCCTGCAACACTTGTTCTTATCAATAAAGATTTTGCTTTAAATTCTATACTTGTGTTATTCAAAGCTTCCGCTATCGACGACTCTGCGAACTTGTTACCAATCGCCTATGCGTTTATTATTTCGCTGCACTCGGACAGTCTGTGCGACTCTGTGACTTAGACCTCTTACCCTTGCTTGAGCCTTGGCCTTGCACAGGTGCGGATCACGCTCGTGCGATATCACGCCCAGATGGGTCAAGCGATCGTCCCGCGGGAGCTTTGGAAAGTGATGTATTCCAAGCGGGGACAGCCGATTATCCTGCGGAAGATCAGGGCGTGACAAGTTGAGGACCAAGGGATTCATTCATGCTAGTGGAACACCTTGGGGAGTCCTGTTAATTCTTATTAAAAAGACGAATGGTTCATCGCGTTTATGTGTTGATTATCGTACATTGAACGCGGTGACCATTAAGAACAAGTATCAATTGCCCAGGATAGATGGCTTCTTCGATCAGCTCAGTGGGGCAACTATATTTTCTAAGATTGATTTACGATCTGGGTATCATCAAATCAGAGTCAGAGAGTAGGATATACCCACGACAGCGTTCAAATATAGATATGGCCATTGGGAGTTTCTTGTTATGTCATTTGGAGCGACCAATGCGCCAATGATATTCATGGATCTCCTGAATTATAACTCCATGCCTCACCTAGACCGGTTTGTGTTAGTGTGTATTGATGATATCCTGGTCTATAGTCGAACTGAGGTAAAGCATGAGCGGTATCTTCGTATAGTTCTTCAGACTCTTTGGGAGCATCTGCTATATATGTGGTTCAGCAAGTACGATTTTTGGCTAGATCGTATTTCATTCTTGGGTCACATTATTTTCGGTGGAGGCGTAGAGGTGGCTCCCAAGAAGGTAGAGGCTATCGAGAGTTGGCCAGTACCTAATATAGTTTCAGAGGTGCGCAGTTTTCTGGGATTAGCAGGCTACTATAGTCAGTTTATGGTAGATTTTGCTAGAATTTCTATACCCTTGACACGGCTGTCGTGCAAGGACATGCGCTTTGAGTGGTCATATGCTTGTCAAGTTTCTTTCGAGAATCTCAAGCGAAGTTTGATTTCGGTTCCTATTCTTACACTTCCCTTCGGACCAGGTGGGTTCACGATTTACTGCGATGCATCAGGCATTGGGCTAGGGTGTGTCCTTAAGCAGCATGGTAGGGTTATTGCTTATGCGACTTGGTATCTTTGAGACCATGAGAAGAACTATGCGACGCATAATTTGGAGTTAGCTGCAATTATATTTGCACTCAAGCTCTGGAGGCATTATCTGTATGGCGAGAAGGTGGAGATCTTCACAGATCACAAGAGCTTAAGGTTTGTGTTCACGCAAAGGGACCTCAACATGCGGTAGAGGATATGGCTGGAGTTACTGACAGACTATGATATTGATCTTCAGTACCATCCAGGGAAAGCCAACGTCTTTGCAAACTCTTTGAGCAGGAGAGCATGAGCTTACTTCTTGACGGAGCAGCTTCATATCGTGGACGACCTTCAGGAGATGGGCATCGAGGTAGTATTATCTGGTGATACGAGCTTGATGGCAGGATTGCAGGTCCAGTCTACTATAGTTGAGAGGATCCGGGCAGCACGGTCAGGTGATGCCAAGCTTCAGCAACTTAGAGCAAATTGTGAGGCAGGACGCCGAGCCGAGTTGATCATTCACGAGTATGGGACTCTCAGGTTCTGGAGTTGACTTTGTGTGCCGAGTGGAGATATCTGGCACGAGATTATGTCAAAGGCCCATAATTCCCCGTATTTAGTTCATCTAGGAGGGACGAAGATGTACCGTAATATTTGTCAACACTTCTGGTGGAACGGTATAAAGAGGGAGATGGTATAGTTTCGATGTTTAGTCTATCAGCAGGTTAAGGCGGAGCATCAGAGACCACCTGGACTTCTTCAGCCTTTGCAGATTCTAGAGTGGAGATGGGAGCATATTACTATAGACTTTGTGACCGGACTTCCTATATCCCCGACTGGTAGAGATGTTATTTGGGTGATAATAGATCGACTTACGAATGTTGCTCACTTTCTACCATTCAGAGTTGGTCAATCCACTAAGTAACTAGCCGAGATATAAATAAGGCAGATTGTCAGACTGTATGGAGTGCTAGTTAGCATAGTCTCAGACAGGGATTCCGAATTTACTTTACATTTATGACAGAGCCTTAAGTAGATTTTATGCACTCGTCTTTGGTTCAGTTCAGCATACCATCCATAGACAGATGGTCAATCTGAGCGTACAATTAAGGCCTTGGAGGATATGCTTCGATCATGTACACTGGACTTCGGTGGTTCTTGGGAGGATTACTTACACTTGGTAGAGTTCTCCTACAATAACAACTTCCAGGTAAGCATTCAGATGGCACCCTTCAAGGCATTGTATGGCAGGAGATGCAGATCACCCTTAGCTTGGGATGATATTGGTGAGAGGTAGATGCTTGGACCCGAGATGATTTCTCAGTCAGTAGGAGTAAATAGGCAGATCATAGATCATCTCAGAGTAGCTCAAGATTATCATTGTCATTGGGCATATTCACATCGGCATCATCTTGAGTTCTCTGTCAGCGATCACGTATTTCTTAAGATTTTTCCTACCCGTGGAGTTATCAGATTCAGAGTACGATAAAAGTTTAGTCCTAGATTTATCGGTCCATTATATATTCTTAGCGCGTAGTAGATGTCTCCTATAGACTAGCTCTTCTGTCGTTGCTTCGTGAGGTACATGATGTCTTTCACGTATCTCAGTTGTATTAGTATATTCTGGATTCGAGCCATATCCTAGAACATTCGGAGTTGGTCGTTGGTACCAACCTATCGTATTAGGAGAGGTCCGTATCTATTTTGGATCGGAGGGAGAAGGTTCTCAAGAACCGGACTATACGACTAGTTCGAGTTTCTTGGGGTCATCACTCACCGGGTGAGTCGACGTGGGAGTGTGAGGATGATATTCGTGCTCATTATCCGTATTTGTTCGACTCAGGAGGTATACTTATTCATGTCCTCCATATCTTATCCTAGCTTGTGTATAATTGTTTGTTTTTTGTAGCTTGTAGTTGCTTTTGTATTCCTTGTTACATTTACTTGCCTGAATTTTATTGTTGATTTAGTGCCTTATGGAAATTCCGAGGACGATTTTTTTTTAAGGAGGCAGAGTTGTGAGACTCGTCTCACTGTTTTTATATTGGTATATGGATACGTATTTTGTATTATATATATGATGTATTTTATTGGATCTCGTGGAATCTCAAAATTTTCTCAAAATTAAAATTTTACTACTTGACCGGCATATCAGCAGTATACTCCGGCATACCGACGGTATACCGTTCGGCAGATATTTGTTTTGCTTTTGAGATATTTTTGAGAAATTTTTATTAAGATATTTTCGTGAATAGTATTCGATACTTTCTATTATCCATTGGTTTTTTTGTTTTATTTTGAGTGGTCGAGATTGATTTAACTTGTGACATGGATGGCTATCGAGACAGATTGGACGATCATGATTAATATATATATATATATATATATATATGGATTTTCTCCCTTCTCTCTCTTTTCTTTCTTTCTTCACTTCTTCATTTCCACTCATTTTCTCGTGAAAGCTAGGAACTTTGTCTTGAGGCCTAAGAGTGTAGTTTCTGAACCCCTCTTGGTGGTGGAGTTGAAGGTTAAGGCTGGGATCTTGACTTGAGACAAGTACATCTTGCCAATATCTTGAACGAGTTTACTTTACTGCAGTTTTTGATTTTTTTGGTAATTTATGCTTAGAATTTCATGAGATTGGTTTGGTTAAATATGTTTCTCTAGTGATTTTCCATCATGGGCTAGTTTCAGAAATTGGTTTGAACTTGTTTTGACTTTTTCGATAGAAATTCTGATATTTACTGGTTAGGTAACTCGGTGTCGAAAACGATAATCGGAGTAATTTTCATAAGACTTAGTATATATGCTATATGAGACTTACCATTAGACTTGACATCTTACCGGACTAGTTTCTATTAAGTTTCGGAACGTGATTTCGGTTCTGAAATATCCGTCGTGATTGGACTTTCCCTAGAATTGCCTACTGACGGTATATTGTGTATACCGACGGTATACCATTTTGGCCCAACTTGAAATCCTAGAAAGTTGTTGTGTTACAAACCTGCATACCGATGGTATACTGGAGTATACCGACGGTATACCGATTTGTTTGAATCGAAAACTTATTTGTTTTTGCTATCTCTGGACCGGCATATCGACGGTATAGTGGTGTATACCGACGGTATACCGGTGATGTACTTTTTTTCATGTGCTTTTTTTATCGTATTTTCTTTTGTTTTCTTGCATGGCATCTTGGTGCATATAATTTTAGTAGGTTTACTTGTGACTAGTAGTGCCTAGACTTGACCTTGGTGTACCATAATTTATATTACCAGTCTCTTGTATAGCTAGGGGATGATTTACACCCTAGATGCATTTGGCCAGGTGACCTCATATGTTAGGGGATTAATTTACACCCTATATACTCGTGCTATGATCATTGTATATGACATGTGTGATAGTGACTCATAGCAGTGCACTCATGTTCATTTTTTCTTATATGCTAGACAATGACTCATAGTAGTGCACTCGTGATACTTTATCGGTATATTATCTGTTGTGGCTTGTTATAGCGCACACTAGTCGTGTCTATAACTGTGTGGTTGTATTCTTTTCTTACTCTATGCGTGTGTTTGTTAAAATATCGTCTTGTCGTCCATATCCCTGCCGGGAGCATCATGTCTAGGATGGATTCTGCGGAATGCCACACTCGGAATACGAAATAAAATATTATTGATTATAACTAGCGTGAATAACTACATCATTAGGAGGGAATAATCTCTAGGTTGTATGCAGTCCAGTTGTCTAGCCACCTTACTTCGTGTGGACTTGTAGCTCTCCGTCGTGAGGGACACATTTCCAGCTCACCGTCATGTGGGACATTATGTCTATGTGGACGATTATTAACTCGCCGTCTTACGGGACATATTAGGCTCACCGTTGTGTTGTACCACTTCCTAGGATGTAGACTTTGAGGCCAGACATTCCACTATATGTATCTACTGTCACGCCCCAGTCCCAAAATACGTAGGACCAGGAATACGTGACACGCCAGCTACGCATTCGACCAGACTCTGGTTTGACTCGAATACGTATAAGCTATAAAATATGAAGGGCACTAACTAGATATTCCATAAATGTAAACCTCTATGTCTCAATCCACAATGTACAATAGTATACAAGAAAGAGCTATATGTGCTAGAGTCGGCCGCCCAATAACACACAAACTCGAATAGACTCGAGAAGAGATGAGTCTACAAAACTAGACTACAACAGCAGATAAATAATCAATATAAATAACCATAATGTCGGTAGAAATGATGTGAGTACCTGGTACAATGTCCGCAAGACATGCCACTCCATCAGCAACTCCAAATGCTCCGTAATCATCTATGCTGCAAAACTGACAGGGAACCAGGTCCTCAGAGGGACGTAACAAGGTACAAAAATACAGCAATGCCAAGTACAACGACAAGGTACTCTATCATAACCAAACAAATGAGATACAGTTTGAAGACAGTGTTCAACGCGTGGGCTATCTAAAATAAAACCATAGCTCCGAACACAGAGACACACGGGGCATACCATAGCTCCGAGCACAGAGTCACACGGGTGATACAACTACACTAGATACAGGATCACTACTGAATTAGTACATGTACATATATAAGCGCGTGCAGAGGAGCCCAAACGTCTAGTAACTGTCTTCCCCATTCCAAGCGTTCAATGATGGTGCGCTGAACCTGAAACTCTATCTAACAGTCTTGACACACAGAAATAACTCAACAGACGCGACCCTAAGGTCATCCCAGTCTCTGGTCATGATGTCAGTATCAGGATACAGGAATCTGGCACGATCACAGTGTATGAGTGTATCCTGGGGTATCGATGTACTCAGGTACGTGCATCAAGGTACTACGAAGCATCTAACAATTATTCTAAGATGTTACGTCGAACGTCAGCACCCGGTTGTGATCCGGACGAGAAGTATCGAACGTCAACATAAGTACGCGCATAATGTACATAAAGAACAACAAATATCTGTAATCTGAAATACAGGGTGGCAAGGTACACTTGCCTGCATGCGGCTGCTGATGATGGGGTCCCGGTACCGTGTCCAAGCCCTCAGGTCCCGCAGTACCTAGAGATGAGATACAAACCAATAATCAATAATCTATTCCACGACAGACAGGGATGCGACACACATCTACACCTAAACTCAGTCTCAAACTCAAATAGTTAACTACTAATTTTACAGTCCTCAATCTCTGATCCTTGATCCGAATAATACCTATCTCAAAATCAATCACCTGTATAATATCATCAGACCTAATCCTCAATTCCCAATATTCATCATGATGTTTTTCAGTAGCTCAAGTCATGATCATCCTCAGATTTTACCCTGGTTTTCACCGACATTAATATGCACGTATAAATATATCAACCTTGAATAAGATAAATATTAATCAATTAAACCCTCGATTACACAAACCATTAATTTAATATTTGAATGCTGCTTTCCAATAACCTAGCTACTACTCACTTAAATTTATTATCAAATATTAGCTCTCCAATAACCAATGTTTTGTTATCACCGTATCATTTTACTACCATTTAACCTGCTCCTCAATTAACCATCAATTGCATGGAACAATCATATCAAACCCTAATACCCAATGCAGTCATAAGCCCTAAAATTTCTATGCATATCTTTTAATTCCATTTTAATTACTTATGACGAATAAACCCCAAGTTCACCATTAAACCCTAATCACCCATTAATAACACATGATCATTTATACTACACTATATCTACACAACATTATTTAAACACAAACCCTAGCTTATGTACACAAATCCATATATAGCAACAACTCTAACTAAAACACAACACAATATATAAATGTAAAGAGAGGGGGAGAAGTATACCTAGGATGCCGGAGCGAGGTGGTGATGGCCGAACTGGATGGGTGTCAATGGTGGTGGTAGTGATCTCGCGGTGGTGGTGGTGGTGATGGGAGCTTGTGGTGGTGGTGGTGGTGATGATGAGATCTAATGGTGGTGGTGGTGGTGATGGGATCTGACAGGGAGGAGATGGCCGGATGAGGGAGGCCGGAGCGGCGCTGCCGAATGGGGGAGCAGCACAGTTGGCCGAACGGGGGAAAGAACTACACCGGCCGGACGGGGGAAAGAAGTGCACAGTGGATTGGAACTGCACAGTTGGCCGGAGCGGGTCAGTCGGACGGGGGGGAGACTGCACAGCGGGATCGGGGTGCTGCACAACCGGAGTGGGTCAGGGGGTGCTGCAGACCGGAGAGGATCAGGGGGGTGCTGCAGACCGGACTCGGGAGTAGCAGTAGGCGGGGAAGGGGGAGCTGCACAGCGTCGCCGGAGTCGGTGGCTGCACTGGCCGGACTGAGTTGGTCGGCCGGCCGGATGGGTCTTAATGAAGAAGAAAGGAAGAAGAAGAAGAAGAAGAAATGAAGAATAAGGAATTTGTAAGGAGAATAATATAGAGGAGGGAGGAGAGAGAGAGAGGGAGTGTGGTTCCCAATGTCTAGGGATTAGGGCCGGCTTGGGAGTTGTGAGGGTGATGTTGATGTTTTATAGGGAGGTGTGTGATTGATGTGTGGTGGGGATGCTCTCATTTAAATTTGGAGGGCTAGGATTTCACATGGAGGAGTGGGTTTCTCCATGCAAAGGAAGGGGGAAAAAAGTTGACTAGGTCAAAGAATGGTAAGCTCTCCATTTGGTCATGCCCAATAAGGTGAGGACACCTAAATTAATAAATTGCAACTAAACCCCTTAAATTCGAAAAATTGTACGAACACATAAAATAATGCAAAAATTGTGAGAAAAATGGTGTTTGGTGATTTGCATGGTGAGGGGGTGTTGGATGTTTGGCATGGGTTTAATTAAATGGGCATTAGGATTAATTTGGGGATTAAAATAGGATCAGACAAAATTGGTATCCCCGATTATTTAGAATTAAAGTGTTCCGTGCTTTTAAATTAAATGGGGCGCTTGGGGTCAAAATTTTGAAATGACACAAAGGTCAAAATGGTGGGGGCTTGGAGTCAGTCTTGGACCCTTTAGTTGGTCCGGCTCAACGGGTTAAGTTGGTATCTCGAAATTGAGGGTAACGACACAGGTGTCCGACACGGAATTAAATATAGATTTTAGGATACGGGAAGTTGTGCGATTAATTTAAGGCACAACGGATTTGATTTTTGTGTGACGAAAAGTCCAGTGCCTAAATTGGCGAGTCAAGTCAGAAGTACAATAGTCCAATAGAATTCATGGGCTGATAATGGGCTCCGAATAATTAAACAATGATAGGGCACGCCAAGGGTTTAATTAAATAAAATAACAGACAATACTACTATAAACCCCAACATCTGCTGCTAATCCAAAATTTTCCAAATCTAAACCTGACTATCTATAGAATTAATCGAGGGGGTTTACATTCTTCCCAACTTAGAAAAATTTTATCCCCGAAATTAAAAGTAAAGCATGATAATAGCTAAGAGAATTTTAAAACAACTAGTAATCAAATGTCGTACGTAAATTTGTACCTTGCTCCTCAAAAAAGTATGGGAACCGATGTCGAATAGAATCCTCGCGCTCCCAAGTAGACTCGTCTGGTGAATGGTGCTTCCATACAACTTTGACCAGTCGAATAGTCTGCCCTCTCAAAGTCTTCTCGCTTTGATCGAGGATCTCAACTGGCTGCTCTATATAAGACAGACTGGGCCCGACTGTAATCTTCGAATGATCAAGCACATGGCTAGGGTCTGCGACATATCTCCTCAGCTGCGATACATGAAATACGTCATGCACTCCCTCTAATGATAGAGGCAATGCAAGACGGTAAGCCACTTCGCCAACTCGTTCCAAGATGTCAAAAGGCCCGATGTACCTCGGACTCAGCTTGCCTCTGCCTCCGAATATGATGGTACCCCGAGTAGGCGATATCCTCAAAAACACATGTTCACCCTCCTTGAACTCCAATGGTCTGCGGTGTGCATCCGCCCAATATTTCTGTCTGTTCTGTGCTGCATGCAGGTGGCTCTGAATCTGCTTGACCTTCTCCACTGTCTGTGTCACCAACTCTGGACCAAGTATCTGACGCTCTCCCATGTCACTACAGCAAACTGGCGACCTGCATTTACTTTCGTACAGTGCCTCATAAGGTGCCATCTGTATGCTAGCCTGATAACTGTTATTGTAGGAGAATTCCACCAAGTGTAGGTAGTCCTCCCAAGATCCTCCAAAATCAATCATGCATGCTCTCAACATATCCTCTAATATATGTATCGTGCGCTCTGACTGACCATCAGTCTGTGGATGATATACAGTGCTGAACTTGAGACGAGTTTCTAGGCTCTCCTGCATACTCAGCCAAAAATGTGACATGAATCTGGAATCACGATCCTATACGATGCTGACAGGCACTCCATGTAGTCGTACTATCTGTCTCATATATATATCAGTTAATATCTCTGTGGACTACCCAACTCTGAAGGGCAAGAAATGTGCAGACTTGGTGAGTCTGTCTACGACAACCCAAACTACATCCTTCCCGCTAGGGCTTCACGGGAATCCTGTAACGAAGTCCATGGTAATGTGTTCCCACTTCCACTCGGGAATGGAAAGCGGCTTCAATAATCCTGCAGTCCTTTGATGTTCAGCCTTGACTTGCTGACAAACTAAACATTTCTCCACGAATCTTGCAATCTCTCTCTTCATCCCATGCCACCAGAAATGTTGTCTCAAAACTCGATAGATCTTCGTACCCCCAGGATGAATAGATTAAATCGAGCTATGAGCCTCGGTCATCAACTCTTGGTGTAGCTCGCCTCTCGGATCGTATAGGCGATCTCCATACCTTAATGTTTCATCTTCGTGAATCCTAAGTCCCGTCTGCATGTCGGCCTCTGTCCTCTCTCGTAGACGTCAAAATCTCGCATCTGTAGGCAGGGCTGCCCTGATCCTCTCAATCAGTGTAGACTGAACCTCGAGAGTGGCCATCTGTCCATCCATGCCTGGTATTATAATCTCAATCCCAAGCTCCTGGAGATCCTCTAGCAATTGCCGCTGAGTCGTCAAAAAGTATGCCATGGGCTTCCTGCTTAAGGCATCTGCTACGACATTCGCCTTGCCAGGGTGGTACTGCAACTCAATGTCATAATCTGTCATCAACTCTAGCCAGCGCCTCTGCCTCATGTTAAGCTCCTTCTGCGTGTAGATATACTTCAAGCTTTTATGATCTGTGTAAATCTCAACACGCTCACCATAAAGGTAATGTCTCCATAGCTTTAGTACAAATATCACTACAGCTAGCTCCAAGTTGTGCGTCGGATAGTTCTTCTCATGAACTCTCAGCTGTCTCGATGCGTAGGCTATCATCTTGCCGTGTTGCATCAGTACACATCCCAATCTGCTCCCAGACGCATCACTATATACTACAAATCCTCCTGATCCTGAAGGTAGTGTCAAAATGGGTGCTGATGTCAGACGCTTCTTCAGTTCATCAGAAGCCGCCTGACACTCGTCGGTCCATATATACTCCTCGCCCTTACGCGTAAGTTGCGTCATAGGCGCAACAATCCTCGAGAAATTTCTACGAACCTCCGATAATATCCGGCAAGTCCGAGGAAGCTCCTAGTCTCTGTAACAGGTGCAGGGGTTGGCCATGTCTCAACTGCAACTATCTTCTCCGGGTCAACTGTTAGTCCATCTCCGATGATTTTGTGTCCCAGGAAGGGTACCCCATCCAAACATAACTCATATTTGTGGAGCTTGGCGTACAGCCTCTCCTGCGTCAGCGTCCCCAATACGATCCTGAGATGTCTCTCGTGCTCCTCCTGGCTCTTAGAATATACCACGATATCATCGATAACTACCACCACGAACTTATCCAAGTACTGGTGGAAAACATTGTTCCTCAAGCTCATAAATACTGCTAGCGCATTGGTCAAACCAAACGGTCATGACTAGAAACTCATAGAGCCCATACTTCGTCCGGAAAGCCATCTTCGAAACGTCCTCTCTCCGTACCTTGATCTGATGATAGCGTGATCTGAGATCGATCTTTGAGAATACACTTAGCTGATCCAAATAAATCATCGATGTGCGGCAATGGGTACTTATTCTTTATCGTTACTGCATTAAACCCTGTAATCGATACACAAACATACCGTCCCTGAAATCAATACGCAAACGTACTGTCTCATCCTTCTTCGGCACTATACGATGGGTACTCCCCATGGAGAAATACTAGCCCGACTGAAACCTTTGTCTAAGAGATCCTCTACTATGGACCTTCAACTCAGCCAACTCTATCGGTGCTAGTCTAAAGACGGGAAAATAACTGGCTCGGCTCTTGGAGTCAACTCTGTAACAAACACTTTCTGTCAGGTGGCAGGCCTAAAAGATTCTCTAGAAACACATCCTCAAACCCTGATATAATATGGTGGTACACTGGTTCACCTCCTGCGTTGTATACCCCTAAGGTAGATGGGCACCATGCTCCCAGGCTCTCTGAAGAAACTCAAACTCAGGGTAATCCGGTAGTCTAAGGATGACACAACCATGACGGCAATCAAGCATTGCATGGTATTGGCTCAACCAATCCATGTCTAAAATAATGTCATAGTTTAGACTTTAACCTCAAGATAAATTCTCATATTCTATTTTCAACATCAATCCCCAAAAGAAAATGTTTCCTTGCCTAACGTATAATTTCTCTTCTCCTCAAGGTTTTTCCTAAAATTTTATTCCTCGAATTTCTTCTTTTCGTTATTCATCTCTCCAAGTCACAAGTACAATAATGGTATCACTCAAGCACATACTAGAATTCCTGGAATCCGATCATTATCTTCCAAGTGAGATCCTAAAATTTTATCTCCTCTAGCTCATAATCATCGTTCCTAGCATTGCTATCATATACAACCACTAGTTTCCATCATCAGGCTATGCATTTCCATAAATTATTCTAGGTCATGATCAACAATCCTTCCAGCTCTCAGTACTTCCAAGATCACTGCTACCTCAAGCACGGGTAGGGTACTACTGGGTCCAACTCTCTTGCCAACCTTCTACACTAGTTCTAGAATCCAAAGAACCCATCAATCTATCATGATAAGGTAACAATCTTCTCAGAGAAAGGTATACGAATTCTGTCTTCTGTCATCTGGTCTTCGATCTTCTTCTGGAGGAAAATTATCAGTCACAAGCATTCGTCTTTCCGAACAATAGGGGACGAGAAACAAGGATAGCGATATTGACGAAGATTGAACGAATGCAAATTGGAAGTCCAAGGGCGATAATCACATACAAAGAGTTTTTAAAATCGATTATGGATTAAGATCCTATTCAACAATCATAATATCTATTCCTAATTTGTAGGCTCGCTTGGCACAGTCAGGTGACTAAGACGATTTAAATCAGACCTGCATGGGCCACCACAAAAACTTGTCATGCCCCAGTCCCAAAATACGTAGGACCAAGAATACGTGACACGCCAGCTACACATTTGACCAGACTCTGGTCTGACTCGAATATGTATAAGCTGTACAATATAAAGGGTACTAACTAGATATCCCATAAATATAAACCTCTATGTCTCAATCCACAATGTACTACAGTATAGAAGAAAGAGCTATATGTGCTAGAGTCGGCCGCCCAATAACATACAAACTCGAATAGACTCGAGAAGAGATGAGTCTACAAAACTAGACTACAACAGCAGATGAATAATCAATATAAATAACCATAATACCGATAGAAATGATGTGAGTACCTGGTACAATGCCCGCAAGACATGCCACTCCATCAGCAACTCCAAATGCTCCGTAATCACCTATGCTGCAAAATTGGCAGGGAACCAGGTCCTCAGAGGGACGTAACAAGGTACAAAAATACAGCAATGCCAAGTAAACAGAAAAGTACAAGTGCAACGACAGGGTACTCTATCATAACCAAACAAGTGAGACACAGTTTGAAGACAATGTTCGACGCGTGGGCTATCTAAAATAAAACCGTAGCTCCGAACACAGAGACATACGGGGCGTACCGTAGCTTCGAGCACAGAGTCACACGGGTGATACAACTACACTAGATACATGATCACTATAGAATCAGTACATGTACATATATAAGCAAGTACAGAGGAGCCCAAACGTCTAGTAACTGTCTTCCCCATCCCAAGCAGTCAACGATGGTGTGCTGAACCTGAACCTCTATCTAACAGTCTCGACACACAGAAATAACTCAACAGACGCGACCCTAAGGTCGTCCCAGTCTCTGGTCATGATGTCAGTATCAGGATACAGGAATCTGGCATGATCACAGTATATGAGTGTGTCCTGGGGTGTCGATGTACTCAGGTACGTGCATCAAGGTACTACGAAGCATCTAACAATTATTCTAAGACGTTACATCGAACGTCAGCACCCGGTTGTGATTCGGACGCGAAGTATCGAACGTCAACATAAATACGCGCACAATGTACATAAAGAACAACAAATATCTGTAATCTAAAATACAGGGTGGTAAGGTACACTTGCCTGTGTGCGGCTGCTGATGACGGGGTCCCGGTACCGCGTCCAAGCCCTCAGGTCCCGCAGTACCTAGAGATGAGATACAAACCAATAATCAATAATCTATTCCACGACAGACAGGGATGCGACAAACATCTACACCTAAACTCAGTCTCAAACTCAAATAGTTAACTACTAATTTTACAGTCCTCAATCTCTGATCCTTGATCCAAATAATACCTATCTCAAAATCAATCACCTGTATAATATCATCAGACCTAATCCTCAATTTCCAATATTCATCATAATGTTTTTCAGTAGCTCAAGTCATGATCATCCTCAGATTTTACCATGGTTTTCACCGACATTAATATGCACGTATAAATATATCAACCTTGAATAAGATAAATATTAATCAATTAAACCCTCGATTACACAAACCATTAATTTAATATTTGAATGCTGTTTTCCAATAACCTAGCTACTACTCACTTAAATTCATTATCAAATATTAGCTCTCCAATAACCGATGTTTTGTTATCACCGTATCATTTCACTACCATTTAACCTGCTCCTCAATTAACCATCAATTGCGTGAAACAATCATATCAAACCCTAATACTCAATGCAGTCATAAGCCCTAAAATTTCCATGCATATCTTTTAATTCCATTTTAATTACTTATGATGAATAAACCCTAAGTTCACAATTAAACCCTAATCACCCATTAATAACACATGATCATTTATACTACACTACATCTACACAACATTATTTAAACACAAACCCTAACTTATGTACACAATCCATATATAGCAACAACTCTAACTAAAACACAACACAATATATAAATGTAAAGAGAGGGGGAGAAGTATACCTAGGAGGCCGGAGCGAGGTGGTGTTGGCCGGACTGGATGGGTGTCAATGGTGGGGGTAGTGATCTCGCGGTGGTGGTGGTGGTGATGGGAGCTTGTGGTGGTGGTGGTGGTGATGATGAGAACTAATGGTGGTGGTGGTGATGATGGGATCTGACAGGGAGGAGATGGCCGGATGAGGGAGGCCGGAGCGGCGCTGCCGAATGGGGGAGCCGCACAGTTAGTCGGACGGGGGAAAGAACTGCACCGGCCGGACGGGGGAAAGAAGTGCACAATGGATTGGAACTGCACAGTTGGCCGGAGCGGGTCAGCCGGACGGGGGGGGAGACTGCACAGCGGGATCGGTGTGCTGCACAGCCGGAGCGGGTCAGGGGGTGCTGCAGACCTGAGCGGATAAGGGGGGTGCTGCAGACCGGAGCGGGTCAGGTGGTGCTGCAGACCGGACTCGGGCGTTGCAGTAGGCGGGGAAGGGGGAGCTGTACAACATCGCCGGAGTCGGTGGCTGCACTGGCCGGACTGAGTTGGTCGGCCGTCCGGATGGGTCTTCAGGAAGAAGAAAGGAAGAAGAAGAAGAAATAAAGAATAAGGAATTTGTATGGAGAATAATATGGAGGAGGGAGGAGAGAGAGAGAGGGAGTGTGGTTCCCAATGTTTAGGAATTAGGGCCTGCTTGGGAGTTGTGAGGGTGATGTTGATGTTTTATAGGGAGGTGTGTGATTGATGTGTGGTGGGGATGCTCTCATTTAAATTTGGAGGGCTAGGATTTCACATGGAGGAGTGGGTTTCTCCATGCAAAGGAAGGGGGGAAAGTTGACTAGGTCAAAGAATGGTAAGCTCTCCATTTGGTCAAGGCCAATAAGGTAAGGACACCTAAATTAATAAATTATAACTAAATCCCTTAAATTTGGGAAATTGCACGAACACATGAAATGATGCAAAAATTATGGAGAAAATAGTATTTGGTGATTTGCATGGTGAGAGGGTATTGGGTGTTTGGCATGGATTTAATTAAATGGGCATTGGGATTAATTTGGGGATTAAAATAGGATTAGACAAAATTGGTATTCCCGATTATTTAGAATTAAAGTATCCTGTGCTTTTAAATTAAATGGGGTACTTGGGGTCAAAATTTTGAAATGACACAAAGGTCAAAAATGGTGGGGGCTTGGAGTCAGTCTTGGACCCTTTAGTTGGTCCGGCTCAACGGGTTAAGTTGGTATCTCGAAATTGAGGGTAACGACACAGGTGTCCGACACGGAATTAAATATGGATTTTAGGATACGGGAAGTTGTGCGATTAATTTAAGGCACAACGGATTTGATTTTTCCGTGACAAAAAGTCCAGTACCTAAATTTTTGAGTCAAGTCAGAAGTACAATAGTCCGATAGAATTCATGGGCTGATAATGGGCTCCGAATAATTAAACAATGATAGGGCGCGCCAAGGGTTTAATTAAATAAAATAATAGACAACACTACTCTAAACCCCAACATCTGCTGCTAATCCAAAATTTTCCAAATCCAAACCTGACTATCTATAGAATTAATCGAGGGGGTTTACATCTACTTTATAGTATACAGGCTTTGAGGTCGGGCAGTCCAATATATATATATATATATATATATATATATATATATATATATATATATATATATATATATATATATATATATATTAGCTTAGTGATGGTTGGGTTTAACTTGGATAGTCTACAGGACATGTGACCAATAAAGAGGCTCTCAAGATTGTATTTGTTAGTAATTAGGTTTTGTGATAACCCTAGTTAGCTAATAATAGCGAGCCGTAAACATTGCTTGGCCGTGCTTTATTGATCATTACTATTGCTTACCTAGTGTCTTTTCTTTTCTCGTATGGTTACGTTCTGGTAAGTGACAAGGGACCAGGAACGACTCGGAAAAAGAATCATAATCATGTTCCTTGTTTTGTTTAAGGGTTATGGTTCCTATTTCGACGAGTTTCTGAATCTTCTTCTTGCTTGCTGACTTATCCTTTTCTTTTCATGGATATTGTCGCCTACGTGTTTACTTCTCCCTGGATATTATCACTTACATGTTTATTGCTTTTATCGTTTCGTGATCCCATGCATGCCACTGTTCTAGTTTACTTGACATGACGTGTACGTGTTCACGTGCTCAGTTCTACTTTTATATCAGCAGTTTATTTTCATATTTCGCGGTGCCTTTTATATGCTGGTGGTTATATGTTGCTTACTATATTATAGTTTGTGTTACATGCTGGTTTTAGTTTATAGTTTTTGGCCTCTTTTGTAGTACTTGCTATTTGGGGTCTGACCCCACTGGTTTTGCTTGGCCAGATCTGGTAACAGAGCCAGAGGATCTTTCGTATCTTCACGTGGATCGTGACCACCAGGAGCACCAGACCGATTAAGTGGGTTTCTATTTTGTTCTCCTACTTATTGTACATATTATTTTCTGGCGTTTAGTCCTGAGCACCTGTTAGCTTATAATTTGTACCTGATACATCGCCTATTAGACATGACATGACTAGCATACTTTAGACCATGGCTAGGTTTGATCATATATAACTATTACTCTTGCTAGTTCTTCATTTTGTATTACTAGCTTCATGATCATCTATGTATAAAGGGTTTAGGACGCTTTACTATCTTGCTTTTGATGATCATATATCTTGCATATTATGGATTTCTGCTTATGATTGAGACACTATGAGTACTTGACCTAGGTTGACTGATGGCTTGTAGTATTAACCGCCCATGTCTATTCACAGCCGTGACCGTATCTCGGGATATTGGAGTACTCTGGTATACGTAGTTAGCTTTGTCTTCCCCCGCTCTCCAGTATTCTGGTTCTGGAGCGTGACACAATATGAGAGATTTACTTGTAGAGAAATGATATTAGAGAAAAAAAATTTAAAGTTCCTTTGGACGAACATTCTAGACATTTTTCTACAAGTTATTATAAGCACCAATGAATAATAAGGAGGTTCATGATAGAAAATGGCTTGTCTACTCAAAGTTGACTGATAAAGTATTTATTTTTGTTACAAGTTGTTTAGTATAATGCTATCTAGAAGTTAATTAGCAAGAGAAGGAATTAAAGATTGGAAACATATTGGCGAGAAACTTATAACATGAAAGGAGCAAAGAACACACTCTTAACTGTACTGCTTGTGTTAAGTTACATAAGAGATTGCTCCGCAATCAAATAATAGATAAAGAATTGCAAGAGCTTTTTAAGAAAGATAAAGAGCATTGGAAACAAGTAATGCTTAGAATAATTGTTGTTTGAAGTGTCTTTCTCTACATAATTTGGCATTTCGTGGAACAAATAATTTTTTTATGCAGATTCTGATGGTAATTTTTTGGGCTTAGTTGAAATAATTGTTAAATTTGTTCCGATAATGCAATAATATTTTTACCTCATTCAAGATTAACAGATTCATTATCTTAGTAATAAAATTCAAAATGAGTTGATAGCAATTGTAGGATATAATTTGAAAAATCCAATCATTAAAAAATAAAATAAGCAAAGTATTTTTTAATTATCCTTGATTGTACTTTTGATGCAAGTAACAAAGAACAAATGACTTTAATTATAAGATGTATAGATGTGTCAAGTACTCCAATAAAAGTAGGAAAAAAAATTCTAGAATTTTTGAATATGCAAGAAATAACTGGATTATGACTTTTTACAGAGTTGCTAGCTGTAATAAAATCAGTTGATCTTGACATTGATAATGTGAGAGGGCAAGGTTATGATAATTGATCTAATATGAAAGAAAAGAAATCTAGATGTGCAAAATAAATTACTTCACATTAATCCTAGAGATTTTTTACATGCATTATGGTTGTCATTCTCTTAATTTAGTTCTTTGTGATGTGGTAAGTTAGTGTGTTAAAGCAAAATATTTTTTTTGGAGCATGCCAATGCATATATACTATGTTCGCTAATTCTACAAAGCGATGGACTGCTTTACTTGATTATGTAGATGGTTTAACTTTGAAATCGTTGTCTATTATACGTTGAAAAAGTTATGTAGAAAGTTTTAAAGCAATAATGTCTAAAGTTTATGAAATTAGAGAAGTCTTGTTTAAATTAGTAGAGATTAGTGATGATGCTAAATTGAGTAGAAATGATGAAATAATAGCAACTCAAGAGTTTTCCAATTTTATTTTTATTTTAAGATTGGTTATTTGGTTTGAAATTATTGTAAAAAGTAACATGGTTAGTAAGAAACTAGAATCTGAAGACATGATCATTGATGTTGCAGTAAAATGTTTGTAAGGACTTTCTTTTTTTTTGAAAACTATAGGAAAATTGGATTTAATTATGTCATGATAGGCAAAAAAGATTGCATCTAATATGGGAATTGAGCATATTTTCCATCTTAAGCGTCGAGCTTGTAGAAAAAGATAATTTAACAAAATTGCTAATACGGAAAGGGAACAACAATCAGCCGAAGAATCATTTAGAACTGATTATTTTCTTGCGGTAGTGGATATTTTCCTTGCTGAACTGAGAGATGGATTTGAGCAATTACATACTTTTTAGTCTATTTTGGTTTCTTGTTTGATGAAGCAAAGTTAAAACGAATAGCTGGAGAATCTATTTAGATGAACTTCTGGTTCTCTATATTTTGGTTCTCTCAGATGAACTTCTGGTTCTCTAAACTAACTTCTGGTTTTCTAAACTGGTGGTTACACCAAACTATTCCTTATTTTACTTGTTCAGAGTTTTAATATGATACCATTTTGTTCTTATATCTTTAATTAGGTAAAATTCTTCTGAAATTATGAGAGTATGAGATATTATGTATTATGTTGGATAAAATATGCTCTGATGGAGCCTTTAGTTAATCTGAGTAAGATCAGCAATCATGGATAATACGTCTGATTTAGTATTAAAAAAATATGATTCTATTCTTAAGGGCGGTTTATAGCAGCATTATAAAATTTCAATTAGAATATGCCTATAGAACTTCAAGTCTATAATATTTGGGAGCACGACTAGTCATCCATAGTCACCCTACGGATTGGTCAAACTTATGGTACATGTCACGCCCCAGTCCCAAAATACGTAGGACCAGGAATACGTGACACGCCAGCTACGCATTCGACCAGACTCGGGTCTGACTCGAATACGTATAAGCTGTAAAATATAAAGAGCACTATCTAGATATTCCACAAATGTAAACCTCTATGTCTCAATCCACAATGTACAACAGTATACAAGAAAGAGTTATATGTGCTAGAGTCGGCCGTCCAATAACACACTAACTCGAATAGGCTCGAGAAGAAGTATGAGTCTATAAAAACTAGGCTACAACAGCAGATGAAATAAACAATGTAAAATAACCATAATGCCGGTAGATATAATGTGAGTACCTGGTACCATGCCCGCAAGACCTGCAACTCCAATAGCAACTCCAAATGCTCCGTAATCATCTATGCTGCAAAACTGGCAGGGAACCAGGTCCTCAGAGGGACGTAATAAGGAACAAAAATACAACATGCCAAGTAAACAGAAAGTACAAGTGCAACAACAAGGTACTCTATCATAACCAAACAAGTGTGACACAGTTTAAAGACAACGTTCGACGCGTGGACTTTCTAAAATAAACCGTTGCTCCGAACACAGAGACACACGGGTCATACCGTAGCTCCGAGCACAGAGACACAAGGGTGATACCACTACACTATAATACAGGATCACTACATATACATATATAAGCGCGTGCAGAGTAGCCCAAACGTCTAGTAACTGTCTTCCCCTTCCCAAGCGGTCAACGATTGTGCGCTGAACCTGAACCTCTAACTACAGTCTCGACACACAGAAATAACTCAACAGACGCGACCCTAAGGTCGTCCCAGTCTCTGGTCATGATGTCAGTATCAGGATACAGGAATCTGGCACGATCACAGTGTATGAGTGTGTCCTGGGGTGTCGATATACTCAGGTACGCATATCGAGATACTACGAAACATCCAACAATCTTCCTAAGACGTTACGACGTACGTCTTCACCCGGTTGTGAACTGGACGTGAAGTACCGAACGTCAGCAATAATACGTACATAATGTACATAGAAAAACAATAAATATTTGTAACTGAAATACAGGGTGGCAAGGTACACTTGCCTGTGTGCGGCTGCTGATGACGAGGATCCGGTACCGCGTCCAAGTCCTCAGGTCCCGCAGTACCTAGAGATGAGATACAAACCCAAATTAAAATCTAACATACGACAAACAGGGATGTGACACACATCTATACATATGCTCAGTCTCAGCTACAACTCACAGGGGCACGACGCTAGAGGGTTGACCAAGGTTGACTCGGAGTTCGTTACATCTAATCAAATTAAATATTGGCACCAGATCATCAATCCAACCTCAATCTTACTATGTTCCTCATGATATTTCGTGGTCCGACACCTGATCCAATCCTCAGTTTCACCTCAGTGTTCATAGATGTTAACATGTACCGTTTCTATCATCCTCGAAATACGTAAATAAATATTTATTAACCCTCACTTATATACAACCTTTACCATTCCATAATAACTACTATTTAATCAGGTTCAACATTATTTATCAATTCTCAAAGAATGACTAAGGGTTTGATATTACACACTAGTTCACCATCAATACCTGCTCCTCAATATCCACTAATGTTTCATTATCCTTATACCCTTTCACAGTAGTTTAAACTACTCATCATCAATATACAATATGCATAAAATGAGCTACACCCTAAGATCTCTTACTTAGTATTTAATACCTTATTTACTAACCATGTACTTTATCTCCAAAATCCCCAACACGAATATAACCCCAAACGAAGATCCAATTATCCACAAATTTCTACTTAATGTATATCCATAAATTTTATTTTATACTTATGGAATTAAACCCTAAACACGGATCCAATTCTCAACCCTAACTTATTTGATCTTCACACGTAAACCTTAATAATGAAATCCCTAACCCTAAATACTAGCTAAATTATATAAAAGCAAGTAATCATCAACCCTAAACTAATATACATACAACAACATATACACACAAAAGCTGAGAGAGGGGGGGGAGTGTCTCACCTCGGCGTGGTGGTTGGTGCTGGCCGGAGGACCGTGGATGGCCGAAGTCAGGTGAACGTGGTGGTGGTGAAGAGGTAAGGGTGGTGGTGATGATGGTGGTAGTGGTGGTGGAAACTGGTGGTGATGAAGAAGGAGATGAGGGAGTCAAACGGGGAGGAGCACAGTCCGGTCGGCGGGGACTGCTCAGCCTCTGGTCGGTCGGGGGGAGCACAGTCCGGCGCGGGGACTGCTCCGTCTCTGGTAGGTCGGTGAGTCCGGCCGGTCGGGCGGGGATCAGTGCACCGGAGCGGGGGATACACAGTGGCCGGCGGGGGATTGCTGGTCAGGCCGCGCGGGGAGAACGGCCGGTCGGGGGATTGCTGGTCAGGCCGGAGTAGCCGGTCGGTCAGAGAACTGGAGCTGGAGTCGGGTGAAGATGAAGAACAAAGGAAGAGGAAGAAAGATTTTAATGGAGGGAGGTGCTTCTTTGCGTGGAGGAAATAAATGGAGGAGGAGAGAGAAAGAGGAGTTTTCCTTGGGATTAGTGTAACCTCCGATTTTCAATTTCCGAAATAACTAGATTTTTTTTTATACCAAATCTATAAAATATTTTTTCCTTAAATTCTTGTATTTGATTTTTGAGCAATGTTGATTTTTGAAGGTAATTTAAAATCTTTTATAAAAATCATTATTTTCCTAAATGTCGATGTATTATAAAATAAATAACAATAATAATATATATATATATTTCTCTAGCTTCAAGTATTTATTGACTTGAAATCATAAAATTATTTATTTGATAAAATTATTTAAAAGACTAGTTGTTTTCATAAAAAATTTTAATATCCATTGGATTAGTAAATAAGTAAATTACATAATTTCTAGGGTTTTGAAATAGGGATTTAATTAGTAGCATTTGGAATCAGTTAGCCTTGGAAGCCCTTAAAACATTTTCTTAAATAATATTTTCTATTAATTTTATAAGTTTACCATCTTTCATTCACCCTCATTTTTCCCACATGGAAACTCGTTATATAAGCTGGGCCATTCATTATTGGGCCAATCCTCACCCTTTATCCCACAACTCTCTCCCTATTTAAGTCTCTCATCACCATTCCCAAGAAACCCTAGCTAGCCCTCACAAATTCCCACAAGCCAACAGCCACCACCATTTTTGTGTGCTCGTGTCCCTGTGTCCAGCATCACCGTGTCAGCCGTGTTGGCCTCGGGTCCGACCCCGGGTGTCCCACCGTATCCATTCATTTTTGTGTCCAGTTATTACAATATTACAGATTTTCGTGTCCGATACCATCTGGACACAACCCCCACACCACAGTACATCGTCCCTGTGTCCAACACCCGGACACATCTGCCACACAACATCGAATCCTCGTGTCCAGCCTCGGACACGATTTAAAATCCTAACCCTATTCTGACCTAACCTACCGCCGGTGACTGCGAGACCTCCTCCTAGTCGTCGCTCCTCGTCGTCGCTCCTCGGCGTCGAACGCCTGTTGCCGACGAGACGAGCGGATCCGTCGACTGCCGCCACAGCAGAACGCTGGACCGCCGCCGCCGCCTCAAGATGAACGCTCGACCGACCGCCTCACCCGAGTCGAAGATCCGCCGCCTCCTCGAACCGAGCACCGCCGCCTCAGATCCGTCGAGCCGAGCTTCGCCGCCGCTTTCCTCACCGGAGCCGACGTCGTCGCCGCCGATCTGGCTTAGATCCAGCCGTTGTCGAGCTCCGCTGCCGCCGCCAAGTTCAACCGCCGACGTCACAGATCCGCCGTCGAGTTCAACCGCCGACGCCGTGCCGCGTGACCGGCGGACTTCCCCCGACCGTCGACGCCGGAAACCTAGGTGAGCTCTTCCCTTCCCTCTTTCTCTTTTCTTTCGATTCAGAGGCTGAATGGGTTAGTAATATAATTAGTTTAATTTATAATTAGAGTAGTTAATTATTTCTTAATTAGTTAATTAATCTGTTAATCAGTAGTTAATATAACTAGTTAATTTATATTAGTTATAATTAATTAGTTAATTATTTATTAATCAGTAATTAATTATAAATCAGTTAGTAATTATTAATTAATTAGTTTAGTATTTTCATATAATTAGTTAGTAATTTCATGTAACTAGTTTAGTAAATAAAATATAATTAGTTTTATTGTTCTTTATGTAGGAAATTAGTTATTTATTATGTGTAAAATTTAGTTATGTATTATAATTAAAAGGGTTTTGATTATGCAAAAATATAATAATTTTGGGGGTTATATTATTAATTAAAAATATAGTTTCAATAATAAAAATAAGATCAAAATTTGTTTATTTGGGCTGGTGACCAATTTTACTATAGATATAAAAATATACGATGGCTTTTACGTAAATTCTAGATTTTTATAAATAAACTTTTAATTGTAATTATTGTTCAAAATAATTTCGAAATGATTTTCATTCAATTAAGATGTTACCTTAATAACGAACAACGACCCTTCTCTTATTAGCCTGGAATCCTTATCTCGGTTTTCGTGCCGAACTCCGATATTGGACTTCTTTATATAGATTCTAGCTATTTGGACTGCTCCGGACCCATTGGAACTAACTGCTATTTTATTTGGGATCACCTTGAGGAGGGTGGCATTATACACATTCTTTGATTAGTTATATATATATATATAATGTTGATTGATATATATATATATGCAAATACGTATTTTGGTATATAAAATAAATAGTATACGTACTATTTTGATATATATATATATCTCCTTATTGTTCAATTGGTATAGTATAATATGTATATGTGTATTTCCTTCAATATATATATGTAGGTATTTTGGTATAAAAATATATAATGTTTAGTATATGTATATATTTTGTATATATATATGTACTTAATATATTTTCAAATATGTATAATTAGTATAAATGTATAAATATCTTGTACATACAATTAATGTATTATATTTGTATTTAATGTGATGTACTAGTATTAGTATATATTTTAATAATAACATTGACAATATATATATATATTTTAAGAATGTATTGTTAGCATATGTATGAGTATACATATATAATGTTCAACTAGTATAAATCAGATATGTATTTAAAAGGCATATATATATATTGTAAATACATTTAAATTGGTGCATGTATAAATATTGTAAGTATTAATAAGTGTAATGTGTTTTACGTATCCCTACTAGGTGATCCTAGGTGACCGGTATCATACCTAGAGAAGTCCCGAACTCAGTATTTTTTTGACTGTGTTAGTGTAGCATCTGATGCAAATATGATTTTGCTTGTGATATGTTATAGGACTGTTGGTTTACCCAGGGGATACTCTGGAACAGGACATCAATAATTACCAGCTAAGGACCCAAGGCGAGTACATTCTCTGATTAGTTTCTAATTTATGATATCTCCTATGTTCACTGTATCTAGTGTAAATATCCATGCTCTTGACACGCTGGTTACACGGATTGGTATACACGGATCTCGTCATGAGATGTTATTCCTTATTCATGGTGTAGCTTGTACAAGACTCGTTTCCTTGTTATCTTGTGCATGTACAGACACTGATTCCCGGGAAGACTTGCTACCTCCCTAGGGAATCCCGTGCCATAGCGTACCATGATTGGATCTACTATACCAGTCGGGGGTTTGGGGAGTATTTTAGTGTAGATATGTGATCATACCCAACTTTTCATGCATCATAGCTCACCCCATATATCACGTCGGGTACGGCCTGACCATCTCCATGCTTCATAGCTGTTACGTGTGATTAGCCTGACCTCTACATGCATCATAGCTAACCAACGGTTAGCCTGACCTTCATGAATCATAGCTAATCACATGTAACCAGCCTGATCAAGTTCCCAAGCCGATCACATGTTAAAGCTAGTACTCACACACTTAGTCATAGGTTCTTGCTCATGGACATATTGTTTCTTCTCCTGCAATTACTTACAGTATTTCTAGCATTTCTTTTATTTCTCGTACCTATACATGCTTCTGGTATATTTCCATCTAGAACTGCTAAATAGTTTATATCATTAATATAGAACTGCTATTTAGAGATGTACTTTGCTCCTTCCTGACTGGAAAATATTTTTCCAGACTATGACCTTAGTAGACTGGTTTCTGGCACACTTGGAGATTGGAAGTTAATGATTGCAGGTATGATTATTTTGTCATTAGACTTGTGTTGTATACTTTTGTTTCTTCAAATTCCTATCGTGCTGTAGTTGTGATTGAGTAGGTTGTTAATATTTTATAGTGTTATCCGAGTCTCCTTATGGAGTTGGATACTAGCGTGAGATTTTATAGATAGTACTTGACCTAGACAGCGTTCTACCGCCGATGTTGCGGCGTAGGCTGGACGTACCCACGCACTCGTGCCCCTAAACCGGGTGCGGGTCATGACAATTAGGGCCGGTGGTGTGCTATGAGGGTGGGGTGAGGTGTTGTTTTATAGGGGTTTGTGAAATGATGGAGGGTGGTGATGTTGTCATTCAAAATAGAGGGTGGAGATTTGTCATGAAGAAAAGTGGGTTTCTTCATGAAGGGTGATGAATGGATGGGTGAAATTAGGACCCCATTTTGTGACTCCATTGCTCATGGCCAATAGGGTGATGACACATAAATTCATTAATTGCAACTTAGCCCCTTAAATTTGGGAAATTGTATGAACACATAAAATGACACAAAAATTATGGAGAAATTGTGTTTAGTAATTTCATGGTGAGAGGGTGTTGTGCGTTAGGCACGAGTTTAATTAAAATGGCATTGGGATAAATTAAGGATTAAAAATAGAATTGACAAAGTTCGTATCTCCAATTTTAATAGAAATAAAGTGTCCCGCGAATTTAAATTAAATGGGGCACTTGGGGTCAAAATTCGAAAATGTCATAAAGGCCAAAAATGGTGGGGGCTTGGAGTCAGTCTTGGACCCTTTAGTTGGTCCGGCTCAACGGGTTAAGTTGGTATCCCAAAATTTAGGGTAACGACATAGGTGTCCGACACGGAATTAAATATGGGTTACGATTTTCGGAAAGTTGCGCAATTAATTTAGAGCACAATAAAAACTGATTTTAAGAGACGGAAAAGTCCAGTGCCTAATTTGGCAAGTCAAGTCAAAAGTACAATAGCCCGATGGAATTTATGGGCTGATAATGGGCTCCGATTAGTTTAGGAATGATAGGGCGCGCCAAGGGTTTTAATTAAGTAAATTAAATACCAGATAAAATTATCTCCACTCTAAACCTCGACATCTGCTACCAAAAACCAAAATTTTTCCAAATCCACCCTAACTATCTACAGAATAAATCGAGAGGGTTTACATTCTTCCTAACTTAGAAAAATTTCGTCCCCGAAATTAAAGTAAAGCACGATAATATCTAAAAGAATTTTAAAACAATTAGTAATCAAATGTCGTACGTAAATTCGTACATTGCTCTTCAAATAAGTACGGAAATCATTGCCGAATAGAATTCTCGTGCTCCCAAGTAGACTCGCCTGGTGAATGGTGCTTCCATGCCACTCTGACCAGTCAAATCGTCTGCCCTCTCAAAGTCTTCTCGCTGCGATCGAGGATCTCAACTGGCTGCTCTACGTAAGACAGACTGGGCCCGACTGGGCCCGACTGTAATCTCCGAATGATCAAGCACGTGGCTAGGGTCTGCGATATATCTCCTCAGCTGCGATACGTAAAATACGTCATATACTCCCTCTAATAATGGAGGTAATGCAAGACGGTAAGCCACTTCGCCAACTCGTTCCAAAATGTCAAAAGGTCCGATGTACCTCGGAATCAGCTTACCTCTGCCTCCGAATCTGATGTACCACGAGTGGGCGATATCCTCAAAAATACGTGGTCACCCTCCTTGAACTCTAATGGTCTGCGGTGCGCATCTGCCCAGTGTTTCTGTCTGTCCTGTGCTGCACGCAGGTGGCTCTGAATCTGCTTGACCTTCTCTACTGTCTGTGTCACTAACTCTGGACCAAGTATCTGACTCTCTCCTACGTCACTCCAATAAACTGGCAACCAATATTTCCTGCCGTACAGTGCCTTATAAGGTGTCATATGTATGCTGGCCTGGTAACTGTTATTGTAGGAGAATTCCACCAAGTGTAAGTGGTCCTCCCAAGATCCTCCAAAAATCAATCATGCACGCTCTCAACATATCCTCTAATATCTGTATCGTGCGCTCTGACTGGCCATTAGTCTGTGGATGATATCCAGTGCTGAACTTGAGTCGAGTTCCTAGGCTCTCCTGCATACTCCGCCAAAAATGCGACGTAAATCTGGAATCACGATCCGATACGTTGCTGACAGGCACTCCATGTAACCGTACTATCTGCCTCATATACATGTCATCTAGTATCTCTGTGGACTGCCCAACTCTGAAGGACAAGAAATGTATAGACTTGGTGAGTCTGTCTACGACAACCCAAACTGCATCCTTCCCGCTAGGGCTCCGCAGAAATCCTGTGACGAAGTCCATGGTAATGTGTTTCCACTTCCACTCGGGAATGGGAAGCGGCTGCAATAATCCTGCAGTCCTCTGATGTTCAGCCTTGACTTGCTGACAAACTAAACACTTCACCATGAATCTTGCAATTTCTTTCTTCATCCCATGCCACCAGAAATGCTGCCTCAAGTCTCGGTACATCTTCGTACCCCCGGGATGAATAGAATAATCGAGCTATGAGCCTCGGTCATCAACTATTGGCGTAGCTTGCCATTCGGAACGCATAGGCGATCTCCATACCTCAATGTTCCGTCTTCATGAATCCTGAGTCCAGTTTGTATGTTGGCCTATGTCCTTTCTTGTTGTCGTCTAAATCCCGTATCTGTAGGCAAGGCTACCTTGATCCTCTCAATAAATGTGGACTGAATCCTCGAGACTGTCCATCTGTCCATCCATACCTGGCAATACAATCTCAATCCTGAGTTCCTGAAAAATACTCTAACCACTGGCGATGAGTCGTAAAAATAGGCCATGGGCTTAGCTTAAGATATCCCTCGCCAGGGTGGTACTGTAACTCGATATTATAATCTGTCATAAATTCTAGCCAGCGCCTCTGTCTCATGTTGAGCTCCTTTTTCGTGTAGGCATACTTCAGACTTTTGTGTTCTGCATAAATCTCAACACGCTCACCATAAAGGTAGTGTCACCATAGCTTTAGTATAATTATCACTGCAGCTAGTCCTAGGTCGAGCGTCTGATAGTTCTTCTCACGCACCCTTAGTCGTCCTGATGCGTATTCTATCTAATCATAACTCATATTTACGGAGCTTGGCGTACATCCTTTCTGTCTTAACATCTCCAATACGATCCTGAGATGTCTCTCATGCTCCTCCTGACTCTTGAAACATACCAATATGTCATCGATAATGATCACCACGAACTTATCTAAGTACTGGTGGAAAATACTGTTCATTAGGCTCATACTTACTGCTAGCACGTTGGTTAAACCAAACGGCACGACTAAAAACTTATAGTGGCCATACTTCGTCCGAAAGGCCGTCTTCGGGATGTCCTCTCTCCGTACCTTGATCTGATGATAACTGAATCTGAGATCGATCTTCAAAATGCATATGCGCCACTTAGCTGATTCAAATGTACTGTCCCATCTTTCTTCGGCACAATTAAGATGGTTGCTCCCCATGGAAAACACTAGCCCGACTAAAACTCTTGTCCAAGTGATCCTCTACTATGGACCTTCAACTCAACCAACTCTTTCGGTGCTAGTCTGAAGACGGAAAAAAAATTGGCTCCGCTCTTGGAGTCAACTCTATGGCAAATTTTATCTCTTTGTCAGGTGGCAGGCCGGAAAGATTATCTAGATTCACATCCTCAAACTCTGATATAATATGGTGGTACACTGGTTCACCTCCTGCATAGTATACCCCTAAGGTAGATGGGCACCATACTCCTGGGCTTTCTGAACTCAACTCAGGGTAACATGGTGGCCTAAAAATATAAATGCAACTACGTCGACAATCTAGTATCGCGGGGTATTGGCTCAATCAACTCATGTCCAGGATAATATTATAGTCTAGACTTTAACCTCAAGATAAATTCTCCTGTTCTATTTTCAACATCAATCCTCAAAAGAAAATATTTCCTTGCCCAATGTATAATTTCTCTTCTCCTTAAGGTTTTTCCTTAAAATTTTATTCCCCGAATTTCTTCTTTTCGCTATTCATCTCTCCAAGTCACATAGTGCAATTATAATAATGATGTCACCCAAGCACATACTAAATTTCTGGTATTAGATCATCATCTTCCAAGTGAGAGCTTAAAATTTTATCTCCTCTAGTCCATAATATCATTCCTGGTATTGCTATCAAATACAACCACTAGTTTCCATCATCAGGCTATGCATTCTTATAAATCATTCTAGGTCATGATCAACAATCCTTCTAGCTCTCAGTACTCCTAAGATCATTGTTACCTCAAGTACTGGTAGGGTACTATTGGGTCCAACTCTCTTGCCAACCTTCCACACTAGTTCTAGAATCCAAGGAACCCATCAATCTATCCTGATAAGGTAACAATCTTCTCAGAGAAAGGTATACGAATTCTGTCTTCTGCCGTCTGGTCTTCGATCTTCTTCCGGAGGGAAGTCATCAGTCACAAGCATTCGTCTCCCCGAACAATAGGGGACGAGAAACAAGGATAGCGATATTGACGAAGATTGAACGAATGCAAAGTGGAAGTCCAAGGGCGATAATCATATACAAAGAGTTTTAAAATCGATTATGGATTAAGATCCTACTCAACAATCATAACATCTATTCCTAATTTGCAGGCTCGCTTGGCACAGTCAGGTGACCAAGACGATTTAAATCGGACCTGTATGGGCCACCACAAAAATATGTCACGTCCCAGTCCCAAAATACGTAGGACCAGGAATACGTGACACGCCAGCTACGCATTCGACCAGACTCGGGTCTGACTCGAATACGTATAAGCTATAAAATATAAAGGGCACTATCTAGATATTCCATAAATGTAAACCTCTATGTCTCAATCCACAATGTACAATAGTATACAAGAAAGAGCTATATGTGCTAGAGTCGGCCGCCCAATAACACACTAACTCGAATAGACTCGAGAAGAAGTATGAGTCTATAAAAACTAGGCTAAAACAACAGATGAAATAAATAATGTAAAATAACCATAATGCCGGTAGATATAATGTGAGTACCTGGTACCATGCCCGCAAGACCTGCAACTCCAATAGCAACTCCAAATGCTCCGTAATCATCTATGCTGTAAAACTGGCAGGGAACCAGGTCCTCAGAGGGACATAACAAGGTACAGAAATACAACATGCCAAGTAAACAGATAGTACAAGTGCAACAACAGGGTACTCTATCATAACCAAACAAGTGTGACACAGTTTAAATACAACGTTCGACGCGTGGGCTTTCTAAAATAAACCTTAGCTCCGAACACAGAGACACACGGGTCGTACCGTAGCTCCGAGCACAGAGACACATGGGTGATACCACTATACTATAATACAGGATCACTACATATACATATATAAGCGCGTGCAGAGTAGCCCAAACGTCTAGTAACTGTCTTCCCCTTCCCAAGCGGTCAACGATTGTGCGTTGAACCTGAACCTCTAACTACAGTCTCGACACACAAAAATAACTCGACAGACGCGACCCTAAGGTCGTCCCAGTCTCTGGTCATGATGTCAGTATCAGGATACAGGAATCTGGCACGATCACAGTGTATGAGTGTGTCCTGGGGTGTCGATATACTCAGGTATGCATATCGAGATACTACGAAACATCCAACAATCTTTCTAAGACGTTACGACGTACGTCTTCACCCGGTTGTGAACCGGACGCGAAGTACCGTCAGCAATAATACGTGCACAATATACATAGCAAAATAATAAATATCTGTAACTGAAATACAGGGTGGCAAGGTACACTTGCCTGTGTGCGGCTGCTGATGACGAGGATCCGGTACCGCGTCCAAGTCCTCAGGTCCTGCAGTACCTAAAGATGAGAAACAAACCCAAATTAAAATCTAACACACGACAAACAGGGATGTGACACACATCTATACATATGCTCAGTCTCAGCTACAACTCACAGGGGCACGACGCTAGAGGGTTGACCAAGGTTGACTCGGAGTACGTTACATCTAATCAAATTAAACATTGGCACCAGATCATCAATCCAACCTCAATCTTACTATGTTCCTCATAATATTTCGTGGTCCGACACCAGATCCAATCCTCAGTTTCACCTCAGTGTTCACAGATGTTAACATGTACCATTTCTATCATCCTCAAAATACATAAATAAATATTTATTAACCCTCACTTATATACAACCTTTACCATTCCACAATAACTACTATTTAATCAGGTTCGACATTATTTATCAATTCTCAAAGAATGACTAAGGGTTTGATGTTACACACTAGTTCACCATCAATACCTACTCCTCAATATCCACTAATGTTTCATTATCCTTATACCCTTTCACAGCAGTTTAAACTACTCGTCATCAATATACAATATGCATAAAATGAGCTACACCCTAAGATCTCTTACTTAGCATTTAATACCTTATTTACTAACCATGTACTTTATCTCCAAAATCTCCAACACGAATATAACCCCAAACGAAGATCCAATTATCCACAAATTCCTACTTAATATATATCAATAAATTTCATTTTATACTTATGGAATTAAACCCTAAACACGGATCCAATTCTCAACCCTAACTTATTTGATCTTCATACGTAAACCTTAATAATGAAATCCCCAACCCTAAATACTAGCTAAATTATATAAAAGCAAGTAATCATCAACCCTAAACTAATATACATAAAACAACATATACACACAAAAGCTGAGAGAGGGGGGGGAGTGTCTCACCTCGGCGTGGTGGTTAGTGCTGGCCGGAGGACCGTGGATGGCCGGAGTCAGGTGAACGTGGTGGTGGTGAAGAGGTAAGGGTGGTGGTGGTGATGGTGGTAGTGGTGGTGGAAACTGGTGGTGATGAAGAAGGAGATGAGGGAGTCGGACGGGGAGGAGCACAGTCCGGTCGGCGGGGACTGCTCAGCCTCTGGTCGGTCGGTGGAGCACAGTCCGACGCGGGGACTGCTCAGCCTCTGGTCGGTCAGGGGGAGCACAGTCCGGCGCGGGGACTGTTCTGTCTCTGGTCGGTCGGTGAGTCCGGCCGGTCGGGCGGGGATCTGTGCACCGGAGCGGGGGATACACAGTGGCCGGCGGGGGATTGCTGGTCAGGCCGCGTGGGGAGAACAGCCGGTCGGGGGATTGCTGGTCAGGCCGGAGTAGCCGGTCGGTCAGAGAACTGGAGCTGGAGTCGGGTGAAGATGAAGAACAAAGGAAGAGGAAGAAAGATTTTAATGGAGGGAGGTGCTTCTTTGCATGGAGGAAATAAATGGAGGAGGAGAGAGAAAAAGGAGTTTTCCTTGGGATTAGGGTCGGTGGCGTGCTATGAGGGTGGGGTGAGGTGTTGTTTTATAGGGGTTTGTGAAATGATGGAGGGTGGTGATGTTGTCATTCAAAATAGAGGGTGGAGATTTGTCATAAAGAAAAGTGGGTTTCTTCATGAAGGGTGGTGAATGGATGGGTGAAATTAGGACCCCATTTTGTGACTCCATTGCTCATGGCCAATAGGGTGATGACACATAAATTCATTAATTGCAACTTAGCCCCTTAAATTCGGGAAATTGCATGAACACATAAAATGACACAAAAATTGTAGAAAAAATTATGTTTAGTAATTTTCATGGTGAGAGGGTGTTGTGCGTTAGGCACGGATTTAATTAAAATAGCATTGGGATAAATTAAGGATTAAAAATAGAATTGACAAAGTCTGTATCCCCGATTTAAATAGAAATAAAGTGTCCCGCGAATTTAAATTAAATGGGGGCACTTGGGGTCAAAATTCCAAAATGTCACAAAGGCCAAAAATGGTGGGGGCTTGGAGTCTGTCTTGGACCCTTTAGTTGGTCCGGCTCAACGGGTTAAGTTGGTATCCCAAAATTTAGGGTAACGACACAGGTGTCCGACACGGAATTAAATATGGATTACGATTTTCGGAAAGTTGCGCAATTAATTTATAGCACAACAAAAACTGATTTTAAGAGACGGAAAAGTCCAGTGCCTAATTTGGCGAGTCAAGTCAAAAGTACAATAGCCCGATGGAATTTATGGGCTGATAATGGGCTCCGTTTAGTTTAGGAATGATAGGGCGCGCCAAGGGTTTTAATTAAATGAATTAAATACCAGATAAAATTATCTCCACTCTAAACCTCGACATCTGCTACCAAAAACCAAAAAATTTTCAAATCCACCCTAACTATCTACAGAATAAATCGAGGGGATTTACAGTACAAAGTTTAAAGTTTTCTAATTTACATGAGGTTTACAACTTCAAAATTTATGTAACTACAAAATAGGAACATTCAAGTTGATGTTTATAGGACAACTAGACATAGAACTTCATATCTATTTAGTATATTAGAAAATGCCAAGTCTTTCTTAAAATGGATCTCATTTAGTGCTCGTCTCAATTTCAGATGACTTTGTGACCAATTTAGATATCAATAATGCTAAGTTTACTACCAAATGCTTATAACCTTCTTACAACTCTCTCATCCGTCCTGCTATGTAGGCCACCTTCGGTCTCACCTCTCCTCCAATAAACGACCACCACGTGGCATTCCGACTATGTAGCGATCATCCGGACAGCCACCGGGTCCCACCTCCCCCCATCCAATGGGTGGCCGCTACGTGGACGTCACGTGATCGTCACGTGGTGGTTGTAAGAGGGTTGTAGGCATTTAGTTGTAGTCATTGGTAGATAAAAAGACATTTTCTCGTTTAGAAATCTGTAAACAATAAAAATTAAAATTAAAATAGTTAATGTTACCGGCCTCTGGAGAAGTCGTGTACGAAGCAAAGCACTACCCTAAGAGTTAATCTGAGGTCTATGTCCAGACGTTCCTCGGAAGCTCCTAGTGGTAAAAAACTCTAACTACCGGCTTCTCTTCGTCGTACACAACTCGGAGAGAAAGACCGAACTTAGCTCTGCCGAGAGCAAGAATTTAGAGGAGAGAATGTTGTTGGAGAGAAGAAGCAGAGAAAGAGGTTTTACGTAGAGGAACAAATCTGTCAAATAATGAAGGAGGAGGAGACCACAATATAAAGGCAGTCCCTAGACACAACCAACGGACAAGAAATTAAATGACTCATAAACTGGCCATTAAAGAGCAATAACATAAAAAAAAACGTGGAGAAAAATATTGTCATATGAGCTGTTACATGTGCCAAATGAACCTGGATATATGGAACAATAAATGCCCAACGTTCAAATCTCCAAAGAGTTTAAAACAGATTCAAAACAAGGAGGAGCAAAAAGATATTTTGGTTCCCAGCCCGAAGAGGAAATTGGATCAGCATTCGGCGCCTGCACCCGTTACGCCGAACCGAGCCCGGACGGGCGGCGGCGGCGGCGCGCGCTTGTGGCCCAAAGGGTTCACCATACAACATCTTAAGAGAGCAATGAAGAACTAATATATACAAACAAGAAAGAAGGGGTCCAACCGATGTGGGGCTAAAATAAAAAGGAGAAAGTTGAGCTTTTGTTCACAAATGAATACACAGCCAACAGTCATAGCATAGTCCTTTAGATACCTATGCAACATCAATCTGGGAATGGACCAAGTTGCATACTCGCTACTTTCGTTCCTTACCTTGGATTTAATGGCCTACATGGCATCATGCAATTTGGTACACTTCTAATATATTTCTATTAAATTATGTTGGCGACTAATTCATGCCAAGCCAGATAATTTCCACCGAATAAAACATTGTTACGTTTGGAGTTCGACAACCTATACCATCTAAGTCATTGAGTTCCAGAGAATAATATTTGCAGTCCCGTGATCTAACAGAACTTCAGCAAATTAATTACAATATCTTAGTTTGATTAGATAAACCTCACAATATTTTATTTTATGTTCATTTACTTAGGGTCTCATGCATGCCAATTTAAAAGTTGATGAAGAGAGCACTCGTGCTTTTGATGGACTACTGCTTTGAAAACTTTGGGATCAATTTTGTGTTGTTGCTTTGTCACCTTGAATTAGAATACATGCTATTATTATTTTCTATTCCATAGATTTAATTGGTTCAAATTAGGGACCAGGTGGTTTCCTTAATCGTACTCAATTACTTATATATGAACAGCACTTTGTTAATGTTATATGCTGACATATTTCTATGTCCATGCTATGCTATGTGACTATTGGATAAGATTCATATACGGATGATATCAGGCAATAGAACGATATCTATGGATAAAAGCAAATTGATCGCACAAAGTGTACATATTATTAAACGGGACAACTGAAATTGATTATATTGGCACAAAAGCAATGAAATAACATGGACCGGTGATTCTTTTAACATAGTGAGTTTGATAAACAAAGTTCCATCGGTCTACTTCAAGTATCGAGTAAATAGACACTGCCTTTTTTTTTTTTCCTTTTTTTTCATAACCATTATTCAAATAATTTACATGTCTAAGAGTAAACATCCTCATCTACAAGGTCGGTCATGAGCATGTTCTTCTGCAGCGATCGAACAGTTTCCTCTAATATATAATGAATAGTTAAATAAGACAATGTAGAAATGTAGCTCAAGTGGTAAAGTATTTGTTTTGCATGTGTGAGGTACAATGTTAAATATATTGCATCTCTATTTATTTCTCTCTTTCTATTTTATTATAATTTGATTTATTTTTCTCTTTCTAATATGTAACATTTTAAAATTTGAATGAATAATTTGATTAGCCACATGGAGACATACTTATACAGTTTTTTTTTTTTTTTTTGAAAGTAGCTTTTATATCGAAAAACCTCTAGTCTCTACTAGAAAAAAAAAATACATGTTTCAAGAATAATTTGATATATTGTTGAACGAAATTTTAATTAGCAAGTAAAACACAAGTTCTTTGGGATAAAATGTCGTTTTAAATTATTTCGATGCATATTATTTGAATTTATTTTGTTAAAATAGCTTTTACATGTCAGAAACCTGTAGCATTTGCGGAAAATAAATATAAGGTTGGAACTTAAAAAAATAATTTGGTATATTTTTTAACATAATCGTAGCAAGTAAAACACGAGTTTTTTGAAAAATAAAAGATGGTTCAAACCAAAATTCTTTCGAATCAAAATTTTTTTTTGCTAGTATGTATATTGAACATTTTGATCAATATGTTGTCTTCTCTTTGCTGACAAACTTCTTCTGCAAATGAGTTTATGTAAATTTTGTAAATTTGAGTAGTATTTTTCTAATATTTAGATGTTATAGTCGATAGATCAATACAATTATTATCATACATGGAAGTTAAACGATATTCTCTTATTAATTTTTAATTATACACATGGGTCATTTTTGTAAGAAAAATTAAACTTAACTCATTAATATATGACATTGTTTTTCTCTATCTCTCCATAAAATAGGATCTTGTATTCAGTTTTTGAACAGGACTTTCTGAATCTCTGGACTGGTCCTGCTCATCTGAACCATTTAAAATTTCTCTCAAAGAAAGTTTAAAAGAATAAATCTCCCAAAATTCTAATATTTGTTATTCGTCAATACACGCAACAGAGAATTAATGGGAGAACATCAGCAAAAATAGAAATAGCCATTTATCGTAAAATTCAAGCCATAAAAATGATACGAGATTTTTCCCCAGAAATTAAATACATACTGAATTGGTGGAAACAAAGAATTGCTTCTCCAAGTAGCTAATAAAACTTTCTAAATAACAAATTGTATAATATAGTATGCTTTGTGATACTTCCAACGTTAACAACATATTTCAAATACTGAGCTACTAATATATCATTAATAAAGCAACAGATGATAAAACTTTTCCTAAAACTTATCATCTACTCATCTTACTATATTACTTTCAACATAAAAAATGATGTGACATGTCACCGGTATCAAATTCTCAACATCTATAACACAAATTTCTTATCAAAAAAATGCAATCAATGAACCTGGTTTGGTTTGGATTGTTCAATCCAATTTTCTGATCTTTGATCTTTTTTTATGATGACCTGAAACTTCTCAAACGGTCGTGCTTTCTCATTGATAAAATATATATAGAGAGAAAATAGATAGAGGTTGTTGTAGATATGGATAAATAGTCCATATTTGATTTTATCCCAAATCACAACAATATATATATATATATATAATTGATAATTTTACTTCAAAAAATGCAAGAACAAAATATTTTAAATGATACATTTTTTCTTTATTTTTTATTGCTTGTGTTCTTATGTATGTCATTGTGGTTATTTGTTTGAGGTGGATGATAAAGAAGTTTTGGAAGAAAGAAGACATAGAGGGTTTTTCTTTTGGCCAGAAACTGGATACGATGAAGATGAAATGATACGAGGGAGATGAAGTGATATTTTGGCATATAAATTGTGTTGGTGTTTTTGACTTTGGACTAGTGATAGATAGTCCAACATTGGCTACACCACAAAGTGGGTATCTCAATATAATACTTTGTATGTGTTGAGATGTGCACATGGGGTATGGTGTGGCACATGTAGGTGCCATGAGTGGGTGTTTTTCTAGGAGGAAAACGGAATAACTCCTCAAAGAAAGTATTTAAGATTTTTGTCACTATCTCGGACTCGGGCTATGCAGGTTGCATGAGTGGTTGTTGCGTATGCACAATATGCACGGTTATGTGTTGTTATGCGCATATATACTATGCGCAGTTGCATGTCTGCGAGTTTGCGCGCATGTGATGTTGTGTTGTTACGCGCATGCACGGGCTGCGTTGACTCCATTGATGGTAGAATTTAGAATATCAATCCTTATTTTGGGAGTTGGTATTTTAGTCCCATATCGGCTAGGAGTGGAGATGGAGGATTTAGAATATTAATCCTTATTTTGGGAGTTGGTATTTTAGTCCCACGTCGGCTAGGAGTGGAGATGAGTTTCCACCCTTCTCTATAAATAGAGTCATCATGCCTCCTTTTAGAGAGACAAAAATTGGAATAAAAGGAGTCCAGTGAGCCCGTTCAAGTCACACACAGAGGTGACGATGAGTGTTCCAAGAGTTCTCTTGTGAACTTGCTGGCTCCTGGGAGCAGATCGTCGATAGAGAACGAATTTTGCTTTAAGCAACGATGGTATTCACCACCCCAGCAAAAATAATTTTTATTCTATCTTCTTCTCTCTTCTTCTATTTGTAAACGTTATGTCCCAATTACAACTGCGTTTGCAAGAAAGAACGTGGTTTTGTTCTTGAATTCTATGATCTAAAAGGAGTTGTAATCTGGTTTGGTAGTTATTTTTCGATTATTGTCAGAGAAAGAACCCTGTGGATGAACCCTTGTCGATAATAGTCTGAGAGGGAACCCGTTGGGTGAACCCTTGATCTTGCCTTCATCTTCAGGAATTAGTAGAGGGGATAATCTCTGTTTCTGTTCATCCATCTTTTGTTAAGCCTTGGGACTAATAATCTCAAAGCAAGATCCGAGTAAAATGGAGAATAATTGTGCTTATTTTGGGAGTTGGTATTTTAGTCCCATATCGGCTAGGAGTGGAGATATGTTTCCACCCTTCTCTATAAATTGAGTGCCTCCGTTTTTGGAAACACACAAAAATTGGAATAAGAGTAGTCCAGGGAGTCCGTTTGAGTCACACACAGAGGTAACTACGAGCATTCAAGAAGTCGCTTGTGAACTTGCTGGCTCCTGAAAGCAGATCGTCGTTAGAGTACGAATCTTGCTTTAAGCAACGATGGTCTTCACCACCCCGGCAAGAATAATTTTTATTCTATCTTCTTCTCTCTTCTTCTATTTGTAAACGTTTTGTCCTAATTGCAACTGCGTTTGCAAGAAAGAACGTATTTTGGTTCTTTAGTTCTATAATCTAGAAGGAGTTATAATTTGGTTTGGTAGTTATTTTTTGATTATTGTCAGAGAGGGAACCATATGAGTAAACCCTTGTCAATAATAGTCTGAGAGGGAACCCGTTGGGTGAACCATTGATCTCGCCTTCATCTTCAGGGATTAGTAGAGGGGATAACCTCTATTCCTATTCATCCATCTTTGGTTAAGCCTTGGGACTGTCACGTCCCGATCTCGAAGGTCCCGACAATGCCCCAGTCGGGCACGAATTATAGCGCCGCACCGAGGCGCTCTCGCGGGGCGTATTATCATTTGCCATCGAGGCATGATATCGTGCGAGCCTGGGATTGCGCTCGCAGAAGGCAACATCGTTAAAGTTTTGGCTATCATTGAACCGATCGAGTACGCAGCGGAGGGACAGTGTTACAAACAATAATCTATCTGAGTATACGGGGCAAAGATCAAGGCACAAAGTTCTCTGAATACAATGGCATCGTTCCATACATTATGTCTCTTTATAAAAAAGTAGCTCAAAACAATCGATACAGCTCAAGGCATCGACACCAAATTTTTGGGTCATAGGGATGAGGCACGGCTATCGCTTCCTCGGACGATCCAACACCTACGAACAAGCAAACTGTTGGTGGGTCAGCACTTTGGAGAAAGCACTGGTGAGTATAAAATCAACGAACAGAAGCAACATTCACTAAAACCAATACTAAGTAATTATGTTATAAATATTACATTACTAGTGATCTTTCTAGTTTTACCTAAAGCAGCTCAAAATAATCGATACGGCTCAAGGCATCGACACCAGATTTTCGGGTCCTGGAGATGAGGCACGACTATCACTTCCTCGGACGATTCAACACCTGCGAACAAGCAAACTGTTGGTGGGTCAGCACTTTGGAGAAAGCACTGGTGAGTATAAAATCAATGACCAGAAGCAACATTCACTAAAACCAACACTAAGTAATTATATTATAAAATATTATATCACTAGTGATCTTTCTAGTTTTTCTTGGTGGGTAAGTATGTAGTGTCTCGCTCCGCGTTGGCATTATGTACAAGAGATATCGGTTTATTGACTCAAAAATGATATCTTCTTTTAGAGCTCCTTGTTGAACCAGAAGATGACTGATCTATGTGAGTGGGCAGAAGTTCGTTCTCTAATTCTTGCACGTCCTAAATAATGAATCTGAGTTTTGTAATACATGTTGCTAAGAAGATTATTGTTTTCGTTTTATGAATAATAAGAATGAGTAAGCGATAAGGAAACATGTTCAAGCAATCTCTTACTCTTTCCTATTAGCATAACAATGGTTCTTCTATTGACAATCATTCAAGTTTTAGCTAAGCATGCAGTTATATTATTAGCATAGCAATGGTTCTTCTATTGACAATCTCCTTATACACAAGCGATAAGGAAACATGTTCAAGAAATCTCTTACTCTTTCTTATTAGCATAGCAATGGTTCTTCTATTGACAATCATTCAAGTTCTAGCTAAGCATGCAGTTATATTATTCATGCAACTGAAACAATAATCTTCTTAGCAACAGGCATTATAAAACTCAGACTCATTATTTAGGGCGTACAAGAATCAGAGAACGAAGTTCTGCCCACTCAGATAGATCAGTCATCTTCTGGTTCAAAAAGGAGCTCTAAAAGAAGGTATCATTTTTGAGTCAGCAAACCGATATCTCTTGTACATAGTGCCAACGCGGAGCGAGGCACTATAGGGACTAACAATCTCAAAGTAAGATCCGAGTAAGATAGAGAACAACCGTGCAAGTCTTCTTGACACAAGTTTTAACAAACTTGAAAAGTTTGACGGGGAGCATTACAACATCTGGAAGGGAAATGTCAGCCTTAATCTTTAACTCGTAAACATGGATTACGTGTTGACAGATCCTGAACCATTATTCGAGAGGGTGATGATGCTACTATTCAGACGATTTCTACTGCAACTATTGTACAGAACAAGTTTAGGAGAGACAACAACCTCTGCAAGTTATTGATTCTGAACTCCATGGAAGATACTCTAACTGAGCTAGATAGCAAGATGGACCATGCAAAGGTCGTCTGGGAGTCATTAGAAAAGTATTACAAGGCTGATGAGAACCGTAATAAGGTCCATATGAACGAAAAGGTCTGGAAGATGCAGTTTGACGACGACAATATAATGTTGCCTCAAGTCAAAGAATTTTTCAAGTTACATAAAAAACTCCATGATCGACGCTTTCTTAGTAGGGGTTCTCGCCAAGCTCCCGCCTGGATGGAGCAACTTTATCTCGAATATGCACCGAAAGAAGATGGAGGTCAACCCCGATCTCATACTGCATTGGATCCACGTTGAAGATGAGTTGATGGCTCAAAAAAGGTGGATACGTTGTCCAAATAATTGGCCAAGGCCAACTTGGTGCATGCGAGTGACTCCAAGGGAAAGCAGAAGGCTTCTCACAACAAGAAGAATAACTTCAAACATCTAAAGGTAAAGTCGGCTTCATTCAAGCCAAAGCCCAAGTCAGATGTGACTTGTTTCAACTGTAGCAAGAAGGTCCACTATCAAAAAGACTGCAAATCTAAGCCTAAATAGACAGAGGAAGGTAAGCTTAACAAGGTTTCTATGATTGCGCAGGTTATCGCGGCTGGTGTCGACACTGACTGGTGGGTGGACACTGGCGCATCCTACCATGTTTGCTCAAAGAAGGAGTTGTTCACCACCTATAAGCCTACATATGAGAAGGTCATGGTGGTGAACTAGGCATAAGCTGAAGTACATGGGACCGGAATGGTGGTACTGAACCTGACTTCGGAGAAGTCACTGATGCTTCAAGATGTGAAGCACGTACCGGTGATTGCAAAGAACCTAGTCTTAGAAAGTCTTCTCTGCAACGCAGGCTTGAGGATGGACATCAATGTTGAGCAGATGGTGATATCTTATAAAGATACATACTTCAAAAAAGTATTCTGCATCGAAGGGATGTTCAAACTTTAGCTTGTAACTCCTGTTAATAATATTAATTCAGTCTCTTCTTCTGGTTATTCTCTTGAGTTATGGCACAATAGACTAGGACATGTTCATTATAAAAGAATAAACAAAATATCTAGTTTAGGGCTTATCTCCAAATATGGGGGTAAGGAGGTGGATAAGTGTGAGGTCTGTGCGCAGACAAAGATCACAAAAAAATTGTTCAAACGGGTAAACTAAAGCACAGATCTTTTGGAGTTGGTGTACTCCGATATTTATGACTTCAAACAGTTCTCCACAAATGCCAAGATGAAGTATTTCATTACATTTATCGATGACTACTTGAAGTACGCGTTCGTCTATCTGCTCAAGTCAAAAGATGAAGCATTCAAGAAATTCAAGGAGTTCAGGGATGAGGTTGAACGTTAATCGGAGAAACAACTCAAGAGACTCAGAAGTGATTGTGGCAGAGAGTATAGGTCTATTGAATTTGCATCATTCTGCAAAGAACATAAAATTCTCAATAAGACAACTGCTTTATATTTTTCTCAATAAAATAGTGTAGCTGAAAGGGAGAACATGACGTTGACAGAGATGATAAATTCAATGTTGTTGACTACGGGTTTTCCAAACCGCTTCTAGAGAAAAACTATGCTTATGGCTACTTTATTTTGAATAAAGTACTGTATGCAACTTCCGATATCACTCCTCATGAACTATGGTTCAAGGTCAGACCCAACTTAAATGTCATTTGAGTGTGGGGGTGTCTGGCGGTAAAGCTTCCGGACTTGAAGATTCAGTACATGGGTAAGAGGACTACGAAGACTATCTTCATGGGTATGTTGAGAAGAGAAATGCTCGGAGGTTTATTGATATTAAATTAAATTATATCATCGAATCTTACAACACAAAATTCTTTGAAGATAAATTTGTAAGGCACAAGAACATTGTTATCGCAGACATTCCGGAGAATAGTATGAGTGCACAGGAGGCTAATACCTCTAATGAAGATATAGTCCAAGAAGAAGTTACCATTCCAGAGATAATGTTCGAACCAGAACTCGCAGAACCAATGTCTAAGCGAGTGAGGAGACAGAAGGAGTTAGGAGATGACTTCGTCACCTATCATGTGAAAGCATATCTACTTACCTATGATGAGGCGATGAAGACCAGAGACATTATCGTTTGGAGGAAGGCTATCAATGATAAGTGTTATTTAATAACCCCCAACAATAATTGGGTGTTGGTCTATCTGCGTGAAGGAGCTAGGCCTGCAAGTGGATCTTCAAGAAGAAGATGAAGGCCGATGGAACTGTTGACAAGTTTAAGGCAATGCTGATAGCCAAGCGGTTTTCTTAGAAATATGGGATCGACTACTTTGACACATATGCTCCAGTAGTATGGATGAAAACTATTAGGATGTTGATTTCTCTTAGCGTAATTCAAAAGCTAGTTATACATCAAATGGATGTTAAAATATTATTCTTGAATAAAAAGCTGACCGAAGAGATTTATATGCAACAGCTAGAAGGATTTGTCATCAAATGGATTGAAGACAAAGTCTGCAAGTTGGTAAAATTGTTATACGGTCTAAAGCAAGCTCCTAAGATGTGGTATGAGAAGTTTGATAAAGTCATAAGATCAAACGGCTACAGGGACAACGAGACAGACAAGTATGTTTACACAAAGTTTGCTGACAAGAGAGGAGTTATCGTTTATCTATACGTGGATGACATGCTGATCCTGGGTACGGATCTAGCATGAGTCATTAAGACAAAGAAGTTCCTCTAATCTAAGTTCAACATGAAGGACTTGTGGGAAGCTGATGTTATCCTTGGGATAAAGATCATTCGGATGGACACTGGAGTGGCGCTGTCACAGTCTCATTATATTGAGAAGATGCTCACATGCTATGAATATCAAAATCTTCCAGGGATCGATACTCCATATAGGTGTGACAAGAAGCTGAAACCAAATCCAAGGAAAAGCGTTAGACAACTGGAGTACTTAAGCGTCATCGAAAGTTTAATGTATGCAACAACTGCCACAAGGCCTGACATAGCTTTCGTCGTAGGGATGCTGAGTCGGTTCATGAGCAATCTAGGTATAAAGCACTAAAAAGCTGTGAAGAGAGTGATGAGATATCTTAAGAGGACTCAGAAGTTTGTACTGTACTATAACTGTTATTCGACAGTAGTGGAAGTCTTCGGTGATGCAAGCTGGTGCTCAGAAGTAGAGAGTGAAAGGTCATGTCATATCCCAGTCCCAAAATATATAGGACTAAAAATACGTAAACATGTCAGTCGTATATATATGGCAACTCCAATATATGGAAACCATAACACATACGTACATTGTATAATGAATAATAATTCATAAATGGTATACAATGTCACAAGTCACAGGAAATACTAATCTCATCCACAAAACCAAAAAAAAAACCAAATATGGCAATGAACCAAGTACGAAACATCGAGGAAGTAAATAAGTCGGGTGAAGACAAATTCACTACCAAACTAGATTATGAAAGAAAATATAATAAGTACATTATCTAATGATCAGAGAGGCTCGAACGGAAGACCTCCTCGAAAGATAAAGAAGTAGCAAGTCATGATTCGTCCTTCTGTGAATAGTCATGACCGTCTTCACCTGGAAAGGGACCAGGTCCTCAGAGGGACGTAATAAGATACATAAAAGCAAGCCATATGTCACGTCCCAGTCCCAAAATATGTAGGACTAGGAATACGTAAGCATGTCAGCCGTATGTATATAGAAACTCCAATATATGGAAACCATAACACATACGTACGTTGTATTATGAATAACAATTCACAAGTGGTATAGATTTATGTCATAAGTTATCACGACCCGCACCCAGAAAATCGGGCATGAGTCGTGGGTACGTCCATCCTACGTCGCAGCATCGGCGGTAGAACGCTGTCTAGGTCTACTAATAATCTCACACAATTAATATATAAACATGTCAAGATCTTAACTCCAAACGGAGGAGCAGTATTATAATTATAATCATAATGTACTCAATCACGAGTCTAAGCACGATAAGATAACACAGAAGACTAACAACTATAAAGTCTAACCAACAACAACTACTACAACAATCACAATATCAATAATAATAATACAACATCCAAAATCAAATATAATACAAGGTCTCAAATCCAAAATCGGAGACAAATCCGGTACCAAAGGCTAATAAAAACAACAACAAGGTCCTAGTGATCCCGGCTACCAACCCGAAAATCACTCCTAAACTAGAGGGTCCCTGTCTGCACCATCGACAGGCTCAGGTCCATAAAACGTTGGACACCACTCCTCCGGATACTCTGAAAAAAATATGTCCAGTCAGGACTGGAGCAAGTACACCTCTAACAGCAGTTCCAGTTAAATGACAAAAACTATAAAATAGTTGTAGCAAGTAGCAAGGTGAAGGAAATAAAGTATGAAACAAAGAAATATACATGTCACTTGTGTTTGATAATAAACAGAATAAATAAAACTAGGTTTATACAAAACCCTTTCTTAGGTTTACAAACAAGAAGTACTATTAATCCTATACGAGGATGTTAAGTATAAATTTTAATCTGGGTAAATATTGCTATAGGAGTCTGATATGCAGCCGATCACTTTGTCCCTTGGACCACACGATAATGAAGAAGTGCAGTGGAAGACGAAGAAGCTTCAAAGATTGCAAGAAAGAGTGGATGCTCGATGCCAAAATCGTCGATCACTACTCTCTGTCTGTGCTCTGGATTCTTCTCTCTCAAAAATTAATTTCCGACCTTTCGACCTTTATTCTCCCAATCTTTGACCTTGGACCTCTGTCAATAGAGGTCTCTATTTATAGGGTTTTAGTGACAATAACCGTCCAGTCGGCGTAGAAGACGGATAATGAAGAGTATGACACTTTTTACACGGCGGTTATAATAACTGCCACCCACGTATAGATGATCTTCTGAATAAGCGTGTGACGCGTGTCCCATTAAGAGATAATGCGTATAACTGCTGCGAAGATCATGGCATACAAGCCACGTAGATAACTGTCCCTCGCATAGAAAATATTGGCATAGAAGCCAATAACTGTCACCATGGCGTAGAAGCCAAATAGTTGTCAGTTTGGCATAGAAGACAAATAGGCGTAAAAGCCTTATAGGCGTAGAAGCCTGATGCTGTATGGATAGGTAGCTAGCGTAAAAGATAGCTGTTCCTCCTTCTTTGACTGAGGCCTTGAGCATAAAAATAGCCTTTATCACGCGCAAATGCAAACATAACCTGAGTTGGCGTATTTCAAGAAGATAGCGTACAACGTGCTCCTTATAGCTGAAAATAGCCTGGTGGCGTATTCCAAGGAGATAGCGTACAGCGTGCTCCTATAGCTGAAAATAGCCTGATGGCGTAATGTGCAGAGGTAATGATGTAGACGTATTAGCCGTAATTATGGCTTGCCCAGTCTTTGGAAATATAATCAAATCTTGTGCATTAAATGCAGAGATCTGCCACCATTCTGAGCATTAAATGCAGAGACGTGCCTCGAGCTCTGTACGAAGATCTGCCACCATTATGAGCATTAAATGCAGAGACATACCTCGAGCTCTGTACGAAGAGCAGCTTTTGACGTGGCAGTTTATTTTGTCTTCTGCTGAGCGTAAAAGCTCACATCTGCCTGTATAAAACTAGGCAGCGTATTCCCTTGTATGCGTAAAAGCACTTTGTATCCGGGAAACATCACTAAACGACGGTCTGGGTCTCTGTACCACACCATCATTACAGCCGTCGTCTGGATAGTCGTGCAGTACTTTTTGTCAGGAGTCAGGTTCACTGCATGATCTGACAGGTTCATTCGAGGAATACGAAGCGTTCCTCGTACAACTTTCCATCGCATTAAAAGTGGATGAGTTTTACGCCAAAGTGGCGATACAACAATCTTTTTACGCTGAAGCAGTCTGGAAATACTGCTTTACGCGGATTATCCTTGAGCTTATATTTTACGCTGTACTAGCGACAAAGCTCTGTTGTACGTCGATGGTTCTGAAGTTATATTTTACGCAGCCCAGTACTAAAATGCTGCGTATAACTCTACAGCGTATTTTTTATGCTTCTACAACTGGTGCATAAAGGTAAAGATGCATGAATATCAGAAGCAAGATAGTAATAACTGCAAGATACAAGAAATCTAAGCTAAGATTAAGTCTATGCACAAGAACGTGTAGTGAGTCCAGCATAAAATATATGTAGTGAGTCAAGTCCAGAAACTATAAGTGAGAGCAGCAAGAAATGCAAGAGAGTCCAGACTATAAAGAATGAACTCGGTGTCTTTGAAATACCTGTTTCGACATGTAAACGGCTAAGGGTAAGTACGGCTCACCTGCCACTGGGTGCGCGGCTGCTATCATTCCAGATTAGACCAGAGGGGGTGATTCCTGATAATTCCAGATGAAAATGTTTACATGTCTACTCGAGTATTTTTTCGTCCCGACTAGTACAAGTGAATCCAAGACCCGACACGTAAATCAAGTATGAGTCCAGCCTGAAACATGAGTGATGCCTGTAGTGATGCCTGTAGGTGATGCCAGTAGTGATTCCAGAATAGAGGCCAGAAACATGAAATGTACATGTCGCAAGTAAATGAATCCAGAAATACCAGTCTGTGTCCCGTGTTGTGCCAGAAAAATCAGATGATACTATACTAGAAGCTGAATCATAATAATCATCAGATAATAAAAACTATCAGAGAATGTACTCGCCTGACGTCCTGAGCAACTAACGATCCGAACTGGTGTCGCAAGGACCTATTATGAAAAGCAAGGTTAGACATGGTTCTAATGAGTTAAACAGATATAAAATAACTAAAAATAGGCTTCTAGGGTCGTTCTAGGTCAAACGGGTCAAACCGATAAAATCTTGGTCAAAAAGTCAACTCTGGGTCTAAAAAGTCAACTAGGTCAAAACTAGGTCAAAAGTTGACTTTGGCGGTCAACCGAGTCAACTATGGTCAACTCTAGGTCAAACTAGGGTTCCCCTGAAATTCTAGGTCAAAACTAGATCATTAAGCTAATAAACTCTCAAACTCGCCTCCTCGAGATACCGGGATACCCTCGGTATCCGATACCTCGACCTAGGCCACGCACCCCGCCTAAACCCGCTAAAACATATGCTAGCACGCGTAAATATATATACAAATACATATAAAAATTACTCCAACTAACTCACTAAAAATATAATAAATATTCTAAACCCAAAAATAAGTCTCACAAGGGTGTGGGCTGGGTCGGACATGGGTCCACTAGGGTCTGACATGGGTCCAGACTATCCAAAACCCTAAAACAATCAAATAAAAATAATACAATCACTAATTAAATATAATTATAATTAATTATATACAATACACAATTTACCAAATAAAAATAAAAAAATAATCCTATTTTCTAGAATCGGGTAGTGACATAAGTCATAGGGCATAACTAGATCTCATCCACAGAATCAAATAACTAATCAACTATATAATTGAATCAAGTATAAAATGCTTGATAAGAATAAGTAGTTGGGTGAAGACAAATCCACTACCAAACTAGAATATAAGAGAAACAAAATAAGTACATCTAATGAACAATGAGGCTCGAAGAGAAGACCTCCACGAAAGAGAGAGAAGTAGCAAGTCCTGATCCGTGCTCCTATAAATAGTCATGATCGTCTACACCTGAAAATGGACCAGGTCCTTAGAGGGACGTAACAAGATACATAGAAGCATGACAATTGAATACAGTAAAATATGCATAATAGAAAGAAAATATACAAGTACACTGTATTAGACAATCTATATGAAAATGCATAGTGAGGACAACTTTTTAACGTATGGGCAGGTGTAGGCTAATCTAAAACACATGCTATCTCACAACTCGCACACACGTCCAAGTACCATCAATCGACATACCTCGAGGGTAGCGACCATTGTGACACCATCAATCGACATACCTCGAGGGTAGCGACCATCGTGACACAACTACCGCAGTGCGTTCTAGTACTACGGTTTACCAGAGTGGGTAGTCCATACGCCTACTGACTGTCCTCCCCTCTCTTGATACTATGTGTCAAGTGTGTGTCAACATATATAATATATAATTATGACTGAAAAATATACATTATATGAATATATGAAAATATGATAAGCATGTAAGGTACTGTAAGCAATTTGGCAAGGTATACTTGCCTGACAAAAAAATTGCGTAGTGTAAGCGTCCAAACGTCAAGCACAAGGGATCAGAAACTATGGCATCCGAATGAACGCCTCCAGATGCTGAAATAAATATCACCAACGTTTCCAGATAAGCAAGATAGTCAGAAAAGTCTACCCTTTCATCCAATTTGGACACAGGGGCAAAACGGTAATTTTAGGTCAAAACGGGATCCACATTTGGCCCACTTTGCACCAAAATACGTGCCATAGGTAAAGGTCTCTAAATAGGACAAATTATAGGTCAAATAAATTCTAAACGTCGATACGAATTCAACGGTATGTCCAATTTTGAATTCCGGTGAGCCGATCACAAATTCGTCTTTCAAGTCAAACCGTGGGGCCCACAAATAGGTGGCTCGGTCAACTGTCTCAGAATCACGTGAAACTTGGGTCACAGGACCAGCGTGATACCATGAATCCAATATCCTAACTTTCGTCATATTCTGACAAGCGTACACAAAGTAGGGTGATAGTTTACAAAAGTCGCGATACGTGAACTTTTTACGGATACGGGTTGATTCTGACGCGCACACATGTCCGATTCAACTTTCGCGAAAGCTCACACGTCAAGATATACCATACGCATATTTTGGTGTAATTGGTACGCGACGAAGCAGTCCCATTTGGTGGGGTGCACTTCGTATCACAAAATTTTAGTTTTAAAATAATAAGTTTTTGGCCGTTTTGGAGGCCGAATAATTTAACAAATAAAATAAATTAATAAAAACTAAAAGAACAGTAAAATTCTCGGTTATATTGAGAAGAAAATCTTTCAAATAGATTTTGAAAATATTATACAGGTTGGTGGAAAATTGGGCATGAACATGAGGGTTTGGGTCAAAATTTTGGACAGTTTTTCGGTCAACTTTCGGTCGATTTTTCGACCAATTCAGGGCACAAAACTCGTCCCGCTCGAAGAAAATCCTAGAGGGTTAGGTTGTGAACATATACGGATAAACCGCTCAAGAAAAGAATCAAAGATGAGAGAGATACATCACCTTGAATAGAGGGACGTCGAGGCTGTGCTGCTGCACGCGTGCGGGTGGCCGCGGCTGCTGAGGCGGCGGTACCCGGCCGGTGTGCGACGGTCGTCGGCGTCCGGGGGGTTCAACGGCGACCGTGGGAGGAGGAGAGGGGAGATTATGGTTAGGGTTTGAGTTGTATCTATATGTATATGTATATGTATATGTATAGAGAGAGAGAGAGAGAAATTGAGAGGGGGTTTGTTTTTGGTTTGCTGGGTCGGTTTAGGAATCGTTGGTTAGTTAAGGTTTTAAGGTTTTAAGTTTTTATGTTTTCTTTTTCTTTTTCTTTTTCTTTTTCTTTTCTTTTCTTTTCTTTTTTCTTTTTAGTTCTTTACTTTTCTTTTTCTTTTGTATTATTATTATTATTATTATTATTATTATTATTATTATTATTATTATTATTATTATTATTATTATTATTATTATTATTATTATTATTATTATTATTACTGTTATATATTTATTCACATATATATTTACATATATAGATGAGGTTATAAAAAATCTAAAAAGAATATTTGCACACAATATAAATTCTAAAAAATTTACTTTGTAAAGCTTTAATAAAATACTACACCCAAATTATTTTATGAAAATATTTTATAATTAATAATTAGATATTTATCTAGTTATATAAATCAAATAACTGTATTATCTAATTAACTAAGTAAATAACTAAATGAATATCCAACAAAATGGGATAATAGTAAATAATATGCAATCTTACAAAAAAAAAATTGTCCTTGGCATGGAGAATTATGGGATGCTAATTGTAGAAAAGTTGGAATTTAAAAATAACCAAAATTAATTATACATATAATTATCTAAATATTTAACACATAATCTTTGGTTGTTATACTAATGTCATACTAATGCCAAATGATCAAATTTTTGTGCCACGAAAAGATCCTACAGGTAGTGTCTCCTGTGTAGGCTACTTCCTATGATGGGCGATACAGATTTTGGGGCTATCATATATCATTAATGTCCAAACCACGGTAAAGTGTCCTAATAAATCATTGGATTTTAATTAATTTAAAAAATAATCTAAAACAAATACAAGAAATATAAAATACACACAAGATACCTATTTTTGGGTGAGGGGGTTTACAATATATCCAACTTAAAAAAAAAACTTTGTCCTCAAAATTTAAAATAAGGCATGATTTGCTAAATCTTTCACATTCGTATATAAGGCAAGTCTATCGCAATCTCTTCCAAAAATTTAAATAACAAAATTTATTCAAATCCATCGCAATTACTTCAAATTTAAAATAACCACTGTTTAATCAAAATTTAACCAATCGTAATCTCTTCTCAATTTTTTTTTCAACATCCAAATCTAATTCAAATCTATATGAAATCCCACATCAAAATTTACATCACAATTTTCAACTATCATAATCTCCTCTAGATTTTGAATAATAAATAATTCTAATCAAATCTTATTCCTATTCTCAACTTAAGAATTTTGTACTCTTCAAATTTTAAATTTAATTTTTATCCTCAACATTTCAAATAGGTGATCCAACAATCAAATTTAACTTTTAATTTAAATCATCAAACTATAAAATTTTGAATTCAATCCATCAATATTCATGTTTAGAGTTCTATTTTTTTCCTTAAAATTTAAATCATTGATTCAATCTCCAATATTCAAAATTTAAATCATGTGCTCAAGGTATAAATATTTATTCCGTAATCTCAACATTTCAAAATTCATTAAATCCTCATCATCTTAATCATTCTTCTAAAAATTCTCAAAATTAAAATGACTTAAATCCCTCAATCTAATCTTACTTGATCACAATCTAAAAAAAAAATTACCTCAAGTTGACAATGCAACTTCTATCCAACTTAGAATTTACTACCACAAAAGACTATTCTTTTAAGAAGGATTTCCTCAAATTATTTAATCATGTTATTCAATCCTCAAAAGTTTTTAACACACAAAATATATCACATGCGGTGTGCCCTTAATTACGAAAGAAAGTCACCAAGTAATGTGATTGGCCTATGGGGTATATCTAGTACTCTCCGTGTATCAAACTTATACCAAGCACGAGATTTTGTCTTTTCGAAATAGGAGAAGACGAAAAATAATAATAAAGAATTCAAGGAGGAGGTGATAGAATACAAGTACAGGGTTCAAAGCGATTAAAAAATTTAAAAAGAGAGTTGTCAAGGCAGTTACGGATGAGATCCTATTTTGGTAAATTTCTATTCGTATGCTCATATCAGAACAGTTATGTACCTGATATGATATGCTCTGACCTGTCTAGAGGACAAGTATATTCGTCTAACATGCTGAGTCAACTATATCTCAATCCACGTAAAGTAGTCATACGAAGAGCGAACCAAGCGCACTAAGGTTGATCAAACCATAATACACTAATTCTAAATAGACAAATGTATTAGAGTGGGCCCCCAATAATACATATATCATGAACAAGCTTGATAAAAAATAAGCTTGCAAAACTAGGCTATAATAGCAGCATAAGTCGAGGTAGTCCAGAAAATATAAGTACGCTGGATTATGATGAGTGAAAGGTACAAAATAATTCAAATTTACCAAGAAGATGAGACTTGTCCGGTGTTGTGCCTCTACAGTTACCATATTAACTCCTTGTCTAAGTCTCTAGTTGACCAAATGGGGGTTTAGGCCTCTAAGTTCTACAGTCTGGATAAATACTATCATCTTATACTAGCATATAGTTAATGTCATTCAATTATACTTCATTAATGGGTCAAAAAGACTATGTGATACTAGGTTGTGAGGCATACTACCCAACTTACAAGAATTAACTAATATTGTAACTGCCTTAAGGGGATTTTACAAAATAACCTTGTCCTTATAAATAAAGTAGAAACTCTTGTTGGGGTACACGAAAAAAAGATCTTGGTACTTATTAAGGTATCCTATGGCATTATAAAACTCCATAGGTAATGGTCATCTTAAGTCTTAATCATAGTGTTTAAAGAACAAAACTGTTAATATTAAGAATGGAGAAGTTACTGGCTCTCAAGTAAAAGAGGACATAACCTGTATTGAGATATGGATACAAATTACGTGATTTGAAACTAAAGGATAATCATAAAATCATAATCTAAATAAAAAACTTAAACTATCAAGTTCTAACTACTAAGCACATAATTTTAAAATTCAAGATTAACAAATATAATCCTAGTAAACTATATATCCTAACATAAAAGGAAATACTTGGCCTACAATCAGAAGGGTCAGGTGGCACGAATTGAAAGATGCAGGAAAAATTTTAGTCGTCGCACAAATAATGAGCGTTAAGGTTTCGGAGGAACAAGATATAAAATTAAATAGAGAGACTCTTGATAATATAATGGTTTCCTAAGAAAAGGGGGTATGCTAATCTCTGTATTCGAGGTATGATCAAGAAAAATATTTTATTTATTCCTCTTGGTTTCCTAAGGTACCATTCTGCTAATATCAAGACAAGAATCTAAATTTATAGTTCTCTAATACTATCTCACTATGAAAGTTAGGTTTAGTCCTAATATTCAATCTTGAATTTCTATTGGTTCCTTAATGCTATGGTCAAACGATATGGTCAATTTTCTAACTAACCATAGTAGTGTCTATACTACTCTCAAGTCATTTATAAATATTAAGGGATAATGGTCAATCAATTTATAGGTATTGAATGCTAGGGTTCATTAGGTATGCTAAACTTAGTGATGTGTCAATATTCTAGTTGTATTCTTAGTAGAAAAGTTACCCTAATTATCATCCTAACAACAAGGATTTCTATATTCTAGCAGAAGGCTATACTCAAGGAACTATTAGGGAAGTACATGAATCAAGCAGGATGCAATTATTTAAATAAAATGGATTGGAAGGAAGGTGAGTCATAGTCAAATGTGGATGAGACCTAAAAATCTAATCCTAGGTGCAGGACCGCTCGGTACAGTTACATAACCGAAAAGGTTAACTCGACCTGCATAGGCCCCACACCATATAAACAGGAGTAAGTAAATAAATATGTAAATGGTATTCTAACCATCTAATGTGCAATTTAGAAGACAATATTCGTGCGTATGAGTAGGATTATTGGCTTCTCATCACATCTTATACATATACTGCAACAAAGTCGTATGCTCTAAACATCCGTAACGTCCAGCGACGTCAGAGGGTATCTGGTATAATAATTACCAAAGTTCCATCGGATACTAAGGCTACCGATTTGGCTATCTCATACACATAATGATTGTCTTCTTCCTTTCCCCACACTGACCAAATCATATCCACAACATGTCCAGTATTGTAACTATATGAGGCTCTAATTCAATAGTCATACCAGTTACACTTCTAACCGTCACACGTTTCTTACGTATCGATGATCAGTCAGTTACGTAGTTCGTGCCCTTAATAGAATATCATAACTCATGTCATGTGTGTGTCATGGTCCAAGGAGATATGAAAATATCCCACAAGTAGGAGGTAGTCTGTTAAAACTAAGTCAACATGCATAACTTAAATAAAAGCTACGAAGTACGCCGAACATCATCGTTTGTACCCAAGTCAAGCTTAGACGCACAGTTTATATGAAAATAATTTATGCAACAAAAAAATATGTAAACCCCCTCTAATTTTTAATTTTAAATTTTAAAATTTCTATTTTATTTATAGGAATTTTTGGTTATTTTTAGAAAAAATATGATACTTCAATTTATTTAACTTATAAATTAGCTGGTTATATTCAGTAATTAAAACTATTTAAAAATATAAAGTTTGTGTAAAATTAATGGTTACAAGGTATTATGAATTTTCAAATTTTATTTTAAAGATAAATTTATTTTGGGATTTCATACTTAAACAAAGAAAATAAGAGAAAGGAAAATATTAATAAAAAAAAAATCAAACAAAACCAAAACCCTATCCTAATCTACCGACCCTCGCACAGGCGCCCAACCCCCTGGCCCAGAACTCCCAACCGCACACTTGATACCCCCCTCTTCCCCCATATATATAAATGAAACAAAATATAATGCTAACCCTAAATTAATTCCCCTCAGACTAAACGTGCGACCCGAGCCCCGCTTCTATCTTCTTCTTTATATATAACCACACATATAACAAAACCCTATCCCAAAATTCTAACCCACCTCCTCCTCCGCTCACCAGCGAACCACCCTGACCTAGCTGCTGTCCTGTACCGCCATCAGGCACCACTGTAGCCACCCGCGTGGGCAAACAGTAGCCGCGCAACAGCAGCAAGCGCGGATGAACCCCCATCTTCGCGAGTCGACGGTTCGATCATCGTTCAACCAATCTTTGAATCAATTTCTCAGATATATTGACAACATATACATCTTCGAATCCCATTAATTATTTCTGATTGAATCATAATAAAATCTAGAGAAAAATCGATTCCAAAGTGACAAAAAAAATTGCATTTAAAACGGAGTTCTATAAATCCAACCACCTATGTTCAAGAATCGATAACTTCCAAACCTATAAATCAAATATAGTTTTTCTGTTTAAAGCCCTTATAACTAATTTTATTTTCCTTCAAATAGTTTTGGTTAATTAGCTTTGTATTCCAAACTATTATGTTGTGAAAATGACCAAAAACCTGTTAATAAAAACCCAAAATTCTTCGATACGGAGTCCATTCTGCCAAACGAGGTGAATTCATCGTGTGTGAATTGCACCAAAAGGTGCATATCATCAACGCAGATATGTGGAATTTTGTGAAACTTGATTCATACGTGTGTGCACGCCGAAATCAATCCGTATCGATCTTTTTTTGAATTTATGCAATAACTTCGTGTGTGCGTGTTATTTTGCAATAAAACTTATGTCATTAGATACACAGCATTACGCTATTCATGTGACCCAAGTTTGGCTCAATTCTGAGAACGTTGACCGAAATACCGTTTCGCGGCCCCTACGGTCCCACTTGACAGGCAAAATTCGTGATCGGCTCACCGGAATCCAATTTGGGACATTATGTTGGGTTCGTATCATCTTTTTAGACTCGTGGACACTAAGTTTGTTGAATTTGGATAACTTTATCTTTGACACATTTTTTGCTGCGAAGTGGGGCACACGTGGACCCCGCTTTGACCCGAAACTGCCATTTTAGTCCATGTATCCAAATTGGACTTATGGGTAGTCAATCCTAGTTATTTTTTATATTTTAGAAATGATGGTGATATTTATTTTAGCATTCAGAGGTGTTCGTGCGGATTCTACCTTTTCAGGAGTAGTTGACGTATCGAGACTTCGTTATACCATCACCCCAGAATCCAGGCAAGTATACATTGCCAAGATGTTTACAGTTCTTAATTATTTATTATGAATTAGATATTTTGTTTATATGTCTTGGTTGATGTATCTATTTATCCTAGTGCCGACATATGATACTTTGTGTCTGAACCAGATTCGGGTACCGACATCCTCCGCGGAGTCGAGTATCGTAGTTAGAGAGTTATTCTTTCGAACCCATAATTTTTTCATATATTCTTTGCACATCCGACCGTAGGACACTTGACATGATATTCATATGACAGTTTTTCTCGACATGTTCATGGTATTTGGACTCTGGATAGGACTACATGATGCATGCTATAGTGATATTTATAGTTATACATAGTGACTATGACTTGTGCTGATAATTAGAGGTCATGATCTTGCGTGTCATGATATGAGACGTTAGGTTAGATTGGGAGGGGAGAGTCTTCATCGTGCTCTGGGCATATTCTACATATTACTTATCTACATGTGTACTAGACTTTGGGTTCCATATGCGAAATCTAAAGTGATATATATATATATATATATATATATATATATATATATATATATATATATATATATATATATATATACACACACTAGCCTTCACTGGGTTCCCACATACGGAGCCTCGAGGGTACTATCTAGCATATGGATTAGTTCGTGAGTACCAGCCCGGGGTACAAGTCTATACTCTTATTTGCATGTCACATAGTTGGTTACAGTAGTTTACCCTGGATTATATTTTATTACATTGTTTACTTTTGGCTTGTTGTTTTCTAGTACCTTGTTACGTTCCTCTGAGGACCTGGTCTCCTACCAGTTTTTGCAGCATAGACAGTTATAGAGCCTTTGGAGTTGCTGATTTGTGTTGCTTGTCATGTGGACATTGGCACCAGGTACTCATATCATTTCTACTTGAGTTATGCTTATTCATTCATATTGTTTATTCATCTGCTGATATAGCCTAGTTTTATAGACTCGTATTTCTTTCTCGAGTCCACATAGATTTAGTCCCCATATGTTTAGTGGTCGAGTGAGGAGAGGATAATTTAGCAGCAAAGATAGAAGCTGTGCAGCGGCGGGACCCGAAGTCTTAGAAAAAGGCAGAGAAAAGTAGCAGACTTATTATGGAGAAGCCAAGGGTTATTTTCAATTTTATCTTATGTGTCGAGAGTACATTACAGCGTCACAAACCTATTCGAGCTTGTGTGTTACTAGACGCCCGACTTTAGCATATGTAGCTCATTCTTGATATTTTTTGTTCTTGTAGATTGAGATATAGTTATATTTATTGTATTATCTTGATAGTGACCATTATAGTACAGCTTATACATATTCGAGTTGGACCAGAGTCTTGTCGAATACGTAGCTGGAATGTTACATATGCCTAGTCCTACGTATTTTGGGATTGGGACGTAACATATTTTTGTGGTGGCCCATGCAGGTCCTGATTAAATCGTCTCGGTTACATTACTATGACAAGCAAGCCTGCGCTAAGATATGTTGTTAGGATCTCAATCCATAATTGCGTTGGACCTTTTTTTGATTTCTATTGTCGTCTTTGAACCTCGAGAATCGTATTCGATGATACCCTTCTTGAATTCCCTATCATTGACTCTCGTTCTTTCCTATTTGGGAAGGACGAACACTCGTGCTTGATTTTTAGTTATATATTTTATTATAGGATATAAGCAGAGTTGGTTGAATAATTCATATGAAGGGTTATCTAAGTTAGAAGTGGGCAAGATAGATGTATGTACTAGGCAGACTACTAGAACGAGAGGATAACTTGAAGTATATAAGGATTAGACTTAGCAAAGAACTTTCTCTTATCAAATAGAAATCAGAACTCCTACCAGCAGTTAGTTTTGGACTAGAAGATTTACCAATCATAAATAGTAGTCTGGATAGATATAGAATTTCCATAATGACTGAACGACTATGGTGACTATTTAAGAGAATATCCAGTTAAAATATTAGAATTAGTTGTAGCTCCATAAACCAATAGGACCAACCTTAAGGAAGACTTTAGAAGATATGATTTGAGATTATCATTATGAATAGAATAGTTTGATTTGTAGTTAAGATTAAAGCTAAGCATGTATAGAATCTTACCATTTCAATGAGTATGATAAATTTATCACTTAGAAGAGATGATCATGACTTAATGCTTGTGTTATAGGGTAGCAACCTAGCAAAGAGGACTTCCATGAGGAAAATAGGTATTATATAACAGGGACTAGATAAACAATAATTTAGAGGGATAGGTAATAGAAGAGGTAATAGAAGAGGTAAGTCATATGAGAGTAGATAGATATTCCAATTGAAGGTTAGACTAGTATTAGAATGACCAATTTCAATCATGATTTGAAGAGTGTTCATAGTAAATAGTATACCATGAATGATAGACCTGAGTACCTGATTAGTTTAACCTTGATCACCTACTAAGTTAGGAAAATGCGAGTGGGATGAAGTTGTAAGGCTTGTATACTGCTTACCCATAGCTAGAAGTAGTTTGCCCATAGTATGAGTAAGGTTATACAGAATATAACTTATATGAATATAGTATTAAGATTAAGGATTTGTTGTATTACTTCATCGATTGTACGTATTTCTATCTTTCCTTAATAATTCTTATCTTGTTTTACGATCATAAGCCTCCTGCTTTTGCAGCAACAAGCCTTCTAATTATCCAATTGAGTATATCCTTCCTTATTTTCAAGTTGTGCCTTAATTACAAAATCAATCCTTTAGCTGGTACCACTTCTTTGTGTTAATATCCATAACACCAAGGGTATCAGTTCTTTTCTACTCTAATCCCCTTAATCTAGTCATTATGACTCGGTTCTCTAAATACTCGCTTAACCGTGCCTTATTCAACCATGTGACCATACTCTTCAGACTTATTATAAAAAATTTAAGTTATCTTGGTCTGAAAATTCCTTCCTTTCATGATTCTCTCGATTTTGGTCTCCTCGACATCAATGCCAATCAATGATCGAAGCTTATGTACTATATTGCCTTAGTTAGATCCAACTCAGTCATTTTATCTGCATTGTAGAAGCTTAACCTATATAAGAGTTGTATTGGATGGGTAGTAATTTTCTTTGTAAAGAAGTTGACCCATATCACCCTGATAGTATCTAGGTTCCCTTATATAATCTTTGATTACGACCAATAAATTCTAGAATTCTTGTATCCTTATTTAGAAAATAGACCCTTCCAGAAATCTTGTTAGTAGGACCATGACTTTAGTTTTGATACCAACTTAATTTTTATAAGTTGGGTAGAGGATAATCCCCTTGGTTTTAGTGTAGGATTATTTTTTTGGAATTTTAGGATAAATTTAAATTTATTTGGTATTAATTAGGTGTAATCTTAAACAAATTAAATTATCTCTTTAATTTATGTATCCTTGATTGACACGACCCACATCCGGAATAAGGACACGAGAAGTGAACAACGCCCAGCCTATATCGTAATAACGACATAAAATGCTGTCTACGTCAACAATACTATCTAAATATCTCACACAATATATAAGGTACCTATCATGCCATCTCAATTCTAATTGGAGGAACAATATAATGACATAATAATGGTAACAATACTCAATCATAATATTAAACTAGAGAAAGAATGGCACGATATGGAATAGAAGTAAAAGAAATACAAGAGTCTCAAAATAATAATACATGCCATGGAAGTCTACTAATCAAATACATCTCATATGAATAATCTAAGTATCTGCCACTGGAGGTACTACAACAAGTGGCTTTACAGGCATAGGCTCAACTGGCTCAATCTTCTGAGGTCCGTAGTGCGTAGGATACTAGTCCTCTAATGAATCATCTAGAAAAAAATATCCAGTCAGGATGGAGCAAAGTACAACCCAATAGTTGTTCCAATAATTGACAAAAACTATGAAACAATAATAGTAAAAAATAAATGATGGAAGTAACTGAACTAGACAATATCACAGAAAAGAGCATCATGGTGAGCAATGAAAATAACTGAGAACAATATAGTGAGGAACAACGATGTAATAAACTGGAAATAAGGAAATAAAATAGTAGATGAGTGTATTAAAATATTAGCAAGATATGTGATCGGCTTGGAACTAACACAGGCTATATAATAAAAGGGTAGCTAGCGTGAACACACGTGAGTTGCATGATCTACTAGCCATCACGGGCTATACTAAAACATGGGCTATAAGGTATGATCACATATCTCCTAATATCTTCCCATCCCCGGATTAGTACACGGATCCATATCACGACACGTTATAACACGTATATCACAATGCACGGCCTATAATATCATGTACTATAATCACGGTCTATATAATCCCGAAGATATCACGGTAATCATTGAGTAATCACTAAGCACGACACGGCGATCACTGAGTAATTACGACAATAACATCTCATGACAAGGATCCACGTATACCAATCCGTGTAACCATCGTGTCAGGAATCAAATATCTCAATACTAAATACATGAAACATAGAGACTGTCAAATAAGAAAACTATCAGAGAATGTACTCGCCTTTGTCCGGAGCAAATGATGTCACTCGGTATCCGAGGTGGTGTCACACACACCTTGATAGGAATGGTCTGTCAAAATGGGTGTAACAAAGTGATAATAAGCTAAAATGCATTAATGATGCTATTCTAGGTCATTACTAGGTCCACAAAGGTTGTTAGTCTATATTAGTCACTTAACTAGTTAATACTAAGTTGTACTAACTATACTAGGTCATTAACTAGATTTATATGTTAATAATAGCTAGTTTTAGTAAATACTTAGCTATCTTAACTAATATTAACACTTAACTGATACACTCATATAGCCAATCATCAGTTGGAATGGACTTCACTCAGGTATCAATCATAACTGATACTTGAGTATCAGCTACAATGATCTACCTCCTTACTAAGGTCTGTTGTATCTCGAGTTGCCCATACTTGCAACTATATGCTACTAAAGTTGTTAAACTCATGGGGACTGATACAATTCTTCCTTTAATTCCAATCTTGACATCAGTCTCTGTTTCTTAGCATTAGTGCACAACAGTGCACCAATGCACTGTGTTCTATCCAAGCCAACTCCCACTTCAACTCCAATAACAGTTACACCAATATAAAATATATATATATATATATATATATATATATATATATATCCTTACTAGTACATATACCAGTTAATAGTCAATTCCTCAAACACATTGAATACATACTTTAGGATACTCATGATATACCTCAAGCAAAGTGCCAAAATCCCAATTCGACTATAATAATCATTCCTACTAATCAATTACACGTAATAATAGTTATTAGAACCAATTGCAATAGGAATTAAAGGAAATTCCATAAAATCACACAAAATGAGCCCCGTATCACACGATATCACACTGTATCGCGATACGGCCTACTCGTGTCCAATTATGGACACGTAACTAGTATCTCAACCCCGATCTAAGTTTAATTTGACTGAATTGGTCTCATGACACACACTTGATGTGTCAATCCCAAAATTCTCCTAAAATAAACATAAATTACCATGTAGAATTCACAATACACATTCAATTGGCCTAAAACTTGTTCTTATAGGTAGCCCTATGCCATTGGGGTGTTTCTAAGAGTCAAATGCATGATTTGGAAGCTAGAAAGAAGGTGAATTCAAAATTTACCAATTGTGAGATGGATTCCTGATGACATGATCTGGACATGATCTCCTTGCCAAAGCTCATTCTTCTTGTGCTCCTTGCAACTCCAATGCTCCAATGCTCCTTGAGTGATAAAAATAAGAGGGAAATATGAATTAATTGAGAGAGGTTGATGGAGAAATGAAGAGAATTGGGGATCTATGAATTGGGGATCTAAAATGAGAGTACAAAATAAAGAGGAGCGAGAGAAGAGCCTCTATATGTGGCCGACCCCTTACTTTCCCCTTCTCCAAGCAATGATTAATATCTAATATGCCCCTATTTGTTAGTTATGGAGAGGATTAGGGAAGGGCTAAATTAGAAAGCTTCTAATCTAATACAAATTAGTCTAATCCTCCTAATTAATTAGTGGGAATGGGTATATTGAGCCTAGTCCATGTTGGGATCGCAAGTTGTCATGACAAGTCTAATTTGGTTCAAAATTGTCAAGTCTAACTAATAGGCTAGCCCACTAACTAATAAATAAATAGCACAACCATAAATATTAATTATTAGCACAATATAAATATATATTAATCTCTAAAAATAATTATATGCAAATTGACTAAAATATCCTTATCTAGAAATGTGGTAGTGACAAGTCTACCCTCCTTAGAAAAAAAATTTCCTCAAAATTTAAGGAAGAATATCACTACAACAAGCAATCATAGCAAGCAAAAAATAATTATACCTCACGGCTCAAACAGATAAGGGTGTCGCTCGTGCATCTCGAATTCTCTCTCCCAGGTAGACTCTCCTAGAGAGTGATGCCTCCACGCGATGCATACCAAATGAATCGTTTTGTTCCGTAGTACCTTCTCTCAGCGATCCAGAATCTCTACCTGTTGTTCTGGATAATTGAGAGTCGAACCTACCTGGATCTCCGAGTGATCCAATACATGGATATTATCTGCCACATACCATATCAGTTGCGACACGTAGAACATATTATGCACTCCTTCTAGTGCAAGCGGCAAGTCTAGTCTATAGTGTCACGCCCCGATCTCCCACAGGCTAATCGGCCGTTCCCGCTAGGCGGGAATCACCCTCGCCAGCGCTCCCGCGGAACGATCGCTTGACCCATCCGGGCGTGATGCCGCACGAGCGTGAGCCACGGCCGTGCAAGGCCATGGTTCATTGGCTGGCGGCAAGAGTTCTAAGCCACAGAGTCGCACAGATTGTCCGAGTGCAGCGGAGTCATGAACGCATAGCGATTCGATAATAGGTTCACTGAGTTGACAATATAGCGGAAGCATTGAAACACAAGTTGAAGTAAAGCAAGCTCTTTTATTGATATAAACTTGTGTTACAGGCGGCGTATAGCCGAGATTACAAGTCGCTCAAGCCTCTCTCTCTGAAATAGTAAAAATGTGCCAAGTGGCTACAACTGTGGAATGATTTGTACAGGCGATGTTCGGGCTATGTTCACAACATTATGTCTTCTATATGTGCTTCTGTTCCGGACGCACCGTTGCAAGGCTTCAGAGGGAACTCCTGGCCTTAGCACGCACGTTGGAGGCATCCGCACCGAACGAGGTTCTTCCGTACCCTACATATCAAACTGGTGGATTATCAGTACATTGAATACACTGGTGGGGAAGCTACTCGCCCGCTCGACAAATCCAAACACGTAATACAGGTTCCGTGCACAACTATTAAGTTGTCTTTCTAGTTGCCTTAGGATCAGTTTCATACAGATATTGAATAGCCTAACGTGTCGGGCAGTGCGCCGTGCGATGTTAGAGGAAACACGGCGAGACTTACCAACTTACCATTTCTCCTTCCCTGTCCAAGGCAAACATTGTTAATTTAAGCAGGAGCATGTATAAGCATTCAGGAGGCATAAGATATGCAAACACGAGTACTTATTTCAAGATCGTTCAGGTGTTCAGTTAATTGTTTCATGCGATACAGTATCTCGCACGCGGATAGCCGCTAAGCGAGGATGAGTTATTTGTCTTTCGTTTACAAGCAAGCATGCAACAAGTTCATTACAAGGCGATCACTGGCGTATGCCATAATGGACGGTATAGTCTAGACGAGATGGTTTGCAACAAAGAACAAGAGGTGCTGTAAGCCATTCCGACGAACAAGAGACTATTTAGTCTAGACGAGAATGCTTTGCAACAAAGTACAAGAGGCGCTGCAAGCTATTCCGCCGAACAAGAGACTAAGAACAATATGTCTCGCCCGGACCGGGTCGATGCCAGTGCCCCAGCATCGCCCGCGAGACCGTTACCCTATGCACTGGTTGTCCATGATCGAACGGGGCCTTGGTTGGGGTAACAAGAGTACAAGACAAGAGTACAAGACAAGAGGCAAGCTGTTGAGGCAACAATAGTACAAGACAAGATGCATTGCCTGTTTTGTTGTTCAGTGACTGTCTTTTGCCTTGATGCAATTCTCCTGGGGCAGAGATTGCCTTGGTGACCTAGCGGTCCCGAATACTTGCAGGTTTGTTCAGGCACGGGACGACTACGTAGTAGTCTCCCGGGGTTTGGATGAAAACACGGTAACAATCAAGCAGACAAGCATGCGTTTCTAAGGAACATAAGCAGGCACGTTTGCTCGGGCCCGAAGGTAAGCCGAGAGATAAAACCGTTAAGGGACTTAGCATGCGAGGGTCTGAATATAAGCAGTATTTCAATTTCCATGTTCTAGCAAGCAATACAAGTTGGGATTATTCCCTTAGCTAGGTGCGTTAGATTTATTAGCATGCAGGGGGTGATTCACCTAGCGACTAGCATGTATCAATCCAGATTTTATGTGTGCTGGCTAAGCAAAGACAAGTTCACCGTAGCCACCCACCTTAGCGATGATTCGCCTCGGTAGAGCGATACGTCTGAGCGAGCCTCTGAAAGCCTAAGCCGGATTCCTGTAGGGACAAGTCTGGATATCCTTTGCTTCTTGATCGAGACAAAGCGGTTCGGGACAAATGCACGATTGCCGATTGAGTCGGCAGTCCAATTGAGCGGAATGGGGTGTTACATCCTACCCAACTTAGAAAAAGTCTCGTCCTCGAGACTTACTAAGGACATGCAGTGATCTAGGGTTGAGGCAATCCTAGACAAGTCGTTGTACTTGTTCATTTGGATATTCACTTGCACAAGCGTCGAAATCAGCATATCGCTTAGATTGGATCGTGCGCACTTTCGAAGGGCCCCTCTAGCGTGAACACGTCAACCAGCTCAGTGATAGCGAACTCTTAGCACTCGAGTTTCACCTTTTCTTAAGTCTTGGATGGTGCACTAGTTCAAGGCGTCCCTCTAATAGATGCATTCAACCAAACTTAGGGTTAGTGAAAATCGGACAAGCTACTAGCGATACTCTCAAGGGTTCGCACAGGTTGGCACAAAGGCCACTCGCAGCATACAACCAGACAAGCAATCATATCAATCAAAATGTATTTTGAAAGTATTTAGACTTATTGTTGGAACATCCCATCGAGGCATTGAGAGAGAGCGTGGACGTAACCCACGAACGAGCTTTCGAAACAGAGATATCGAATCGAAGTCCAAAGGCGTAGAAGCCAGGCTCTGATACCAACATGTCATGCCCTGATCTCCCGTAGGCTAATCGGCCGTTCCCGCTAGGCGGGAATCACCCTCGCCAGCGCTCCCGCGGAACGATCGCTTGACCCATCCGGGCGTGATGCCGCACAAGCGTGAGCCACGCCCGTGCAAGGCCATGGTTTATTGGCTGGCGGCAAGAGTTCTAAGCCACAGAGTCGCACAGATTGTCCGAGTGCAGCGGAGTCATGAACGCATAGCGATTCGATAACAGGTTCACTGAGTTGACAATATAGCGGAAGCATTGAAACACAAGTTGAAGTAAAGCAAGCTCTTTTATTGATATAAACTTGTGTTACAGGCGGCGTATAGCCGAGATTACAAGTCGCTCAAGCCTCTCTCTCTGAAACAGTAAAAACGTGCCAAGTGGCTACAACTGTGGAATGATTTGTACAGGCGATGTTCGGGCTATGTTCACAATATTATGTCTTCTATATGTGCTTCTGTTCCGGACGCACCTTTGCAAGGCTTCAGAGGGAACTCCTGGCCTTAGCACGCACGTTGGAGGCATCCGCACCGAACGAGGTTCTCCCGTACCCTGCATATCAAACTGGTGGATTATCAGTACATTGAATGCACTGGTGGGGAAGCTACTCGCCCGCTCGACAAATCCAAACACGTAATACAGGTTCCGTGCACAACTATTAAGTTATCTTTCTAGTTGCCTTAGGATCAGTTTCATGCAGATATTGAATAGCCTAACGTGTCAGGCAGTGCGCCGTGCGATGTTAGAGGAAACACGGCGAGACTTACCAACTTACCATTTCTCCTTCCCTGTCCAAGGCAAACATTGTTAATTTAAGCAGGAGCATGTATAAGCATTCAGGAGGCATAAGATATGCAAACACGAGTACTTATTTTAAGATCGTTCAGGTGTTCAGTTAATTATTTCATGCAATACAGTATCTCGCACGCGGATAGCCGCTAAGCGAGGATGAGTTGTTTGTCTTTCGTTTACAAGCAAGCATGCAACAAGTTCATTATAAGGCGATCACTGGCGTATGCCATAATGGACGGTATAGTCTAGACGAGATGGTTTGCAATAAAGAACAAGAGACGCTGTAAGCCATTCCGATGAACAAGAGACTATTTAGTCTAGACGAGAATGCTTTGCAACAAAGTACAAGAGGCGCTGCAAGCCATTCCGTCGAACAAGAGACTAAGAACAATATGTCTCGCCCGGACCGGGTCAATGCCAGTGCCCCAGCATCGCCCGCGAGACCGTTACCCTGTGCACTGGTTGTCCATGATCGAACGGGGCCTTGGTTGGGGCAACAAGAGTACAAGACAAGAGTACAAGACAAGAGGCAAGCTGTTGAGGCAACAATAGTACAAGACAAGATGCATTGCCTGTTTCATTGTTCAGTGACTGTCTTTTGCCTTGATGTAATTCTCCTGGGGCGGAGATTGCCTTGGTGACCTAGCGGTCCCAAATACTTGCAGGTTCGTTCAGGCACGGGACGACTACGTAGTAGTCTCCCGGGGTTTGGATGAAAACACGGTAACAATCAAGCAGACAAGCATGCGTTTCTAAGGAACATAAGCAGGCACGTTTGCTCGGGCCCGAAGGTAAGCCGAGAGATGAAACCGTTAAGGGACTTAGCATGCGAGGGTCTGAATATAAACAGTATTTCAATTTCCATGTTCTAGCAAGCAATACAAGTTGGGATTATTCCCTTAGCTAGGTGCATTAGATTTATTAGCATGCAGGGGGTGATTCACCTAGCGACTAGCATGTATCAATCCAGATTTTATGTGTGCTGGCTAAGCAAAGGCAAGTTCACCGTAGCCACCCACCTTAGCGATGATTCGCCTCGGTAGAGCGATACGTCTGAGCGAGCCTCTGAAAGCCTAAGCCGGATTCCTGTAGGGACAAGTCTGGATATCCTTTGCTTCTTGATCGAGGCAAAGCGGGTCGGGACAGCTGCACGATTGCCGATTGAGTCGGCAGTTCGCTTGAGCGGAATGGGGTGTTACATATAGGCTATTGCATCGACCCTCTCAAGAACACTGAAGGGTCTAATGTACCATGGACTATTATTTCTACCTCCACCAAAGCGAATCGTGCCCCGTGTCGGAGAAATCCGCACGAATACCAGATCGCCAACCTAACAAAAAATACAGCCTTAGCACTCAAACTAAAATAAAACAATCATAAGCAAACTCTACCAGGTGAAGGTGATCCTCCCAAGGGCCTCCAAAATCTAAAATACAGGTGCGAAGCATATCCTCGAGAGTCTGAATAGTCTTCTCTAACTGCTCGTCTGTCTGAGGGTGATATACGATAATAAACTTGAGTTGGTTGCCCAAGCTAGCCTGCAACCTCCTCCAGAAGTGGAATATGAAGCGACTATCCCAATCTGAAATAATGCTCACAGGAACTCCTTACAATCTAACTATCTGCCGCACATACATCTCCGTGAGCTTCTCCGTAGACGTACCCACTTTGAATGGCAAAAAGTTGGCCAATTTGGTCAACTTGTCTACGATGACCCAAATCGCGTTTTTACCTCCTGGAGAACGCGGAAGCCCCGATACAAAGTCCATCGTCACATGCTCCCACTTTTACTTTGGAATGGTAAAGGCCTAAGCAATCCACCTGACCTCTGTCTCTCCGTCTTTACCTGATGACATACAAGACATCTGGATACGAAGCTCGCTACCTCCCGCTTTATACTATACCACCAAACATGCTCTCTCATGTCTCTATACATCTTATTGGCACCTGGATGCATAGAGTACTAAGATCGATGCGCCTCCTGAAGAACCTCTTCACCCAAAGCTCCAATCGGCACACACAAACGGGTACTGTGCCGCAATGATCCATCCTCTGCAATACTAAAGTCCTCTGCCAATCCCATCTGGACTTGCGCTCTGATGCACCTCAGAGACTCATCCTCGAATTATGCGGCTCTGATCTGGTCCATCAAAAATGTATGTACCTGAAGTCCCCACATTTGTGCCACGACTCCAAGAACTAGCACCTCTATACCCAAGCTATCAAGATCGGCCAAAAAATGTTTGTCCCTTGTCAAGTACGTACCACTGGATACCTGCTTAAGGCATCAACGACTACATTGGCCTTCCCTGGATGGTACTGCAAGAAAATATCAAAGTTTTTCATAAACTCCAACCATCGTCGCTGCCTCATATTGAGCTCTTTCTATGTAAACACATACTTCAAGCTCTTGTGGTCTGTAAAGATCTCCATATGCTCTCCATACAAGTAGTGCTTCCACAGCTTTAGAGCAAAAATGACTGCTGCCAACTCCAAGTCATGGGAAGGATAATTCTTTTTATGAGGGAGTAATTGCCTAGATGTATAGGCAATCATCTTCCCGTTCTGCTGTAATACACATCCCAAATCCTTACCCAAAGCATTACTATAAATGGTAAAATCTCATATCCCCGATGGCAACGTCAACACTGGAGCTGTAGTCAACCTCTTCTTTAGCTCCTTAAAGTCGGCCTAACACTCCTCTGTCCAGACGAACTCCATGTCCTTCCTGGTCAGCCTAGTCATCGTCTCCACAATCCCAAAGAAGTCCTGAAAAAATCTCAAATAGTAGCATGCCAATCCAAGAAAGCTCCTGATCTCTGCCACTGAACTCGGGGTAGACCACGACTCAACTGCTGATATCTTCTTTGGGTCTATTGAGATCCTATCTCCTGTAATCATATGCCCGAGGAATTCAACCTTATCAACGAAGAATTCATACTTTGAAAGCTTTCCATACAGTTTTTCCTTCCTGAGAGTCTCCAGAACCATCCTCAGGTGATTCTCATGCTCCTCCAGAGTCTACGAATATATCAATATATCATCAATGAAAACTATAACAAACTGATCCAAGTACTGATAAAATACCTTATTCATCAGGTTCATGAATACCGTCGGGGCGTTGGTCAACCCAAAAAGCATCACCAAGAACTCAAACTGCCCATACCGAGTCCTGAAAGCTATCTTGTATCGAGTCTTGAAAGCTGTCTTCGGAATATCTTTCTTTCTCACTTTCATCTGGTGGTATCCCGACCTCAAGTCTATCTTCGAGAATACCTTCGCTCCGCTCAACTGATCAAACAGAATCAATCTGTGGCAATAGGTATTTATTCTTGATGGTGAGGTTGTTGAGAGCCCTGTAGTCGGTATACATACTACACATCCTTCTTCAGTACAAATAATACTGGAGCACCCCATGGTAATGAACTAGAGCGGATGAAGCCCTTGTCCTGCAACTCATCCACCTGCTTCTTCAATTCTGCCAGTACACTATTGTTAACCCTATATATGTGTTGTGATACCGACTCTGCGCCAGGTACCAAATCTATAGAGAACTCCACATCTCGGTCTGAAGGCAAATCCGGCAACTCATCCGGAAAGATATCCATATACTCTACAATCAAAGGATTTGACGGCTCTTGCTCTTCCATCGAAGCTCCACATAAGACTCCCTCGTTCTGCTCTGCTGCTCCTTTGGCGAACTCAAACTCTGGCTCTCCTGGCGGTATAAACAAAACTCTGCCTCCACGATAATCGATACTAACGTGGTGTCTACTCAACCAATCCATCCCGAGTACTATGTCATAGCTCGAAAGTGGCACTACGAGTAGACACGCGCTCAACTCTCAGTCTCCCAAAGAAACTCTCTGATCCTTACAAACATCACTGACCAGGATAATGCCACCCCCGGTCGTGATTATGCAAGTCCTCGACAATGGTTCAGCCTCCAAATGATGCTTCAAAGAAAAAGATATAGATACGAAACTGTGTAAAGCACCGAAATCAAATAAAGCATAAGCTAAAAAAGAATCAAGATAAACTCAACCTGAAATGACATCTTCGTCTAGCTCCTCCTTCTCAACTATCATGGCAAAAGCTCGCCCCTGACGCTGAGCACCTCTCTACTGCTGGTGGAGCTGAGCGAACTGCTGCTGTTGTGTCGGTAAATGAGGTCCTCTCTGCGGTCCTGCGGGTGGTCTTATTGGTGCTCTCTGTGTCGGTGCTGTACCATGAGCTGATCGAACAGGAGCCAATAAACAATCTCTCAGTTGATGGCCTGCATGCCCACAAGTTATCATGACAAGTCTAATTAGGTTCACAAGTGTCAAGTCTAACTAATATGCTACCCCACTAACTAATAAATAAATAACACAACCATAAATATTAATTATTAGCACAATATAAATAAATATTAATCTCTAAAAATAATTATATGCAAATTGACTAAAATACCCTCATCTAGAAATATGGTAGTGACATTGATATCCTTTTTTGTGGCTCGGATAGTTGGAGCACAACACTATCATTTCCTTTCTAACAACTTCTACTCTTATGACCTAGACTAGCTACTCTACATCCATGACATGACTATCACTCACAAACTCACATTCTCATTCTTCGTTTTAGTCACATGATATTTGTGATGCATTCGTACACACAAATGACACATAGATATCATTTTTTGTTGCGATCAATTTTAATACGCAAACACCAACTCAATTCTTTCGACAACTTTGACATTCATGAGCCTAAATGGACCTACTCACACAAGACCTAGTTGTTACTCCCAAATATACCCTCCCATGATTCTTATAGACCCTACAACATTCATGGCATATCTCCTTCTAAAAATCTATACTTAATTAGCCATTCCTATTACAATCAAATTAAATTGTACACCGACAACCCAATTACCCTAACCACCGATATACCTGTAGCGCACTCGAGCCAAACAATGTCCATGACACTTGTATTTCATTCAATTAAGCCATTGTACTCTCTACACAATATTAATCTCCTTGAAAAATTATATTACCCTTTGACACTTATTGCTGAACCGCTCATCGACACTCATTATATATGATGAACGTACTTCTCTATACTATCTCACCCTAGTTGTAATTGACTATGACATTTTCTATTATCTTGAAAACTCATAACCTAATTGGAGCAATCAGAACTGATAAACTTTCTTTATGGAGCTATTGACTCAATAATACTATGCTAGTACCTAGATTTCCTTTGATAATCTGTGATCATGGTCACAAAAGTCTTATTATCTCGTATCATTTTTTGAAGTTAGACTTTCTATAACCCTTGTAAATATGATCGTAATCAGAAGTTTCACGGCCAACTTAATCTCTATAAGTTGGGTAATGACTGAAACTAAATGTATTCTTGCTCTATAATATGACGATGAACTAGAATTCCATTGGTAACTATATCTCTCATCTTTTAAGGATCAAGGTATGACCTTGCGTGATTAAATTTTTATCTACCATTGTGCATTCCTTATCTTTAGATCATGCCCTAATTTAAATAACAAAAAACTAGATACAATGAGTCGTATTCAACTTTATTCTCAAATAAATTCTCTTACTCTTTTCTACCATGCTTATTTTTAAATTTCGAGGACAAATTTTTTTTATAAGTTTGGTAGATTGTAAACCCTCTCAAATTTTAAATTTTTAATTATTAAATTTCTATTTTATTTATAGAAATTTTTGGTTAATTTTAGAAAAATTATGATACTTCAATTTATTTAATTTATAAAAATAGCTGGTTATATTCAGTAATTAAAACTATTTTAAAATATACAATTTGTGTAAAATTAATGGTTATAAGGTACTATGAATTTTTAGAATTTATTTTAAAGATAAATTTATTTTGGGATTTTATACTTAAATAAAGAAAATAAAAGAAAAGAAAAGATTAATAAAACAAAAATCAAACAAAACCAAAACCAAAACCCTATCCTAATCTACCCACCCTCGCACAGGCGCCCGACCCCCTGGCTCAGAACTCCAAACGCACACTTGAATCCCCCCTCTTCCCCCACATATATAAATAAAATAAAACCTAAAGCTAACCCTAAACTAATCCCCCCCAGACTAAACGTGCGACCCAAGCCCCGCTTCCATCTTCTTCTTTATATATAATCGCAAATATAACAAAACCCTATCCCAAAACCCTAACCCACCTTCTCCTCCACTCACCAGCAAACCACCCCGACCTAACTGTCGGCCTGGACCGCCACCAGGCGCCGTTGCGTCCACCCGCGCGGGCAAACAGTAGCCGCGCGACAGTAGCAAGCGCGGATGAACCCCCATCTTCGCGAGTCGACGGTTCAATCATCGTTCAACCAATCTTTGAATTGATTTCTCAGGTATGTTGAAAACATATAGATCTTCCAATCCCATCAATTGTTTTTGATTGAATCGTATTAAAATCTAGAGAAAAAATGATTCCAAAGTAATAAAAAATTGCGTTTAAAACAGAGATTTATAAGTCCAACCACCTATATTCAAGAACCGATAACTTCCAAACCTATGAATCAAATATAGTTTTTCTTTTTTTTTAAATCCCTTATAACCAATTTTATTTTCCTTCAAATAGTTTTGGTTAATTAGCTTTGTATTCCAAATTATTTTGTTGTGAAAATGACCAAAAACCTGTTAACGAAAACCCAAAATTCTTCGATACGGAGTCCGTTCCGCCAAGCGAGAAAACTTTATCATGTGTGGATTACACCAAAAGGCGCGTATCATCAATGTGGACGTGTGAACTTTCAAGAACTTGATTCAGACGTGTGTGCACATCGGAATCAACCCGTATCCGTCGAAAAATCTCATATCGACATTTTTTGAATTTGTTCAATAACTTCGTGTGTGCGTGTCTTTTTGTAATAAAACTTGTGACATTGGATACACAATATTACGCTGGTCCTGTGACCCAAGTTTGGCTCAATTCTGAGAATGTTGATCGAAATACCGTTTTGTGGGCCCCATGGTCCCACTTGACAGGCAAAATTCGTGATTGGCTCACCGGAATCCAATTCAAAATATTTTGTTGGGTTCTTATCATCGTTCTGGACTCGTGGAAACTAAGTTTGCCAAATTTGGAGAGCTTTATCTCCGACACATTTTACGGTGTGAAGTGGGCCACACGTGGATCCCGTTTTGACCCAAAACTGTCATTTTAGTCCATGTGTCCAAATTGGACTTATGGGTAGTCAATCCTAGTTATTTCTCATATTTTGAAAATGATGGTGATATTAATTTCAGCATTCAGAGGCGTTCGTGCGGATTTCATATTTTCGGGAGTAGTTGACGTATCGAGACTTCGTTATACCATCACCCTGAAATCCAGAAAAATATACCTTGCCAAGATGTTTACAGTTCTTAATTATTTATTATACATTAGATATTATGTTTATATGGATTGGTTGGTGTATCAATTTATCCTAGGGCCGACATACGATACTTTGTGTCCGAACCAGATTCGGGTACCGACATCCTCCGCGGAGTCGAGTATCGTAGTTAGAGAGTTATTCTTTTGAACCCATAATTTGTGCATATATTCTTTGCACATCCGATCGTAGGACACTTGACACGATATTCATGTGACAAGAGTCTTTGTCAACATGTTCGTGGTATTTGGACTTTGGATAGGACTATATGATGCATGCTATAGTGATATTTATAGTTATACATAGTGACTATGACTTGTGCTGATAGTTAGAGGTCATGATCTTGCGTGTCATGATATGAGACGTGAGGTTACATTGGGAGGGGAGATTCTTCATCGTGCTCTGGGCATATTCTACATATTACTTATCTACATGTGTACTAGACTTTGGATTCCTTATGCAAAATCTAAAGTGATTATATATATATATATATATATATATATATATATATATATATATATATATATATATATATATATATATATGGCCTTCTCTAGGTTGGTATTGTCTAGCATACGGATGAGTTCGTGAGTACCAGCCCGGGGTACGAGTCTATACTCACATTTGCATATGACATAGTTTGTTACAGTAGTTTACCCTGGATTATGGTTTCATTACACTATTTACTTCTAGCTTGTTATTTTCTTGTACCTTGTTACGTCCTTCTGGGGACGTGGTCCCCTGCCAATTTTTGCAGCATAGACAGTTATTGAGCCTTTGGAGTTGCTGATTTGTGTTGCTTGTCATGCGGGTATTGGAACCATGTACTCATATCATTTCTACTTGAGTTATGCTTATTCATTCATATTGTTTATTCATCTGCAGATATAGCCTAGTTTTATATACTCATATTTCTTTCTCAAGTCTATTCGAGCTTGTGTGTTACTGAATGACCGAATTTAGCATATGTAGCTCATTCTTGATATTTTGTGTTCTTGCAAATTGAGATATAGTTATATTTACTGTATTATCTAGATAGTGACCATTATAGTACAACTTATACGTATTCGAGTCAGACAAGAGTCTGGTCGAATGCGTAGCTGGCTAGTCCTACGTATATGAAGTTGGTTGGACGAAAAGGGTTGGCGTGGCACAATAAATGTCATGCCCCGATCTCCCACAGGAATCGGTCATCCCCGCTAGGCGCGAATTACTGCGCCAGCGCTCCCGCGGGATGATCGTTTCCATCGGGATGCGATGTCGCATGAGCCTGGAGTTGCGCTCGCGCGATACAAATACCGAAACGACCATTGATAACAAGTTCGCAGAGTTGTCATAGCGAAAACATAAAATAAACACAAGTATTGAATCAAAATCAAGCTTTTTATTGATATGAAGTAAAGATTATAAGTCGGCACTAGGCCGAGATTACAAGTCACTAATGCTCTCTCTCTCTCTCTCTCTCTACAATAAATATGTCCTTAGGCTTAGAACTGATTCAAACAATCTGGATGATGATATTCCAATACATTATGTCTCATATATGTGAGCTCCAAGTCCGTGCGTCACTCTCCAAGATGCCAAGTGTGGTCCGATGCCTCATTGCGTTAAGCGATCTCTGAATCCGTACGAGTTCCCCTTGCACCCTGCATGCAATCTGGTTGGGTATCAGTACATTGAATGCATGGGTGGGGAGGCCTCCCATCCATGCCATAAAACAAGCACGTTCATTAGTTATGTGAATCGACTGATTATGTTATCTTTCTAGTCTTTTGCCTTAGGATCAGTTACATGGCAATATAATGAAAGTAATATTTATGTCTGCTCAAGAGTGTCATAATAATGAACAACTGAGTTCGTCTTTACCGTTTCTTAACATTCGGCCTTCCCTGTCATATGCAGCAATATGAATAATGATCTACTGAATAACAAAGAATATCTATGAAATCCAAGTGTTATGTTTGTGTCTCTGCCCCAGACCCATTCTACTCAAACTATGTTTGTTACCGTGCATCCATTCTAAATATGCAAAATGTCATGCAAATGTAATCCTCCACGTTACTCCTCTTCTGAATGCGAATAGCCGCTATGCAAGCATAACTTATCTATATGAAAGTTACTGGCTCTGTTATCCATATTAGACATGATTTGGGATGGAACGGTTGTCTTTCCAACTCGGTTGCTAGCCTTGTTGGGCGTCCCGAACCATCCGACGGGTCGGCGACCATCCAGGTCGGTAGAAAGCCTTTCTGGATATCCTGTACTCGCCCGCTAGTCTTCAGCTAGCGTATTACCAGGACTACTGGCATTGTCCTCCTGGGCCGACATAATTTGGATGCATCAGCAATCGTGTCGAGGACTCATCTCTACCTGGTGCGCAACCAGTTGTTCGTGACCATGCAACTACTCCCCCACTTCCAATCCTAGCCGAGAAAAAACTCGGTTCAATCTTGCCGAGGACTACACTCGGATCTTTCTTCTTTACGCAGCTCCCTGATTAGAGACTGCCTCGGTGATCTGGAAATCTCGAGTACTTTTTTTTCTTTCATTCTCCTGACTCGGAACGACTACTTGATAGTCTTCCTCGTCTATGTATGAAACATGATTATAATTTATCATGTGTCATATTTCGTGCGGTACGGTGTGGTGCCTCAGTATGAACTCAACTATCTTTGTGGCATATATAAGAAACTATATATTTTGACTCAATAAGCCCGACTACGCAAATAGAAAGTAAGATCTCCAGGTTCTATACAATGATAAGGCAGGGTTATCCCCTTAGCTATGTGCGTTTGTCTCTTTATTATTAGCATGCAAAGGTTATAAGCCTGAAAACTAGCATGTATTATTATTTTTCTTAAGTGTGCATCTAAGTAGGGACAGGTTCACCGGGGCCACTCACCTTAGCGATAAATTGCATCGGTCGAGCGAGACTCCGAGTGCGCCTCTGAAAGTCTAAGTTTGAACTCCATTTGAAGATCCAAGTCTGAATGCCTTTGCATCGAACAAGTCATCTCGCTGAGCATGGTAGGTCGGTTTGCTACACTTATGCCGTTTGAATCGGCCCTCCGGGTTGAGCGGAGCGGATCGTTACATTATACACCACTCAGAATAAGTCTCATCCTTGAGACTTCCTGAGCGGAACTCGTATTATCGCACAACTTCTAAACCAAACTTTGTACATCTTGTCTAACTTCCAAGGACTGTTTCAATACTAAATTTATTTATTTCTTCACCATGTGTTATGCACATGTCTAGCCAATTTTATCGAACGACTCTATCATTTAATGCTATCAAACTATACTCAACTTAATTGTTACACTTCCGACTCAAAATCTACTATGCCTGGCGCAGGACTGTATTACTCAAACACGGGATATTCTATAACTCAATGGGCACTAGAAAACTCAAACTTTGGGTGGACTTATCAAACTGTTATATTATATCCATACGAACCCAACGTATCCAACTGATTACTTGACGTCGCCTATCGAAATCCATCGTTACGCCTAAACTCAAAAGCTCGAATCTCAGCTAATTTTCTAATCTTGTTTGCATCAATATCTCTCAGAGTCACCGTCCAATCTCGCTAAGTAAATCTACTGTAAGCCAAGGTTGTCGCATTAAATTATCTACGTTTTCTGACTCTGTCTTTATTGCGCCTTAGCGCAGAGCTAAATTGTCCTGGGGCGTGACACATTTGGGGTACGTTCTAATCCTTCGCATCTTTGGTCCAATCGAACTTAACTTCATATTCGTTTACTCGTTCCGTTTGGCATAAGTGCTTAATCATTTTTATCGAATGATTCTTTCGTTCAACTATTGTATTCACAAACTCAGTCTCTTACTGCGTCTTAGCACAGAACTATCTCGATCGCACGGGAAACATTAAAATCTTTCTTTTATAAAAGTCTAGTTTGAGGCTAACTTACTTCAGTTGCCATACTCATCCATACGACTCTGAACATCTTTATTTGCAGCTACATTCGAGTTATGCATATCGTTAAGTCTGGATCGTACCCATATTCAAGGCATCCCCTAAATATGTGTATTTCCTGACAGCTAAGTCAGACAAGCTACTCGTAAAAAAAATTTGAATCGCCGATCATTTTGCTATACGAATAACTGAATTCTGGTTCATTTTAGTTATCGTCTACTCCAATCTTACCCAAATTTAAGTTTTGTATTACCAGCAATGCACCTCTTCCAAGCAACGATTTAACTCATTGTGCCAACTTATCTCGAATATCACCAATTTTAAATCATAAGAGTTCCATCTGACAATTCTCTAATACCGTCTTATTCCTCACCGTCGCATAACATATCCAACCAAATAAATTATCACCCAAGTCCTATCTCCCATTGCGTTCATTTTAACGCCAACGTCGCTAGTACATACTCCCAGTTTCAAGTCCAAACTCTAAGTCGCATTGTCCCAGTTCTATCATTTTTCTGAACGATACTCTGAAGTCAGCCACTCAAGTTTAACTCAAGACATAGCTAGGGTCGTCTGCCTAGCCATTAGGCCAGCTCACAAGGTCATAGGTACAGTTTGAGTTTGCGACTCATCGTGCAAGCATTGCACAACGCTCGCCCCAAATACCCTAATGTCAAACCATTATTCTTTTACACGGGTATTCTACCCAAGCTTGTTTCACTCAGATTTCTAAACATCGAGTAAAGATTATCCTATCACATCAATACGTTCGTTCAAATGAACCCATAATATATCCATATCGCATTCCAACCTAACAATTTGTATAGTCTATCTCCTTAAACACCTGATAGGATCTATATTTTTCTAATTCTAGACCACCAAGTCACGATTCAATTTCTATCTCTTTGATCTCAATCATAATTTCAAAGTCGTACAACATAATTCACGTATCTGTTCACTAAACCATCGAGCGTCGTACTTCATGTTCTTAGACTAACTTATCCCCAAAATACCTTCAATTCACTTGTATTCTAAAAATTATCTTATCGTGTCGAACAACAAGTCAAAATAATCCTTCAATTGTCACGTTCCGGTCTCCCGCAAGTTTAATCATCCCCGTCGGATGTGAGATCACCACGCCAACGCTCCCGCGGGATAAGTGTCCTAATCCGGAAGTGACGCATGTGCGAGTAAGGAGTTGTACTCGCATAAGACAAAAATGTCAAATGTTATAGTTATCATCGAATGAACAGACACCTTATCGTCACTCTTCATTTTATCCAAGTTGTTCATTGATCCATCAAGTCATGTTCATTTAACAACCGTTCTTGTTGTAATCAAAATTCGTCTAGCCCAATCGTCCAACTTTAATATTACCATTTTGATCATTTCATAGTCTTCTTCTAACTTTCCTTAAACAACTAAGTTCAAATACCAAACCCATGTATATTCACTTTCGATACGTTCCATTTTATCGAATTTGTTTATAACATCTTTGAACATGTTTCTGCGAGTTCGATCATTTCCGCCGGACATGAAATCACCATGCCAGCGCTCCCGCGGAATAATCGATCTTGTCAAGGCCTGTTGTCGAGTGTTACCCTTCGAACTCGATTCAAGATCGTTCGTTCGAATTCAAGATTAAATCCGTTATCGCCTGTCTCAATCTTCAAATCACAATTTTTTAACTTGCATCAATCCGTGGTATCTTCTAATCATTGTTATGATCTAAAGTCTCCCAAATTTGAAATCATAGCATTAGTACTTAAACCGAACTCTATCGAGCGATATCCTACTCAAATCCATATCTTCCATGTGTGCTATCATTCGTTCGTGCCATTTTTCTAATTGTACTAACTCCGATCGCATCCCCGATTATTCTATCTCAACTCAAGTTTTAATTCGTTTATTTCAACTCAAAATCGCTCGTACAATCCACTAAGTTTTTTCGACCATGATATCAATTCCAATTACCCTGAATTCCTATTCAATGTAAGCCTTATCCCTTGTTCAACTTATTCTAACTTGTTCGAATCATATCTTGCATGCTTCCTTCGAGTTCGCTTACTTGTTAGGCATATTATACTAAGGCCTTACACAATCTCGTCGCTTGCGGCTAGACTCGTTTAATACTCTAAAATCCATAATTCGTTCAAATATTTCTAAGCCGATCAATACACCATTCAGGGTTCGAGCTATACTCTATGAATATTTATAACTCATTCCATCCATAATTCGCTTATTCGATCATGAGACTATCGCATACACCACTCAGAAATTAAGTCATCCTATTAACTCCTGAATCGCTTCTGCATCCTTCACTCATATATCCAATTCGTTCTTTATAACTCTAGCACGATCCCTATTTGCCTCCTTAACGATCTTAGGCTCGTATGCACCTCTATCCATAGTCTTCCATACAAACTATATTTTGACTCATAACTTATCTCTACGAATAACCGTCCAAACCTTATCTCAAGATCCAACCTGGTTCCCATTATTCGCCTTAGCGGTGCTCCGATAACGTCTCTACCGATATCCATTCTAAGTTCGACTTTACTCTTATCCGAACGATACCCAAATCTATATGCAACTCACTATCACCAAGGGTCTTGGCACACGATACTCAACACAACTTGGCCAAAATACTGTATGCATAGGCAACTGTCTGAACGATATTCTATCTCGCACACTAACCCGCTTGGTATTCTTGTATAGGCATTCAGGCTGACATATAACTTGCCGATTCTAATACAAGTCTATTCCCATGATGTCTGACACAGGTTGGCACAAAGGCCCTCGTATCATAATCTCGTTCAAGTAATCGTATCATTCACATGCACTTTTCAAAAATATTTAGACTTATTGTATGGAATATTCATCGAACATAGAGAGAGAGCATCTATCACTTTTTTTTAATACACAAGTTCAAAACTGAGAGAATCGATACGAATTCCAAGGACGTAAAGCCGTGCTCTGATACCAAAATGTTACGCCCCGATCTTTCGCAGGAATCGGCTGTCCCCGCTGGACGTGAATCACCGCATCAGCGCTCTAGCGGGATGTTCGATTTTATCGGGACGCGATGTCACGCGAGCTTGGAGTTGCGTCCGCACGAGGCAAATACCAAAATAGCCGTTGATTACGAGTTCACAGAGTCGTCATAGCGGAAACATAGAATAAACACAACTATTGAATCCAAATCAAGCTCTTTATTGATATGAAGTAAAGATTACAAGTTGGTGCTAGGCCAAGATTACAAGTCGGTGCTAGGCCAAGATTACAAGTCGCTCATGCTCTCTCTCTCTCTCTCTCTCTCTCTCTCTACAATGAATATGTCCTTAGGCTTAGAACTAATTCAAATAATCTGGATGATGATGTTCACATACATTATGTCTCATATATGTGAGCTCCAGGTCCGTACGCCACGCTCCAAGACGCCAGTGCGGTCCGACGTCTTATTGCGTTAATCGATCTTTGAATCCGTATGAGTTTCCCCTACACCCTGCATGCAATCTGGTTGAGTATCAGTACATTGAATGCACTGGTAGGGAGGCCTCTCGCCCATGCCCCAAAACAAGCATGTTCATTAGTTATGTGCACCGACTGATTATGTTGTCTTTTTAGTCTCTTTTCTTAGGATCGGTTACATTGTAATATAATAAAAGTAATATCCGTGTCTGCTCAAGAGTGCCATAATAATGAACAACTGAGTTCGTCTTTACCGTTTTTTACCATTCGGCCTTCCCTGTCATATGCAACAATATAAATAATGATCTACTGAATAACAAAGAACATCTATGAAATCCAAGTGTTATGTTTGTGTCTCTGCCCCAGACCCATTCTACTCGAACTATGTTTGTTACCGTGCATCCATTCTAAATATACAAAATATCGTACAAATGTACTCCTCCACGTTAGTCCTCGTCTGAATGAGGATAGCCTCTATGCTAGCATGACTTATCTATATGAAGGTCACTGGATCTGTTAGTCATATTGGACATGATATGGGATGGAACGACTGTCTTCCCAGCTCAGTTGCTAGCCTTACTGGGCGTCCCGAACCATCCGACGGGTTGGCGACCATCCAGGTAAGTAGCAAGCCTTGTTGGATGTCCCGTACTCACCCGCTAGTCTTCAGCTAGCGTATTACCAGGACTACACTGGCATTGTCCTCCCGGGCCGACACGATTCAGATGCCTCAGTAATCGTGTCGAGGACTCATCTCTACCTGGTGTGCAACCAGTTATCCGTGACCATGCAACTACTCCCCCACTTACAATCCTAGTCGAGAAATAACTCGGTTCAATCTTGCCAAGGACTACACTCGGATCTTTCTTCTTTACACAGTTCCCTGATTAGAGACTGCCTCGGTGATCTGGATATCCCGAGTACTTTCTTTTCTTTCCTTCTCCTGACTCGGATGACTACTTGATAGTCTTCCTCGTCTATATATGCAACATGATTATACTCTATCCCGTGTCATATTTTGTGCAGTGCGGTGCCTTAGTATAAACTCAACTATCTTTGTGGCGTATATAAGAAACTACTATATTTTGACTCAATAAGCCCGAGTACGCAAATAGCAAGTAAGATCTCCATGTTGTATACAATGATAAGGCGGGGTTATCCCCTTAGCTATGTGCGTTCATCTCTTTATTATTAGAATGAAAAGGTTATAAGTCTGAAAACTAGCATGTATCATTCATTTTCTTAAGTGTGTAACTAAGTAGGGACAGGTTCACCGGGGCCACCCACCTTAGCGATGAATCGCATCGGTCGAGCGAGACTCTGAGCGCACCTCTGAAAGTCTAAGTCTGAACTCCATTTGAAGATCCAAGTCTGAATTCCTTTGCACCGAATGAGTCATCTCGCTGAGCAAGGTAGGTCGGTTTGCTACACTTGTGTCATTTGAATCGGTCCTCCAGGTTGAGCGGAGCGGATCGTTACATTAAAATCGTACGCAACGGTAAGGTGCTAAATTGCCAATTTTTAGATTTTATGCCACAAAAGTTGTGCAACCAAAACAAAGCATATGAATATGATTTTAGGAGTGATAATCAATGCATTGGCCTAATTGGGCTCGTCTAAGTCTAGTATACAAAGTTGGTTAGAATGTTAGGGCTAGTGTTGTACTAAAAAACTCAAGACTATGGTAAAGAGTTTCTATAGTTCAATAAATTATCAAATAAATATTTAAATTAAATAGATAAAAAATAATAATTGCTAATTATTAAAATAATCCTATATAAAATTAGGGTGCTCTCAAGTCCACAGGAGGATGCGTCTTCTCCATGGGTTGAGCTACTATATCGTGAAAATCGAAGAAGCAGACAATGCTCTCTCATTCCTCGATAGAATCTGAGTTCTATGCACTGGTGACTGCAGCGGATGAAGCATAATGGTTTCGGAAGCTTATATATGATCTTCCATTGGTTGGTGCACAGATTTTGGCGGTACCGATATTCTGCGACAACCAGGCGACTGCAGTCGTGGCATCAAATGATCTCTTCAATGGTAAGAAGAGGACTGTGCGACTCAGGAACATGGTAGTGAATGATCTTATCAAGACTAGAGTCATTGTCGTGATTAATTTTCAGAGCCAGGAGAATTTGGCGGATCCGTTCACCAAAGGTCTCAAGCACCAGTGGTCGAGGACAAAATAATCAAAATGGACTTGAAGATATTATGATATTGTGTCTTTGTAATTCTACCATAACGTTTTATGCTATTAGTTCAAAAAGAAATCTACTAGGCATCTATATTTTGGTTCAAAGAATAATTATTGATTAGGAGATGTAAAACCCCTAATTTTGAAAACCGTATTTTTATTATTTTATTATTATTTATGATAATCTAAATAAAGAAATAGATGTTATTCTGAGGTATTGAGCATTTAGAGGATTTATAGAGCCATTATAAATTTTTCCTAATTTATTCCATGTAGGAGACCCGTTGGACAGTTGCTACCTTATCTGTATACCCCAATACACTTTCCAGAATTCCTATATATATATATATATATATATATATATATATATATATATAGTTATTATTATTAAGGAAAAAGGAAAGAAAAGAAAATAGAATTTCCTATTGATTCAAACCCGCAACCCGTTAAACCACACTTCCGCACGTAAAATAAGGAAATAGCAACAGCAGCCACCCTGCGTAAACAGACCACAGCAACCGCTCATTACTGCGTATATTTCACCGCGCGTAAACCACAGCAGCAGCAGTATCAAACTACCGCTTATTTTAACCCGCGTAAACTTTTTCCTTTCTCTACGCGTAAAACCAACCCCTGCGTAATTTCTTTTCACCGCGCGTAAAACCCAAACCATAACCATTAGGAGAAGAAAATATCAGCAGCAGAATCAAAACTCAACTTTGCTTTGCTTTCCTATACGTATAAGCTTCTCATTCCACCGCTCCTTAACACTATTATTACTAAATACCCCAACCGCACCCCTAAACCAATATAAGAAAAACAGTAGTGGCAACAGTTTCTTACCCATTAAGTAAATTCCACCGCCTCCTTATTCCTATATATATATATATCACCACTCTCCTAAAAATCTAATTCCACTTCTTACATCAAAGTTTAAACACTACTGTGGACAATTGCACTATACAGAACTTGCTCGACAAGTATACCTTGCCACTGTAAATTATTTATATTCCAGTTGATACATGCATGTTTAATTCTGCCTATATAAATATTTATTTTATAGATTCTGGACCTATTTATGAGACCACCCAATTTTAGGAAGCATCAATAGGTTCATGGACCGTGACACAGTTGCTACACGATTTGTGAGTCTCATATAGACTTCGGACTATGTATCAGGTTGGCTTCCTGTACGTAAGTACCGTATGTTAGGGGTAACTGCTGATAGAAACTTTGTATACTAGTAAACCTGGCAGTTATTTAGAGGATTTATCATGTCATGGATATGGCCTGCTTAGAGCATGGGGTGGAGAGAACAATAAGTAAAATATTTGGGCTCCTTTATACTTTTTTCTGTACGCCCGGATTCTCCACCGGAGAAACGGGTGATGATGACCACTATATATTACTGGCGGCCTCTGCCGTTCAAAAGACGACATGCTTTGAGGCTCCTGATTCTCCGAGAGGGTCACGCCAATCCCATATTTTTAGCCAGATAGCCCACTTGGTGGAAAGTTGTTCTCAAACTGCATTCACTTAGAAGGTTAGGAGACCCATTGGATATTTATATTTCAGTACTTATTGGCATATTTTTATGTATCTTGTTACGTCCCTCTAAGGACCTGGTTCCTTTCCAGAAATGGACGAGCAGGAGTACCCACAAGAGTACGGGCCTGGACCTGACTCTACGTACCTGACTGAGGAGATCTTACCCTCAGAGTATCTGTGATTATTAAATTTGTTTAGAGATATTTTGCTACATCAGGATAGTCATTTTGTAGTGGATTTGTTTTCACCCGACTATCAGACTTGATACTCATTTTGGATATCCAGTTGTTATTCAGCTTTTATTCCTACTGACTATTTGTGCTGTGGATGGGATATAGATTCTGTGAGACTTGTTGTGATAGTATATTACCACTGGTGGATTGCATATTCATATACAGCATACGTGTGTGTATGATTTCCATATATTGGGGTTCATATACATACGGCTGGGCGTGTTACGTATTCCTAGTCCTACGTATTTTGGGACTGGGGCGTGACAGGAGAATATCAGGAATAGTGGGTAGTCCTATAAGACATTGAGCGGTTACGGACCCAGAACCAATATTGTCTACTATTTGTTCTTTGTATAGAACAAGTCATGTGGGAGGATGGCTTAGACGTCTTAATGAGTTTTCAGGTATTTTGAATGTCCGACATGCTTTATAGGAAGCATGGGTAGCACAACACTACAAAAAAGTGTAGTACTCTATGCTATAATGGGGTGACGCCATAAGAGGTACCTCAAGAGGATAAATCCTCGGCTTTGGGCCATGTTACAGCGGCGTAGCACCGCACATAGGCAGGTAGCCTAATGTTGTATAATGAAGAGTAGTAGGCATCACTACAAAGAGGCCGGTGACCTCATGTTACATTGGTGTGACACTACCAAGAGGTAAAAGATATAAAACCTTGGCTACGTAAGCCATGTCACAGCGGTGTAACACCGCAATAAAGCACAATGCTTCATATTGGGCACTACAAAGAGGTTGGGACCTCAAGCTATAGTGGAATGACACCATAATAAGGTATAGCCTCGGCTTTGGGCCATGTCATAGTGGAGTAGCACCGCAAGGAAGCGAAAGGCTTCATGCCATGACTCTTTAAAAGAACTCACCTATAGTGTATGGAAAGAGATATAAGTTGTCTCTTGAGGGTAAACTTATAGACGCTCAAAATATATACACCCAAACCAGGCATGCACATGAACTTTAATATACAACAAAAAGCACAACTGATGTCCTTGTGTGAGGAATCCAAGGCTTAGTCTATTCTTGTATCGTGTTGTTATTTGATCCATGCGAAAAGATTTAAGTTGAAGCGACATCTATCATAATGCATAATGGGCAGTCACTGTGGGGAACGCTCAACCCATATATTGAGATATGTGAAAGATTGTTAGTATTTTTTGCCTTTGGACTAGTGAAAGATAACCCCACATTGGCTACACCACCAAGTGGGTATCTCAATATAATACTTTGTATGTATTGAGGTGTACACATGGGGTGTGGTGGGGAACATGTGGGTGCCATGAGGGAGTATTTTACTAGGAGAAAAAAAAAATAACTACTCAAAGAAAGCATTTATGCTTTTTGTCACTCTCTCGGACTTGGGCTATGTAGGTTGCATGCGTGGTTGCTGCGTGTGCGCGATATGCACGGTTATGCGCTGTTATGCACGTATACGTGTGTGCGCGGCATATGCGGCTACGCGCAGCTGCATGTCTACGAGTCTGCACTCATGTGCTGCTGTGTTTTTTACGCGCATGCATGGGCTGTGTTGACTCCGTTGATGGCGGGATTTAGAATATCAATCCTTATTTTGGGAGTTGGTATTTTATTCCCACATCTACTAGGAGTGGAGATGGAATATTCAAAATATTAATCCTTATTTTGGGAGTTGGTATTTTGGTCCCACATCGGCTAGAAGTGGTATAGGTTTCCATCTTTCTCTATAAATAGAATCCTCAGACCTCCTTTTGAAGACAAAAAATTTTATTTACCGTTTTCTTCGTATGTACTAGTAGATTCACGTTCGTTGCATGAAAAGATATTTAAAATATATGTGTATGTGGTAAAAATAATAATCTAAATACTAGTAAATTCTTCTAAACATAATAAATCATAAAATATATTTAAAATATACTAAAAAAATTGTGTTTTGGCAAAAAATGTGTTTTTTCGTTTTTTGGCTTTTTCAGTTGGCGTTGATTTTTTTTTTTTTTGTGAATAGATAATAACGAACTATCTATTAGTAATATCACAAAAAAATGTAACATAGAGAATAATAAATCAAAAATATTTATTTAAATATATAATCTCTAATATTGTAAATACATTTGAGAAACGGCTAATGAGCCGTCTAAATTATATATATATATATATATATATATATATATATATATATATATAAACAATTCTTAATATAAATTAAAAAATTAACTATGCTTTTCTTCGTAATTAGTTGAGAAAAAAATTTTAAAACCACCTCTTGGCTGTGATATAAATATTTATATCAAATAATAATATAAAATTTAAATATTTATAGTAGCCTTGAAATATATTCAAAATTTAAATTACATTTAAACTGACTACTATAAATATTTAAATTTTATATTATTATTTGATATAACTATTTATATCATGGCTAAGAGGTGGTTTAAAAAAAATCACAACTACTTATGAAGAAAACCGTAGTTAATTTTTTTTAAATTTTTTTATATAAAAAATTGATGATATATATACGATTTAGAGACAAAATTTGAACCGTTTCTAAGCTGTATTTACAATAGTAGAAATTATATATATATATATATATATATATATATATATATATATATATATATATATATATATATATATATATATATATATATATATATATATATATAATATTTTTGATTTATTATTATCCATGTTATATTTTTTGTGATATTACTAATAGCTAATTTGTTATTATCTATTCACAAAAAAAATAAAAAATCAAAACCAACAAAATGAACCGAAAAAACCCAAAAAAAAAACACGATTTTTTTTAGTCTATTTTAAATATATTTTATGATTTATTATGTTTAGAAGAATTTACTAGTATTTAAATATTTTGTGTTACCACCTAAACATATATTTTAAATATCTTTTCATGCAACGCACATGAATCTACTCGTACGTACGAAAAAAAATCGTAGATATTTTTTTTAATTTTTATATTAAGAATTGATGATATGAAAATTATTTAGACGGCACATTTTTTAGGAGTTTCTAAACCATAATATTTTTCAAATTTTTATATTAAAAATTGATGATATACAAAAGATTTAGACGGCTCATTTTTTAGGAATTTCTAAACCGTATTATAATAGTAGCGATTAAATTTTTAAAATAAATATTTTTAATTTATTATTATCTATATTATATTTTTTGTGATATTACTAATAAATAATTTATTATTATCTATTCAACACAAAAATTTCAAAACCAAACCAAAACAAAACAAAACAAAACTTCGCTAACTGAGTTGACGGTCCCCCATTTCTCTCTTTCTTTCTTCCTTCAGCTCAGTTGGTGAGTCTTTCCTTCATTTGTAAATTTTAAAAAAAATCAGCCACAATTGAATGAATTTTATCTTTTAGGATAATTTTTTTAATTAATTAATTAATAGATAAATTTTGACCTTTTTGTTTTTAATGTATTCTTAGAAGGAAAGAGGGCACCATTTGAAATTTTGTCCAGGTCATTAAAATCTATAGGACAGGACTCTGTCTCTTACCGACCAATAAGATTATTGAATTTATTGTCGACCAATAATAAATGTGATATATAACATTCAACACTCGCAGTCTCTCTTTCATTTTACAAAAATAATGACACCCATTGTGAATGTATTTATATAAAGTATGTGGTAAGAGAGATGCATTAACAACACTTACGTTTATAGAACCCAAAAAAACATACAAGATATTGCTGGATGATAGAAGATCAGTGGATCGAACAACATAAGTATATTATTTTTTTATTTATAAAATAGTAAAAGTTGGGAGACAGTGGATCTAAAACACATGTAATATAGTGTGTACAAAATCTTGAATGTTATGTCTGGCTCCGAACGTTATGTTAAGAATTTAAATTAAAAAAAAACTAACAAACAAACAACACTTACAATTTACGAGAATGTTGAGAAAAAATACATGTAAATACATAGGATTTAAACAGTTCATATTGAAAAAAAAATGACACCCACTTTATTTATTAATAAGTCTTCTCTTCCTTTACTGGACAACATGTCTAATCGTATATATATCATCAATTCTTAATATAAAATTTTTAATAATGATATTTTTTCTCAGTGGTAAGAAATAATGACAACATATCTGGTCTCTTAACGGAAACATATATGATGTCCAGTAAATTTATGTCCCTCCCATGTCCTATTTTTATGACATGTGAACCTGCATCTAGTTTTGAATTTTTTCCTTTCTTTTTTCTCAGTGGGCCCCACATGTCATAGAAAGGGGTAGGAAATGGACGAAATTTACTGGACAGCAGATCTGCTCTCCCATGTCTCATTTCTATGACATGTGAGTCTGCATCTAGTTTTGATAAAAGAAAAAATCTTTCTTTTTTCTCAGTGGGACCCACATGTCAAAGAAAGGTGACATGAAAGGAGTGATGTTTACTGGACATCAGATCTGCTTCCGTTAGATCTATTGTCCAGTAAATATTTGTCCCTCCCCTGTCCCATTTCTATGACATGTGGGACTGCATCTAGTTTTGAATTTCTTTTTCTTTTTTTCCAATGGGACCCACATATCATAGAACGAGGACAAGAAAGGGACAAGGTTTACTGGACAGCACGGGAGCACATCTGTTGTCCAGTAAATTTATGTCTCTCCCTTGTCCCATTTTTATGACATGTGGGCCTGCATCTAGTTTTGAATTTTCTTTTCTTTTTTTTCTCAGTGGGGCCCACATGTCATAAAAATGGGACATAAAAGGGACAGGATTTAACAGTACAACAGATCTGGTCCCGTTATACAGTTAAACCCCGCCCCTTTCATGTCTCATTTCTATGGCATGTGGACCTCCATCTAGTTTTAAATTTCTTTTTCTTTTTTTTTTTAGTGGGACCCACATGTCATAGAAAGTGGACAAAAAATGGACGTTGTTTACTTGACAGCAGGTATGTTCCATTAACGGAAGCAGATATGTTGTCCATTAATTTTTTGTCCCTCCCTTGTCCCATTTCTATGACATGTGGGTTGTCCAATAAACCGTCCCTTTCATGTGGCCCTTTTATGACACGTGGGTCCACATAGAAAGTGGACAAAAAATGATATTATTGTTATAACATTCGCATAAAGTATAAACTGCACCCTCCGGAAATTCGTCAATTAAACAATTGCAAATCAATCTCGACCGGTGGCTGTTTCGTAATTTATTTACTATTTTCTTTTAAACCCCAACTTCACGGCGAGGGCGCCAAAATGCAAAATAGAAACTGCAATTAATTAATTGTTAAAACGAACTCCGTTCTCATACTGATGCTAGTAACTGTCCTTGTTTATAAATACGCATTTAATTCCCAGACCAAAACCGAAATCTCTCCCTCATCAAATATTTTTCTCCATTTCCCCCCTAATTTTCCTCGTAATTCCAAATTACTACTCACTTTCCCTTTTTGCCTTTTTCCCCCGGGGAAATGAAGATGAAGAGATCGAAGAGCATCGATTCCTACTTCTTCTTCTTCTCCGGAAGAAATCCTAACCCTAATTCCAGCCCTAACCCTAGTCCCAGCCCAAGGAGATGGCGGCTCCACCACCTCCTCCTAGCCATGGCGGCGCTCTACCTCCTCCTCCTCGCCACCAAGTTCCCCTCCCTCCTCGACGCCGGAGAGGGGTTCACCCCGCTCCTCCTCGACCCAAACCCTAAACCCAAGCCCGACCCGAACCGCGTGCTCTCCTTGCGATCCCGATCGTTCTACGGCCGGATCGCCGGCGAGGTCCTCCGCCGGCGGCGTGAGCAGCAGCGGAGGCGGGGGTGGACCGGGAACATAACCGAGCTAGACCGCATGGCGAGGGACGCCCGCTCGCTAGGGCTAAAAGCGTGGGAGGAGGTGCTTAGTTACGAGAAAGCGGGCGGCGGGATGAACTCGTCGTCGTCGGAGGAGAAGGCGAAGGAGCCCTGTCCCTCGTCGGCGTTGCTCGTCGGGAACGAGACGGGGAAGGAGGAGGTCATGGTGCTCCCGTGCGGCCTCAAGGTGGGGTCGTCGGTGACGGTGATCGGAATCCCGGAGGCGGCGCACGACGAGGAAGTGCCGTTAGGGAGGGGGAGGGGGAGGCTGGAGGGAGAGAGGGGGGCGGTGTCGCAGTTCGTGGTGGAGCTGCAGGGACTGAAGACCGTGGAAGGGGAGGCGCCGCCGAAGATCCTGCACTTGAACCCTCGAATCAAGGGGGACTGGAGCAGGATGCCGGTTGTCGAGCACAACACTGGCTACCGGATGCAGTGGGGGAAGGCGATGCGCTGCGATGGCTTGCCGTCCAAGGAGGAAGAGGAGACTGGTGAGTTTCTCGGTCTTGGTTCAATAGTGTAGTAGTTTAGGTGTACGCATGCATGCAACATGAATTCTGGCAAGTCCTAATTTCTACTATTATAATTGGCTAAAAAAAAAGCTTTTTATATCATCAATTATTAATATAAAAAATAAAATAAAAATTAACTACTGTATATATTTTCTTGTCGCGTACTTGAGGAAAAAATTAAAAACCATATGAACATAACAAATTCTAAAATATATTTAAATTTTAAATTATATTTAAACTAAGTACATGATATTATCTAATTAAACACATATCCAAAATTCAAAAAAAATATTTATAACAAATCCATAATTAATATATATTCAAATCGTATTTGAAATATTCTAATATAATTTAAAATTTTAATAATATCATATATTGTTTTTGATACGTGCAACACATGTGAACATGACTAGTGTAATGTAGAGTGCATGTCCTACATGTTTGCAATAGTGACAGAACACCGGTTTTTGGGTTGTCCGTGCTTCCTAGGGTGAGGGACGTGAGGCCCTCTCTTTTTCATAGCTACCCTTGCTAGGAATCAGGCTCATGCATTGAAATGTTTACATCAGGTTGACGGTCATCTATAATAGTTTTGCCATTTCTCTTGTCCTCGTTTTAGTTAGGGCTAGGTTTATCTAAAAGGCATAGACTGTAGTCTAGGTATTTTAATTTGAGTTACAAGTTTAAGAATTTGGCACTCGTCAGATTCTTAACCTTGGTCCCGTAGTCTAGGTGTATGCTACGCTGCCAGCATAAACATGACACATATTTGGAATACAACGTTTTCTAGAAAATTTAAGATACAAGTACAACCTGGATATGGTTACATGTACACCTCCATATACATATTATCCATATTAGATCTTGTTAACATCTATGTTTTCTTTGATTGGATAACACTAGGTTTCAAAAAATTCTTGAAAGGACCCACGACAAATGAAATGTTATGTTCTCATATTTTTATTATGTTTTGCACAAGCACGAGACCATCCCAATCATTTTTAGCTACATGTTCTAGAAGTGAACATAATTTTCATGGAAGTATCATTTCGGATATGGATACAGACACATATGTGGTCCTATAGAGGAGTGTTCGTACGACCTTGGTGTATGTATGTGGCATGCATTGTTATCTAGTTCGTTGAGATCAATTTGAGTTACTAGTACGGGATCAAAAAGGTAGGTAAGCCCAGTGTAGTCAAAGGCACGCCCCAGGCGCGCCTAAGGCGCGCCTTGACTCTAGGCGCAGGGAGAGCGCCTCACAAGTGTCCAGGCAAGGTGCGGTTGACGAGGCGCACGAAGTGAGTAAGGCGCGTCTTGATAATTTTTTGCTTGTAGACTGCCTTCTTTAGTCCATATTTGGGAAAATGTCATGCTTTTTCCATGTTCAAGCCAATAAATGGTACTGTTTACTGATCATACCTTCTTTTCGTTGAACCCGTTAACATATTTTCTATTGAATGCTTAAATGTGCATGCATTGTTCAATGAGTAAGATCACAATATATTTTTTCTGTTTGGGAGTATGTCATGCTTGGGAGTATGTCTTGCATGCATATGTAATATGTTTGGGAGTATGTCCTGCTTTTACCTGCTTGTAGACTGCCAAAACTTGATGGGAATGATTTAAGTGTGCATGCATTGTTCAATGAGTAAGATCACAGTATATTTTCTCTTATATACTGGATATTACATAGACTTATATTAAGAATCATGCTATTGTAGCCTTTTGCTTGGTTTTGAAGTGTATATATATATATATATATATATTTATATATATATATATATATATATATATTATTTTTGCGCCTTGTCTCGCTCGGGCGCGCGCCTTAAGTGCGCCTTGCGCCTCGGGCGATATGGACCATTTGCGTCTTGAGTGCGCCTTGTGCCTTTGACTACCTTGGGTAAGCCTACCTGTCAACTAATGTCCTAGGTTTTATGGCAATATCCTCTTACTCGTAGCTATCTTGACTAGGTATCTGACACAAACATCGAATGTTGATGTCAGGTTAACAATCAGCAGTGAAATCTATCCCGTGCTAGTTTAGGCTTAGGTTTATTATCTAAAAGGCATACAATGTGCTCTAGTTCATTGAGATCGATTTGAATTACTAGTATAAGAATTTGTAGTTGGACATGCATTTTGGTCTATTAGGACATGTATTGTGGTCTAATAACCCATCTCTAGTGTTCTTAATAAGAAGGAACATATACTGTACTAATGTTATTAATATGGACCTCGGGCTAGCTGTTGCTTTCATGTTGTCATTTAATTGGAGGGGAACTTATTCCTAAACTTTGGGGCTCATAATTTTCTTTCTAGTGAGCAATCTTGGTTACTTAGTAATTTACACATGCTGAGTTCTTTTATGTGCACATGGACAGCATAAATGTTGACTTGACACAATACAGCATGGAGCCATAGACATGGGCAATCTTGGTATTGTCTGTGGTGACTTTGTCATGATCAAAAAGTGGCTGATAACGTTGCAGTTATTATAATTGGATACACGTGCTTAATTAGAAGTAAATTACTAGTATATGCCCACATGGTATGTGAACTATGCTGACGCACGCAGACATAACACTATACAACATTGACGCAGGTAATTATAGTATTGCTCGTGTATATTTGTGTTGCATGCATGTCTTGTTCGGCGCAGACATGGTATCAGTCTTGGGCCTTTTGGCATGTCTATGCTTCCTAGACTGGAAATTGTATTTAGTTTGAAAACATTTGTATTAGGGCCAGCTGTTTGTATAGTTAATATCTGTTATATATATATATAATTTATCAATGTCAGTATTACAAACAAATTAACTTGTGAGTGATATTTGAATATACAATTGGAAAGAGACAAGATACTAAAGTAGTCACATATACTTGAGATCTATTAAATGTAGAGGTATTAGAATAATCACATATACTTGAGATCTATTAAATGTAGAATTATTAAGCAGCAAGCTTTATGTCAAATAAATCATATGTATCAAGCTCTAAATGAAGCTTAATAATTGCTTCGTTATTGTTTAGGTTGTACCAGTACTATGTTTATATTGATTAGTAATTATCAAGAAAATTTTGGAAATTTTCCAATTTCACTCTTTGCCTTAAAGAAGAAGATGAAGTATATAATTAGGTATAGAAAATCTTGTCATGATCTGCCTCCTTGCTCTAATCTAAAGATAATTTTCGGGGATCTCAGCATGACCAACAATCTATTTTTCTCTATCTTTCTTCGGAGTATTTTCTGTAGCTCCATTGTTGCTGGCAACTTTCCTGATTCAGAAACTTGGACCAACTCATTTGGTTGATGCCAGTTCTATGGCCGGTCACTAGATTTGTCACATTTTCATGGATCCTTCCCAATATGGAGTTGTGGTTTACAAGTACCAATTTTTTAATGAAAATTGACTTGGATGTTGATTTCTAATGAGGTTGGTGATGTCACACTTATTCATTCTTCTTAATAGGGCATAATATTTTTCTGTATCAGTTTTCTATAGGCTATGCATATGTTCTTTAGGCTTCAAGCTTCCTTTATATCAAATGTTGGGCAAATCTGTACAAATTGATCTTTTTATATTTGTTCTGAAGCTTTACAAACTAACTTTATCAGGTAAATAAAATGAAACTGAAATTGGTTTTTTTTGACTTACCTAGTGCCAGATTTCGTCATGTTGTTCACTGCTTTGTGCGCATTTTCTTTTAGGAATTTTTTAGTTGTGCCTATGCTTTCTCAATATATGTAGTGTCCTTATTGGTGTCTGAAAATGTTGTTGTCACCTGATGCCAATAAATGATTTTAACGTATAGAGATGTGAGCCATGGTTTGCCTTCTTGCCAAATTCAATTCATACCATTGTCCTACTTGCCTTAGGTAGGCATCTGGATGAGACTGAAAATGACTCATTGAAATTTTGTAGTTTCAGTCACTTGGAGACTTTTTGGGATATATAATGCAAGAACAAATTTAGATTTTACTGTCCTCGGCTTAAACAAATTCCACTTAATTTGCTGCTTTTATTCCCGGGAGAGCTGCTAGTTCGTAAATTAAGCAAACTTTTCATGTCACAAGACATGTGGCCTTTATTTATATCTTAGACATTCGTGGGATCTTCGTAATCTTTCTACATCTTTTCTTCTGTGGCAGCATAATGTTGGATTATTTAGTTCTAGAAATCATATACGCCACTATTTTCCAACTTTTTCTACTTAAGGCTAACATATTATGGTTTAAACTTATTAATTTCAAATTCTTATTGATTGACAGTTGATGGATTCAGAAAATGTGAGAAATGGTTACGCAGTGATATAGTTGAATCAAAAGAATCCAAAACGACATCTTGGTTGAACCGGTTCATAGGTCGTGCAAAGAAGCCTGAAATGACATGGCCTTTTCCTTTCGTTGAGGGCAAACTTTTTGTTCTGACACTTCGAGCTGGAATGGAAGGATATCATCTTTATGTTGGAGGACATCACATAACTTCATTTCCATACCGACCGGTATTTATCACATGCTTAACATTTGTCATCTAGTTTTACTGTCGTTATACCCAATATCTCTAGTAACTCATTTTTAAAGTGGATAATTTGTGGGCTGTATTTATGCTCCAGCACCATATTTCCATAACAATTTTGAGGTATACATATAGCATTTTCTTAATACGTGAGATGATTACTTATTATGGCTATTGCTTCCTTCTAGGGGTTTACTCTTGAAGATGCAACTGGTGTAGCAATCAAAGGTGGTGTGAAAGTTCATTCAGTATATGCTACTTCTCTTCCAAAATCTCATCCCAGTTTTTCAATCCAACAAGTTTTGGAAATGTCAGAAAAATGGAAGTCTCCTCCTCTTCCACAAGATCCTGTCCATCTTTTTGTTGGAATTCTATCTGGTACCAACCATTTTGCTGAGCGCATGGCAATTCGTAAAACCTGGATGCAGTATCCAGAAATCAAGTCATCTTATGTGGTTGCCCGCTTCTTTGTTGCATTGGTAAGTTTGTACATCATGAATAGTTGAGTTATCTACTTTAGCACTTGAGATCAAAAGTAATATTCGAACAAAAACAAGTGAAAATTGTACTAAATATGAACCTTTTTTAAATCTGTGACACTAGTTAGATTAAGACTTCCCGTTACTAGAAGAAAGCATCTTGGAGTGCGGTGGATGTATTCTTGGTACTTCACTTAGACAAATGAGTATTATATTCGAAAAATGAAACCGGTTGCTTATTTATGTCAAAAAATTGTCTCATATCTTGCTTCTGAACACTATTAATCGGATTATACAATGAGATGAGCAAATATGCCCTTAATTTTTCTAGACTTATGGTGATTTAATGTGTACTTTCCTTATAGTTATTTTCTTGCATAACATATGTCCTTTCTTCAGTCAATAGTCTAACAGGATTTGATTACATACCCATTTTCCATCAACCATGCAGTGAAATCAAAGCAAAAACTTTATGTCGAGTCTACTATGAGTGGAATCCATCCATTTTTTTACTTTGCTTTATACTTGATGCTTTGGTTAGGACTATCCAAGCCCCTTTGATTTTTATCAATAGATAATCAAGAATGTGTAGATCACGCATGATGAATGGTGTATATTAATGATCGACCATTATATATATACTAGTAAATGCACGTGCATTGCATGTAAAATATTTTTGATTTTTTTTTTTCAAAAATTGTTGAAAAAATAGTTTAAATATTTGTAAGTTTAGGTTTGTTTTATATATATATAGGGAGGGGATATTGCACCATTTATTGCACCAAGCAATCCCAGCCACACATTTTTTTTGAAATGTGTGGTTATAAAGTATGCTAACGTGACAGCAACTTTATGGGATGATTTATGACTACACATTTCGAAAAATGTGTGGTTGAGATTATTTGGTGCATTATTATTTGGTGCAACATCCTGCCCCATATATATATATATATATATATATATATATAAAACTGTGGATATATGTTTAGATATAAAAAAAATAGTTTAAATATATTTTGAATATTGAATATATTTTTATTTGGATTTGTTATATACATTTGAATATATGTTTAGGTAATTATAATGATTTTAAGATATTTCTACGTAGGGAAACACGTACACGGGTAGTTAAATTTTTTTTTTAGAATTTTTTAATTATTAAGTGGTTGATTATTTACTTACGGCTTAGACGGCTCACTTTTGAGCCGTTTAGAAGCCGCATTATATATATATATATATATATATATATATATATATATATATTCCATTACACACCCTACACCCTGGGACTAATCGGGGTCTTGTTACATCTTTACTGTCAACCCAGTGTATGCTCTTGGTCAGTTCTTTATATGCTGATCTTCGATTTTTTTTTTCGTTTGTTGCATCATTTCTCGATCCACCACACAGATTGATCTCTCCACCATATGATTCACTTTGGTTAACCATCCACGTTCTACCCGTGTGGATCACTCTAAGTCCGGCTTTCAATGTGTTGCTACATGGATATCATTGTTCATCCAACATCATAATTAAGTGCATCCGTGGAGATTCGAACCTCTGTCGGTCCACATGTTTTCAACTGCTGACCACTAGGGCTAAGTGCTGGTTGATACACACACCTATAAAGGCTTATTAGGTTGGGCATTGGTCTGCATTTTAATAAAATCCAGATTGTGCCTTGCTCCCTATGATTTATGAGTATTGAAGTTCATACCCCTAACAATCATGGAACTAGTATTATTGTTGCACAAATCAGCATCCCCAACAATCATGGAACTGTGTCAGATTTCCAGATTAGTCTGGTGAAAATTTTCTTTTTCGAAAACAAATATATAGTGACCACTGTTGTATATTAATATGTAATTACCACTCTAGTACAATGGTTCTTGATCATCCAATCCCTTCTGGGACCAGCTTAATTAAAAGCTAACCACAAATCTCATTTTGTCTGCCTATCAAAGTATAGTCATGCCATTGCTGCTTATGGCAAAGTTCTATACACGTGTGAAGTGAAACTCATGCTAGTAAAACACTTATAATTTTCCATTTTGCAACTCATGCTAAAGCTTCTCATGGAAAAGTCATCGTAATGCATGCTAAATCTTATGTTTTGTGGCAAAGCTCTTAACACAAGAAACACTATTATTTGTCTTGGTTGTATGTGGAGCTAAGATAAAGCACACTTTAGAAAAGCTTCTCGTTATTCCGTTTGATAATCCTCTTAGTTTGAAGACATGAGGAAAGGACAAAACAGATACTGACCATTGAAGATTTCTTTTGACAATGTAATCCTTCCAGTACCACCCAGGTCATTTAAGTAGTCAGAACAGTGTGACGGCCTTGACTGAATATCTCGTGGAAGCTCTGTTCATATTATATGATATTCATGATGATCATTCTATTCTGTTTCATTATATGATATTCATGATGATTATTCTATCTGAATTATTATCGAGACCCTTGAGTAGGCAAATTCTGTTGCTTAGTATACTATTTAAATAACAATGACTAGCGGTGTATTTTGTCTATCCTGTTCTTTCATTCTGAAAATGCAGAACCATTGATAGTTGAGAAATGAATTCAATATATGCATATTAATCCACCTCCATGTTGCAGTGTTGTTTACTTAAAACACATCTTAGTATTATTTTATTTTTGTGCCTTGTTTAATTGATTTTACATATATAGGGCCCAAGAAAGGAGGTAAATGCTGCTCTAAAGATGGAATCAGAGTATTTTGGTGATGTCGTGATTTTACCTTTTATGGATCACTATGAGCTAGTGGTTCTTAAAACCATTGCTATTTGTGAGTATGGGGTAAGTGCTTGGTATGATTTTCAAGGTCCATGAATGATTGAAAACTTACAAACGCCTAGGTGAGCTTGTGTGCTAATGAACTGATCATGCAGGTTTACAACACAAGCGCAGCATACATTATGAAATGTGATGATGATACATTTGTCAGGATGAATGTTGTATTGGAAGAAATTGATAAGATTGGTAGCGACAAGTCTCTCTACATGGGCAACCTTAACCTCTACCATAGGCCTCTCAGACATGGGAAATGGACAGTCACCTTTGAGGTGAGCTCAACCTATGTTTTAATAAAGGATTTCATGAGATTTTCTTGGCACTCATATAACTCCTTCCGTTTAAGAGAGCAGCATTGTATTTCTATAAATTCGTTATTTTGGACATCATTGAGTGACGACTGCAAAGATTACCATATCCATAAATCAAGATACTATTGTGACTTGGAATGAGCTTTTCGGTTAAGGTCCCTATGGGATTTAGATTCTACTATGTATATCGTTTTTTTGTTGGATCATATTGGAAGTATTCTTGTCCATTTAAGATATGGCTCTCTTTACAATCATACTTTCCATGAACATGCAGGAATGGCCAGAAGACATCTATCCACCATATGCAAATGGACCTGCCTATATAATCTCAAACGACATTGCAACGTCCATTGTCTCCAAGCATGCCAATCAAAGCCTAAGGGTGAGGGTCATGAACTGATAACTTAGGCTTCTCTAAGTTACAATTATATACTTCTTTAAAACTCAGCCATTGCACTATGCTGATCTTCAAACACGATTGCAGTTGTTCAAGATGGAAGACGTCAGCATGGGGATGTGGGTTGAAGAGTTCAATGCCACTACGCCGGTTCAGTACAAACACGACTGGAACTTCTGTCAGTATGGGTGCCTGGAGAACTACTTCAGCTCGCATTACCAGTCTCCCAGGCAAATGCTTTGTCTGTGGGATAAATTGGAAAAGGGACAGGCCCAGTGCTGCAGCTTTAGATAACACAAACAGCTGCTTTAGATGACAAACAGGTGGTTCTGGGACGCTCTCTTTCCCCATTCGTGTCGTCCCTCGATACCAATCCTTAGATAGCTGAGAGTGGCAATTCCGTTGCGGCTCTCTTTTTTGTTGTTGTTCTGTAAAGTGGTGATTACAATGTTTTCCCTCTTTTTTACTGGTTATATTATCTCTCACAAAATTATGTTACAATATAGTGAAGAAAATATTAAAAAGTTCCTTTCCATGTGTACTCTCTGATAGGATGCATCATGCAATTTTGTTACAATCTCATTATGTTGTTTTATTGCATCACACAGATACAGCAGGTTTTGGCTTGCTAATAATAAGTTTTAATTCCTTTTGCAAAATTGATTAAATATATAATGCAGTGTCATGTGTCCTCAAATTTAAAGCTATTGTTTGATAAAAAAATTATCCAAATTAAAATTTTGTTTTCTTCAACATAATAACTAAACTTTTATGATTTAGTTGTTGATACCCACTGTAAATGAATGTGAAATTCGTGGGCACCTTCGGTATACACAAAAAACTAATTGGGCCATGTCACAATATTCGATTCATTGATACATTGCTAAACTTTAATTTTCGTAGGAGGGGTGTCGGTATAGATTTCCAAAACAAGTGTGGGGCGTGATTTCAAAATATCAATCATAGTGATTTAAAACAAAACATGAAGGATATTTCCATAGACATCCATTCTTCCTTAGGAAAGTCCATTATATGGTGGTAGTCTAAATTTTTGCAAATTTTACTCGGATAATCCAAAAATTACTTTGGATTGCCCACTCCCGTTTCTTCCACCCAAAATTCTAATCCCAATCCCGACCTTGACGAGAGGAAAGGCGAGGGCGACTAACGCGGCCTGCGCGGGCCCGGCGGCCCAGGCGGAGAGCACGCTGGGGGAGACGGCCGCAAGGAGGAGGAGCGCGACGGAGCAGAGGCAGGCGCGACAGCTCTCGTGGAGGAGGTCGGCCAACTGGGCTGCCCAAATTTTACTCGGAGGAGGTCGACGTAGTGGGGAGTTCCCCGACGGAGCAGATGCCGGCGCGATAGCTCTCGAGGAGGCGGCGGCGGCGGGAGGAGGAGGAGAGGATCCAATCGGCGCCGACGAGCACGAGGAGCTCGACGGAGGCAGGGTCTGAGAGGCGGACGGAGGCGGGGCTGCGTGGGAGTAAACGACGGTGGAGATGATGGAAGTACGGTCAAATTTTTTAATAGTCCTAAAATAGACGGACTGTTAAAACATTTGACATTCTTTCATTTTAGAAGGACTGTTAAAGATTTTGATAGTCTTATTTGGAGTGAGAATTTTGATAGTCTTATTTGGGGTGAGAACTGTACAGTCCTTCCAATAGTATTGATAGTCGACTGTCAAATTTTTAGACAGTCGTAGAAAAAGTTTGGGAAGCCAGACAAAAAAATTTCAATGGCAAAGCAAAATTGTATAATAAGAAGTTTAAATTTGGATATGCGAGGTAGGTCCCTGGCTCAGTTTAGAGTAGGTAAGTTAACAAAAAAGAAAGAGTGGTTTGTATCTTTGAGAAGGAGCACGACAATCCAATAGAGGTTACTGTAAACACTTGGGGGGTATTTGGTTGGATGAAGTTGGGATGAAATGGGGGATTATTGGTAAGTCATCCCCCTTTTTTGAGAGGTAATTATAAGGGCACTACACATTTTACTCGGATTTAGTCCATTAAAAATTTACAAAAAAATTATAAGTTTGTCATCCTAAAAGTTATTTGGGGCTAGCTCAAATTGTTATAATCAGGACTGTCAAAATTTTGACAGTCCTACCACTTGGAAGGACTGTCAAAAATTTTTGACAGTCCTACCACTTGGAAGGACTGTCAAAATTTTGACAGTCCTACAAATTGTTAGGACTGTCAAAATTTTGACAGTCCCACAAGCTGTGGACTGTCAAAATTTTGACAATCCTAATTTTAATCCACTGAAAATTTTATATAAAACTAGGACTGTCAGGATTTTGACAGTCGCACAAACAATGAGGACTGTCAAAATTTTGATAGTCCTCATTTTAATTGTCAGGATTTTTTTTTTAGTTTATTTCTATTTAGTTAGTTTTGGATTTTGATTTTTTTTATTTAGTTTAACATCCAAAATAAAATATGTTATCATTGAACCAAAAAAAAAAAATCTATCGTACGAATATTACGTCTGCCGTCGATCAGACTTCAAACGGTCATAACTATTTATTTTCAAATCGTTTTTCATCACACAATAGGTCGATTTGTATGTTTTCGACGAGAGTAACATAATTCGTGTAGAGATAATTTTCATCCGAAGTAAGACGTACATATTACAGGCAAAAATATAAAATATAAAACTTTAAAGTATCATAACTTTTGACTGGGAGATCGAAACAAGCTCCAGTTTATGCCAAAATGACCGTATGGAAAAGTACTACGGGATAAACCGTTTCACCGTTTGACGGACTTCCCAAATTTTTAGAATCGCAAAAAAACGATGTTTCGACCTCCAAATTTTACTTTTGGTATTTTTTTTTACAAAATATTTAATGTACTAATAATAAATTTACTATTTTAAATAACAGAATACTTTAACAAATTTTAAGAATAGAAATTTTAAGGATATTTTGAAATTGGCCCCCTCCAACAATAACAAAAATAAATTAACAGAAAAAAAAATTTAGGACTGTCAAAATTTTGACAGTCCTACCAATGGGAAGGACTGTCAAAATTTTGACAGTCCTAAAAATTCAACATATATTTTTAGGACTGTCAAACTTTTGACAGTCCTTCCAATTGGTAGGACTGTCAAAAGTTTGACAGTCTTAAAAATATATGTTGAATTTTTTGGACTGTCAAAATTTTGACAGTACTTCCAATTGGTAGGACTGTCAAAATTTTGACAGTCCTAAAAATTAACATATATGTCAAATTTTGACAATTCTTCTATTTTTTCATTTTCTTTTTTGGTTTTGACGGCGACGACGACGGGAGGCGCGGCGACGGGAGGCTGCGGTGGAGGACGGGGGAGGAGGCGGAGGAGGACAGCGGGAGGGGGGAGGGCTCCGGTGGGGTGGGGAGGGTTTGGGAGTGTTTGGGAAGAAGGGTTTCAAAGTGGGCTAGTATGAGTAAACTAATGGGCTAGTGTGAGTAAACTTTGCTCATTAATGGGCTAGCCCCAATCCTGGGCTAGTGTGAGTAAACTTTGCTCATTAATGGGCTAGCCCCAATCCTGGGCTAGCCCCAAGTAAAAGTTGTAGTGCCCTTATAATTTGCCTTTTTGAGTTCGGATGTTTGGTAACAATACTTCAAACTTTTTCATTTATTTGATCGATGGAAATTTCATGTCGTGAAACTTATTTTCTTTTATGATCGGTGAAAGTTTTATGTCGTGAAACTCGATCGAATTTACAGTTTCATGACGAACTCGTCCAAGTTCGAACGTTTAGTTGCAAAAGTGGATAAATAGTTTTTATTTATTTGATCATTTACAGTTTCATGCCGGTTGAGATAATATTATTTTTTTTTCTCCACAAAAAATTGAACTGAGGGGGGGTTGCATGAAAGTGAAAAAATAAAATTTTACGAGTAAATTAAATTTTTGAGTGAGCTAAAAAAGTGTAACAAAATATTGAGTAAATTAAATTTTGAAAACCATTATAATATTCGTTAATAAAATGTCTTGAATACAATTTTTTTCACTTAAATTTTTTAGTTCTAATTTTAGAAAATTTACATTCAGTAATTATATGTCAATTAAAATAATGAGTAATTATTTGATAAATTTTATATACAATATTTAGGTTTGTGTGTAAACAACATCCACTTTCAACAATCATCCAAACAATCGAACTCTTTTTTTTTTACTTCCAACTCGACCAACCAAAGAACATTTTGAAAGTCAAAATTTACACGTTACGCATCGCGTACGCAAATTTCATTTTCTCATTTTCAAACTTTTCTACACGTTCGTGCAACCAAACAACTCATTAGGACCGTTTGGTAACTGTGAAGTGAGGGTGAATTCCCACTTCACAGTGAAGTGGAACATGGGAGAAGAACTCCCCTGTTTGGTTGGAGTTGGGTGGGAGGGTGAAGAAAGCTAGCCGAAGTCATAGGTCAAAATCTTGTCGGCAGGAAAGGGTCGACTGCCACATCTAACTTTGGTTACTGGATGTGGATGGTTTCCTCCTTTTTTTATCAATTGTGTAAGTATATCTCTACTATTATAATGCGATTTAGAAACGACTCAAAAATGAGTCGTCTACGTCGTATGTATATCATCACTAATTAATTAAAAAAAAAAAAATAACTATCGTAGTTCTCTTCTCACGTATTTAAAAAAAAAAAAATTAAAACCTAAAATCCTTGTGACAACCTAAAATATATTCAATATTTAAATTATATTTAAACTAACTAAATGATATTATCTAACTAAATACATATCCAAAATTATAAAAAATTATTTATAATAAATCATAATTAAAATACATTCAAATTATATTTAAAATATTCTAACATAATTTAAATTTTTATCTAATTTTCAAATAATATTATAAACTTTTTTATGTGCGTTGAAATAACTAGTAACTAATAATTAGTTTCATTTAATCAATTGTGTAAGTATGTAACTAATATATGATTAAATGAAATTAATAACTTATGATTTTTTTTTGTTTCTAATCATTGATTAAACTAACTAATAACTAATAAAAAATTAATTAATATTTTAAAAATAATTGTTTATTCTTAATTAGTGTTATCAATTAGTACATAAAATTTATTTGTATTAATTTTTACTTATTTTTTGGCTTATGTAGCATGACCACGAATACGACACGATAAAGAAGAATACGATAATATTAGATATATTTTGAAGTGTCATATACGTATTTGTTCAGTTTTTTTATACGTGTCTGAAACAATAAATAATTTTGGATGTGTCCATACTATCTAGATTTGGACTTAATATGTTTGGATAATATAATTATTAGTAATTAATTAATTAATTAATTAATTAATTAAAAATTGGAGGCTTCATCATAAAAGTTTTTTTTTCCCCAAAAATGTCTTAATCTATGTTTACTTTCATTAAATTTGACATGGGTAGTTAGGTAATTAGGCATAGAAAAAAAATTAATGATGCTTGTTGTTTTCTCTTCCCAAATAGTAAAAAATTAAAAGACTCTTCTCAAGTAGTAAAAAATCAAAAAAAAAATGTTTGCTCTTTCCAAGTAATATAAAATACGTATAAACGCATGTGCATATATACTAGTGTGAGTTAATTATAATATACTACTATTGTAATATACTTTTTTACTTTTTACTTTCTTATTTTAACCAAACACATTTGTCCCCTACTAGAGGGACAAAAAAGTTGATGAATTCCCATATGAAATCCATTATTGAAAGTGCAAATCTAAATATTTCCACACTTATGATTTGGCTCACATAAGTGAACGATGAAGTGAACAATTTTGCGAAAGTGAGGCCTTCCGCACTCACTTCCGTTGTTTAGTTAAGAAGTCATCCCCAACAGGATTTGTGCATATGCACTTCCTAATGGGTGGAAAAGCACCTCAACTCTTTCATTCTTACATCCGAGTTTTTATTTCGGATGTGGATGCGAAAGTGACTTGGTGGCATCGACTGGCGGCGTCAAGCTCTTTCTCTAGGCGGTGGCAAACTCTTCCTCCAGGCAACGTCAAGTGTCTTCCTCCACGCGGCTAAGGCGGATCCAGGTATAGCATGGGGGTGGGCTGGAACCCAGCCCAATTTTTTTTCTTTTTTGCTTTTTTTTCTTATGTTTTTTTTATTTTTGATTTTTTTTGTAGCAGTTAGTCCACGTCTATCCCATCCTAACCAACTCTCCTCCACCCCACTTTATATTTCTCCATCCGCCCCTGCAGGCGGCGACGACCTCTTTAGTCCACACCTAATCCATCATAACCCTCTCTAGTGCATCCCATTTTATATTTCTGGATACGTCCCTGCAGGCGGTGGCGACCTCTTCCTCTTTTTCTTCTCCATGCTATTATTTTGATGCTTGAAAAATAGAAAGGCTTTTGATAAGGGCACTGCACATTTTACTCGGGGCTAGCCCAGGATTGGGGCTAGCCCACTAAAGAGGAACTTTTACTTATACTAACCCAATATTTTACTCATACTAGCCCACTACTTCCAAATCCTCCAAAACCCTCCCTACCCGACCGGAGCCCTCCCCCCTCCCGCCGTCCTCCTCCGTCTCCTCCCCCGTCCTCCACCGCAACCTCCCGTCGCCGCGCCTCCCGTCGTCGTCGCCGTCAAAACCAAAAAAAAAAATGAAAAAATAGAAGAACTGTCAAAATGTTGATTTTTAGGACTGTCAAAATTTTGACAGTCCTACCAATTGGAAGGACTGTCAAAATTTTGACAGTCCTAAAAATGTATGTTGAATTTTTAGGACTGTCAAAATTTTGACAGTCCTACAAATTGGTAGGACTGTCAAAATTTTGACAGTCCTAAATTTTTTTTTCTGTTAATTTTTTTTTGTTAATTGTTGGAGGGGCCAATTTCAAAATATCCTTAAAATTTCTATCCTAAAAATTTGTTAAAGTATTATGTTATTTAAAATAGTAAATTTATTATTGGTACATTAAATATTTTGTAAAAAAATTTTTTTTTACCAAAAGTAAAATTTGGAGGTCGAAACATCGTTTTTTTGCGATTCTAAAAATTTGAGAAGTCCGTCAAACGGTGAAACAGTTTATCCCGAAGTACTTTTCCATACGGTCATTTTGGCTCAAACTGGAGCTTGTTTCGATCTCCCAGTCAAAAGTTATGATACTTTAAAGTTTTATTTTTTATATTTTTGCCTGTAATATGTACGTCTTACTTCGGATGAAAATTCTCTCTACACGAATTGTGTTACTCTCGTCGAAAACATACAAATAGACCTATTGTGTGACGAAAAACGATTTGAAAACAAATAGTTATGGCCATCTGAAATCTGGTCGACGGCAAACGTAATATTCGTACGGTAGATTTTTTTTTTTTGGTTCAATGATAACATATTTTATTTTGGATATTAAACTAAATAAAAAAAATCAAAATCCAAAACTAACTAAATAGAAATAAACTAAAAAAAAAATTCTGACAATTAAAATGAGGACTGTCAAAATTTTGACAGTCCTCATTGTTTGTGGGACTGTCAAAATCCTGACAGTCCTAGTTTTATATAAAATTTTCAGTGTGTTAAAATTAGGACTGTCAAAATTTTGACAGTCCACATATCTTGTGGGACTGTCAAAATTATGACAGTCCTAATAATTTGTAGGACTGTCAAAATTTTGACAGTACCACAAGCTATGTGGACTGTCAAAATTTTGACAGTCCTGATTATAACAATTTGGGCTAGCCCCAAATGAGGACTGTCAAAATTTTGACAGTCCTCATTTCTTGTGGGACTGTCAATATCCTGACAATCCTAGTTTTATATAAAATTTTCAGTGGGTTAAAATTAGGACTGTCAAAATTTTGACAGTCTACATAACTTGTGGGACTGTCAAAATTATGACAGTCCTAACAATTTGTAGGACTGTCAAAATTTTGACAGTCCTTCCAAGTGGTAGGACTGTCAAAATTTTGACAGTCCTGATTATAACAATTTGGGCTAGCCCCAAGTAACTTTGGAAAACTTGTAATTTTAGGAAATGGGACTGTCAAAATTTTGACAGTCCTTCCAAGTGGTAGGACTGTCAAATAGGACTGTCAAAATTTTGACAGTCCTGAGTATTACAGTGGGCTAGCTCCGAGTAACTTTCATGATGGCAAACTTGTAATTTTTTCTAATTTTGAAACGGGCTAGCCCCGAGTAAAATGTGCAGTGCCCTTATAATTTGCCAATAGAAAAGATTGGAGAAGAGAGAAGATGCTGAGAATAGGAAAGATTGGAAATAGGAAAGAATAGTAATGTCTTTTATTAGCATATGATAATGATAGAGAGAATAGAAAGATTGGGAAATAGAAAAGATGCTTAGAAATAATGAGAGAGAGAGAGAGAGAGAGAGAGAGAGAGAGATTACGGAGAGAGTGAATTCCATTAAATTAGTGTAATGGCATACGCAATACGTGTGCAACATGTTATACAATTGTTCATACCATCTTATGTAGCAAAGATAGCATAAAATCCAACTTTTTTAAAAAAATAGTATTTTTCGAAAGGATATCTTTTATGTTAGAAATGTTGATATAATCTTATTTAACAAAAAAACATGAAACAAAACTGAATGATCAGAAATATCCACTTTCATTATAGGAAATCACTCACTTGACAAAAAAAAAATGCTATAATGAACTGCATTTTTTTAGCATCAGCGAACTTTGCTTACATATAAAGGACCGATAGTCACCGGTATTGATAACATGTATAGTCCTGCAAGAAATATTAAAAACTGAAGAGGTTATATTATGAGACCCGTCTTACTATTTTTGTATTCTCGTATTTGTATTTGGAATATGTGTGATATTGCTGTATAAATGCTTCCCGTATATTTTCTGGATTTTCTAGCTGCTTGTATGCAATTTATAGTATTGTGAATAGTGTAAGTCACCCTTACTCTCTTTCTTTCTCTTCCTCATTCTTTCACCTTTTCTCTTTTCCTTTTCTTTCCTCTTCCCTCTCCTCTTCCCTCCCTAGCCGAGGTCGGCCTAGACTTCCCCTTGGTAGTGGTAGTAGTGATAGTAGTAGTATGGTTTAGACAAGTACATCTTGCTAATGAGGAAGAACTTGCTATATTGTATTTATTTAGTTTTTTTGTATTTTATTGCTCTATATTGTTCTCTATGAGTTTCTCTACATGTTTACTTCTTTGTATTGTGGGTTTTGAGGTCTCCGAGGAGTAGATCTGAATTCTAAGTTTTTGAGTGTTCTTGAATTTTTATGGTTTTGATCTAGTAAAACTTGATGTTTTCAAAATCTAGTAGTCCATGTTGACGAGCATTTAATTTCAAGTATTTAGAACTTTACCTTGCTGGAATTAGACTTGTAACATGAGTTCTATGGAGAAAACAAGTTTTCGGAATATTGGAGCTTTCCATGGCCGAAGCTTGTTGTTGGGACGACGAAGACTTCATGCGGCCAGGACAATATGTGGCAGAGAGAGTTATACGGCCAGCTTACTGTATGCGACCTGAACTCTCTGCCTCATTCCTTTGCAGCATGTGCCTATCTTGTTAGACACGTGACTGTTTCACACTGGAGTTTTGAAAACTAAGTGCTTGAAAAAGTCTAAGTGACAGAACTCTTGTGCATGCGGCTGAAGTATTCATGCGGCCAAACAAGCATGCGGCCTACCTGAGCATGCAGCCTCGAGGCATGCGGCTGGAGAAAAATTTTCTCTTCTTCTAGACGCATGAATCGGCACCAATTTTATACTCCTTTTTATGGCCTTGTCTTTTCTTCTGACATGCATTTATTGGCTAGTCACATCGATCACTTTCCTGAAATGGCTAGTCCCATCAGTCCCATCAGTCGCGTTCCTGACATGTATTTAATGACCCGTCACTCAACACTTTAACCGAGGAGTAGACTTTTGCTTCTTGCATGCGGCCTGTGTGTTGCATGCGACCAACTTCTTGCATGCGGCTTGTGTGTTGCATGCTGCCAACTCGTTTCATGCGACCACCTTACCTCATGCGCCTATAGCACTTATAGTAGTTTAACTTCTTTTAATATATTTTCTTGTGATTTAATTATTTTCCTTGTTTAGTCTCTTATGCTTAATTCTTACGCATTCAATCTTTATCTAAATTTCTTATAACCTGATTGTGACAACTTGCCAGAACATAAAATTTCCTGAACATGGATTATAGTTACACTAATGATCTTGAATTACCGACACCAGATTTGTACTGATACTCCCGATAATAGCTCACCATATGTCACGCCCCAGTCCCAAAATATCGAGGGACTGGACACGTGGCAATGGCCAGCAGCACGCACCGATGGACAACCCAATTTAATGGATCCATCAAGGCGCACTTAAGCTGTAAAAGAAGGTCTACAACAACAAGCCACAACTAATCTCATCCATAAAAGATAGATATAATCAACTGCATAATGAAATGGAAATAAGTAGCAACAAGTCTCAACAAGTAGGTCGGAGAAACAATCCGACATAAGTCTGAATACACTGGCTCACTAGGCCAGGAACAAAATAGTCAAATATAAGTAAATACTGAGCACGGAAGCAGGTACTCAGGAAAAGTCTTCGGCAGTCACCTCGTGCTCAGGGATTGGTTCTGCTCCAGTATCAAGTCCAGTAATAGCTTCAGCTCCTGTCCCGTATATCTCGGGGTACTGCTCCTCAGCTAAACCTGGGGACATAATCCATTCCAGGTCCTCAGGGGACATAGCAAGGTACAGAAAATACAAGCCAAATAAATAAGCAGTGCAACAATAAGTAAATAATTGGGTAAACTATGTAACCAGCTAAGTGATATGCAATATGAGAGCAGCACTAGAACTCAGGCTGAGACCGCTACAAGCTCTGTGTCGGGGAGCCGGTAGCAGTAATAACACGTAAAGGGTCTAGCTCTGCTAGAGAGTCTACGACCTCACAATAGTAGTAGATATATATATGAAACAGCCTGTAGCCTGTGTGTCTCTCCCCACCCAATGTAATCACGCATATCATGACCATAACGTCTCATGTCCATGTCAGCGGGATTATAGCTAATGCAACAAGTCATATTGTCTATAAATAAAATATCTCTGTCAAGTCCTGTATCCTATACAGAATCACCATGAATGTCTCAGGAAGACTCTGTCTCATGAATAGTGTCAGGTGTCCTGGGTTATGATGTACTTGATAAGACAAGTACGAGAATACATAGGGTCTCGATATCCATGTCTATGTGACGTTACACAACTCCGCATACGGGGTTGGCACCCGACTAGTAATCGGACGCTAAGTAAAATCACTCGGTCCTGGGTTGAACAGTTAAAGCAAGTTTATGTATGTTTACACAAGTACTCCAGCAAGTACTATAATAGAAATCATTGCAAGTTGGCACGGTATAATTGTCCACTGATGTATAAATAAGTTAAGAAAATAAGTAGCAAGCTGCAGGGTTTGGCAAGGTACACTTGCCTGATGTTTGATTTCCAAATACTGTTCTGTTACTCGAAAAATTTCCAGAAATGTCTCCGGATGCTGAAATAAATATTACAATCATGTTCAGAATATATCAATTAGCTAGAAACGCCTGTCCTTGAGTCCAATTTGGACACAGGGGCAAAAAAGATTATTTCGGGTCAAAACGGGGTCCACATGTGGGCCCGCTTTGCACCGAAAAATATGTCAGGGTCAAAGGTCTCCAAATTCGTCCAACTTAGTGTTAACAAGTCAGGAACGCTGTTACGGACTCAACGGAACTTCCATAATTGGATTCCTATGAGCCGGTCACAAAATCGTCCGTCGAGTGGGGCCTGTGGGGCCCACGACACGCGATTTTGTCAACGTTCTCAGAATCGAACCAAACTTGGGTCACAAGACCAGCGTATTGCTACGAGTCCGATGGCGCAAGTTTTGTTTCGATCCGACGTGTGTACACAAAGTTATGACGCATTCCGAAAAGGGCGAATACGGGACGGTGTCCGCGGATACGCGTTGATTCCGGTGTGCACGCACACCCGAATCGACTTCCGCGAAATCCCACACGTCCGTATCAACGACGCGCACGTATCTGTGAAGACCGCACGCGACCAAGTCGTCCCGTTTGGCGGGGCGTACTCGGTTCCGGGGTAAAACAGGGCATTATTTTTCCTGTTTTTGGATCGCGGTTCGCGATCACCACAGGACGCGATGCACCGAGCGGTTTGTACGGACACCGAGGGGATCATGCAGGCTACGCGTTACAACTTACGGAATTGAAAACGGGATTACGAGCAGAAAGTTACGAGTACCTGAACAGGGTAAAAAACCCGATTCCCGTGTGTCCGAGTGTCGAGTCTGTGTCCTGGATGTGTCCTGATTAGGGCACAGAATCTTTGTGTCGTGTCCGCGTCCACGGCGGCCCTAGGGTGCTGGAGACTGGCCGGGGCGGCTCGCTGGAGGAGGGGCGGTGCTGCGGGCGGTTCTCGAACGGCCGGAGGGCGGCGTCGGGGGCCGACGGAGCGGAGAAGGAGGAAGAGGGAGAGAGCGCTGGGGCGGCTTCGACCGGGAGGGAAGGGGCCGGCTGGGCTCCTGGGGAGGAGGGCAGGAGGTCGGCAGCGAGGGTCGGCTGCGCGGAGGGCGCTGGGGCAGGGCCGGAGCTTGGGGGAACGGTCGACCGGAGTTAGGGTTTAGGGGAGGGGAGATGAAGGAGGAGGACCGGAGTGAGGGTTTATATAGGGGAGCCGAGGAGGGGGCTGGCCGGGAGAGGCGGAGGGGAAGGGTGACGTGGGGCGAGTCAGATGCGGGCGGCCAGGCGACTTGGCCGGAGCCGCCGCCGGAAATTGCGGAGGGGACGCGGGCTAGCTGTAGAAGCATAAAAAATACGCTGGGAGGATCTACGCAGCCTCTTGATGCAGAGCAGCGTAAACAGAGGCCTTCAGGGCCATCAAGCGTGCAACAGAGCTTTTTTTGCTAAAACACAGCATGAAGTATAAGCTAAAAGGACCATCCGCGTAAGTGCAGTACGTCCAGGCCGCTCCAGCGTAAGACAGAGTTCTTCATCGCCTCCATGGCGTAAAAATCAGCCGCTCTCAAAGCAGCGTTAATGCGTACGAGGAACGCTTCGTCTTCCCCGAAATGAACCTGTCAAGTCACGCAGTGAACCTGGCCTCTGACTCCTGACAAAAAGTGCTGCACGACTACCCAGACGACGGCTGGAAACGATGCAGACCCCTCGGGACGCGCCCCACAGTATGATGGCGGATCTCGGCATTTAATGCAGAGGATTTGGTTAAAATATCACCAAACCGTCGGTTACCAAAGTCCCCCAAGCGTAAACCGCTCTTTCGCGTACAAGGGAATACGCCGCCTTATTTTACACAGGCAAACATGAGCTGTTTTACGCTCCGCAGTAGACAAACCGCCTGCCACGTCAAAAGCTGCACTTCGTACAGGGCCCGAGGCACGTCTCTACGTCAAATTGCACAGAGCGGTGACAGTTTCCCTCAAGACACGTCTCTGCGACGGATGCACAGAAGGGCTGCAGACATTCAAAATACGTCTCCGTATTTAATGCACAGGATGGTGGCAAATCTCTGTAAGAGATTTGATTACACCTTCAAAAGCCGTAATTCCGGCGAAGACGTCCACATCAACACTCTGGCACGGTACGCAGCGGCTTCTACGCCCATTCAGGATCTGTGCTCATTCGGCTTCTACGCCCATTCAGGATCTGTGCTCATTCGGCTTCAAACGCCCACTCAGTCTCTACGACCATTCGGCTTCTATGCCTGTTCGGCTTCTATGCCTATTCGGCTTCTATGCCTGTTCGGCTTCTATGCCTATTTTGGCTTCTACGCCAGGGGTGACAGTCATTTGGCTTCTACGCCAACCTCTTCTACACGAGGGATACCTACCTACGTGGCTTCTACGCCGTGATCTTCGCAGCAGATATACGCGTTTTGTCCCCTTAGTTGGACACGCGTCACATGCTCACTCAAAAGGTCATTTATACGCAGGCATTGGTTATTTTAACCGTTGTGTAAAAGGGTGCTGTACTGTCCATTCCTCGGTTGTTACACCGACGGAGTGGTCACTGTCACCAAAACTCTATAAATAGAGACCCCTATCAATGGGGAACAAGGTCGACAATTTGGAAGATCGAACAAGGTCGGAGAATTGGTAAAAAGAGAGAGAGAGAGAAGGAGAGAAGAGTCCGGAGCTCAGGCAAAGAGTAGGGGTCGACGGCTTCGGCATCGTGCATCCACCCTCCTTCGCAACCTTCGAAGCTGCTACCCGTCTTCCAAGGCACTTCTTCAACATCGTGTAGTCCAAGGGCTAAAGTGATCGACTGCAGATCAGACACCTATAGCAATTTATACCCAGATTAAATAAATTATACTCCTGCATCCTCGTATAGGATCAAATTGTACAAGTTTGTTTATAAACCAAAGGGCACGGGTCTCGTATAAACCCTGTCATTGAAATACACTTTTATTCTTTCGTTTAATACCACAAACAAGATGGCGACTCCGCTGGGGACATCTTTCTCTTCTGACGAGGAAGCAATTGCTCAACACGATACGGTATCCGTGGGATCCGTGAAGAAGACACTGGTCGTCTAATTCGATCAGTCTGCCTACGAAGACATGCTTCGGACTGGGGGTAGCTCTCACTCTCTCTCCGTCCAAGACAACAGGAAGCTGCGCAAAGTGTGGATGCCCAAGACATCCTCCGCCGTTCCTGTGGACTCTCCGATCTCTCCGACCAATGAGGTGGTAGCATCGCTCCCTCCGTGCCCCGCACATAAAATTCAGTCTCCCGCTACGCGCGGTACAGACAAAACTTCGGGCAAAGCCTCAGCGCTGACCCAGAAGTATTCACTGCGTTCTACGCGTAGGAACCAGTCTCCCGCTAAGCGCGGTACAGACAAAACTTCGGGCAAAGCCTCAGCGCTAACCCAGGAGTATCCACTGCACTTTACGTGCAGAAATTATTCTCCCGCTACGCGCGGTACAGACAAAACTCCGGGCAAAGCCTCAGCGCTAACCCAGGAGTATCCACTGCGCTTTACGCGCAGAAATCAGTCTCCCGCTACGCGCGGTACAGACAAAACCTCTGATGGTGCCTCAACGCCAAATCAGAAGTACAGATCACGCTCCACGCGCAAGACAACATCTGACCTCTACGGTGAAGCAGATGAGCGCTGTGATCTCCGCAAGGGGAAGCAAGCAGACGAATACTCAACTACTCGGCCTTTACGCCAGCAAGAGAACGATCTGCCTACCCTCCGGATTACACGAGAAGCCGATGGCCGGCTGAGGGCCTTTCCAGCTTTACGCCAGACTGAGCGGATCTCCAAGTTACGCCAGGCACAGTCCCTCGGCGTAAAACAAGCTCAGATTGCGGAAAGACACCCTCCCAGGGGATTATCCGCCGCCCAGATGGCCAACCTGTTGTATACAGGTGGTATAGGGAAAACTGGGGTGCCCAGTCTCCACGTACCCGCTGATGGGAATAGAAGATACAAGCCTTCGTCTTTCTCTTCGGCAAATCCTCCTGACCTGCGTACCCATATAATCCAAAAAGACAAAGACAGGAGTCGTAAATAGGTTTTAGAACCCCTAACCATCAAACGGGGAGAGATCGTATGGGAAGATGCATCAATATCTAATGTCATCATGATGTATGAACCATATGAAGATGATGCCTTTATTGTCCCTCCTACCCACGGCGATCAGCATCCAATAGTCTTCAAACACAAGCAGAACGGTCCGGTTGAACAAGAAGAATTCCGCGAGCCTGAGAGTGGAAAAATACAAATCCACAGGTATAGCCCACAAGCTTTGAAGATTATATAGAACATGGGTTATGATTTGAAATCAAAGCAAGGCCTCAACTATGGAAAGGGTAGACGAACACCATTGCAGGGTAATTCTCGCCATCAACAAGCTCGTTTCGGATTGGGATATGCTGCTAATCCCAAAACTTTAAAATCTAATCCTGTACGACCAGAGACGACTCCTGCTGAATCAGTTTCTACGACTGGGGACCACAGCATGTCTGGGGTTAACTCGCCTCGACGAAACAAAGCAACGTCCAAGGCTAGGGGCAGAATGTCCACAGGATCCAAAGATGGCGCAATAACGGCTATCTTCCCGGAAGACCGTGAAACTCAGGCATCAAAAGTCCCACGACCAAAAGGAACTTTCTCCTTCAAAGAAGATGACATAATTGAAATCTTCAATATATTAAGGAAGGAACGTAAGCTCCAGCTACCCGACATCAGATATCCTGAGAGGGCCGGCAGAATCGATGACCCAGATTATTGCCTCTTCCATCGGTACACTCATCACCCTACGAGGGCCTCCTATGTGCTAAAAAGGAGAATTCAGGAATTAATCGATGCCAAGGTCATCACTCTGCGTCTATGAAAAACAAGGGAACGGTCACTACAGCAGAGTAGCAGATATGTGCCTCCCTCCCCGATGGAGTCACAATCACAAAGTTTGTCATGTTCATATTACCTCTGAATAAACTTTCGACCATCAATTATCATGTCCATATTACCTCTGATATCGATTGTCACCTACACTTAACATTCGTACTTAAATTCTAAAGTACGCCAGTAATGTTAAGTCCACAAAAATTTCCATGTCCATATTACCTCTGAGCAGATATGTGCCTCCCTCCCCGATGGAGTCACAATCACAAAGTTTGTCATGTTCATTTTACCTCTGAATAAACTTTCGACCATCAATTATCATGTCCATATTACCTCTGATATCGATTGTCGCCTACACTTAACATTCGTACTTAAATTCTAAAGTACGCCAGTAATGTTAAGTCCACAAAAATTGCCATGTCCATATTACCTCTGAGCAGATATGTGCCTCCCTCCCCGATGGAGTCACAATCACAAAGTTTGTCATGTTCATATTACCTCTGAATAAACTTTCGACCATCAATTATCATGTCCATATTACCTCTGATATCGATTGTCGCCTACACTTAACATTCGTACTTAAATTCTAAAGTACGCCAGTAATGTTAAGTCCACAAAAATTGCCATATCCATATTACCTCTGAGCAGATATGTGCCTCCCTCCCCGATGGAGTCACAATCACAAAGTTTGTCATGTTCATATTACCTCTGAATAAACTTTCGACCATCAATTATCATGTCCATATTACCTCTTATATCGATTGTCGTCTACACTTAACATTCGTACTTAAATTCTAAAGTACGCCAGTAATGTTAAGTCCACAAAAATTGCCATGTCCATATCACCTCTGAGCAAGTATATAGACCCCGCACCGTGACGAGGTAGAACCCATAGCACAAAAATTCTTGGAAGCTATAAACTCCTACCGTCCGTATGTCTGGGAAGTAGCGTCATCATCCGATGTCATCACAACGTATGGACCATACGAGGATTCTATCTTCATCGTCCCCCCTACCTGCAGCAGCCAGCGTTCGATAGTCTTCGGCCGCATGCGCAATCAACCGACTGCCCAGGAAGATCCTTTCGATAACGATACTGGGAAAATGCAGGTTCACCGATACAGCCCGCAAGCGCTAAGGATCATGCAAAACATGGGCTACGACTTAAAGCGGAAGCCAGGCCTCAACTACGGAAGAGGCAGACGAACGCCGTCGCGCGGCAACACCCGCTATCGACAGACCCGTTTCGGGTTAGGATATGCCACCGCCCTTGCGACTTCTAAGTCAGATGAGGACATCTTTTCCTCCTCCCAGAACGGCTCGTCGCCCTCCGACTCACCTGATGCTCTTGAACAAACACTATCAGTAAATATGGTGGTGACAAATCCCGCAGAAGCAGATGAACATGATCCTGAGCCATTCGAGAATGACTCCTGGGCTCAACAAATGGATACGCAGTGGGAATTCCACTTCGAGCAGAGAGAACCTCCAAACTATACGAAGACATCCCTGATGAGGTTGCAGAATGTAATTCCGTAAGGGAAAGTAACGTATGGCGAATGTTCTTCGATGGTGCCTCCAGAACCGGTCCTAAGGGAAACATTATTTCGGGAGTGGGAGTCGTCCTGGTCGCCCCTGATCAGCTCGTCATCTACCGAGCATATTCTCTTAGCGAGCCCCGCTCCAACAATGTGGCGGAGTACAACGCTCTACTAATAGGGCTCCAAGTTGCTAAAGAGCTGGGGGTAGAGTCCCTGGAAGCTTTCGATGATTCTCTGCTTATCGTCAATCAAGTCAGGGGAATATATGAAGTCCGGAATCCAGACCTCATCCCCTATCACCAAGCGACGGTCGAGATAGCCATGACATTCAAGGAGTTCTTCCTAGAGCATGTACCTCGATCTCAGAATCTGGAAGCTGATGCCCTAGCCAGTCTAGCTGCGGATTTAGCTACTCCCGTAAGAAGGCAGGATTCGGTAATCCTTCTTAACAGAGATTTATTCTGTGTGAAGAACATCTGTCACACAGAACGCAGCTACGCTGTCAACACCGATCCTCCTACGAGAGATTGGACAAGTCCCTTCATAGATTTCGTGGCATACGAAATCTTGCCGAAGGACCCCAAAGAAGCAGTATCCGTCAAGAGACGATCATTACGCTTCTACTTCGATGCATCTTCACAAAGCCTATATTGTCGGACCTACGACGAATTACTATTGAGATATCTCTCTAACGAAGAAGCACAGCAGATTATCCGTGAAGCTCACGACGGCGTGTGCGGAGCCCATCAACCCGGTCCTAAGCTACAGGATCGCATCAGGAGAATGGGCTATTACTGGCCTACTATGATCGCAGATGCAATACGGTATGCAAGACATTGCAGAGCCTGTCAGGTTCATGCAGACTTCATACATCAACCGTCTGAACATCTATATCCTACAGTCGCATCCTGGCCTTTCGAAGCATGGGGTATGGATATCATCGGTCCTATTCACCCGTCTTCTTCCAGGGGTCACCAGTTCATACTGGCCATCACGGATTACTTCTCCAAATGGGCAGAGGCAATCCCTCTCGCTGAGGTAAAGGCATCTAATGTGATCAGCTTCATCAAGCATCACGTCATTTATCGCTTCGGGGTACCCCGGAGGATAATTCACGACAATGGGCCTCAGTTCATCAGCCAAGCGTTTTATCGGTTTTGCGATAAAAATTGGATACACAATATTGCCTCTACGGCATACTATCCAGCTGCTAATGGTTTGGCGGAAGCTTTCAACAAAACCATTATCAAACTCTTGAAGAAATTCGTCTCTTCAAACAAGAGAGATTGGAATGAGAAGCTGGGCGAATGTCTCTGGGCATACCGCACAACCGTACGGACGCCGACAGGCTGCACCCCGTTCTCGCTGGTCTACGGGAGCGAAGCGGTTCTTCCCATTGAAATCTAGATCTCGTCGCTCAGGATAGCCGTGACTAATGAGCTGACTCGAGAAAAGAATGACCTGTTAAGGCTCCAAGAGCTGGAAGGATTAGACGAGAAACGCCTCCAAGCTCAACAGCGATCGCGCTCTACCAAGCACGCATTTCCAGAGCTTTCAATCATAAAGTAAAGGAAAGGGTGTTCAAAGTCGGCGAGCTAGTTCTAGCCGTGAGAAGGCCGATGATCCTTACTCACAGAAGTAAAAGCCCAAGTGGGAAGGCCCTTATGTGATCGAGATAACGTTCTCGAACGGCGCCTACATGATAGCCCAGCCTAATGGAGACCTGTTAATGGCTCCTATCAATGGCAAATTCCTGAAAAGGTACTATGCTTAATATCCCATGCTCGGGTGGAATATAGCAAGGATCTCATATTCTGACAAAACTACTCCCAAAACAAAACTAGTTGGGTCATATCCTATCATGTCTGTACGACCTCTGAATAGATATGTCCTGCTAAGAAGTTTATCGAGAGTCTATCATGTCCATACTACCTCTGATATTACTCTCGCCTAAAAACTGTCATTTACATTCCGAAAAGACGGGTCCACAAAGTCAGAAAAGAGTCGCCTTTATTTATTCCCAAAAGGGAGGCAGAATTATATCTGGGCAAGCAAAAAGGGAAAGGATACATCATGATGGCGGAGTAGTCAGATTGCGAATCAGCCGCTCCAGTGCAGTTATCCTCTCATTCCTAAGATCCAAGGCGTCGGCGCGAGCCTGCTCCAGCCGTGCCTCGGGAGTGTTCGTAAGGGTCAGATCAGCCTTTGCCCGAAGACAGCCCGCACGAGCAGCTTCTGCACGGTCCAAATCCTGTCGCGCTGTGCTCAGACGACCAGCCGCTACCTCTAGACCCGCCAACGACTGAGAAGTCCACTCCTCTGCCCGAGCGAGTTTTTTCTTCAGCTTGGAGACCCTCGCTGCGTTCCCTTCATGCTCGGAGCGACACTTGTCTCAACAGCAAGAGCCTCTTCCACGACAGCTTTTCTCCTATCCATCTCCAGCTTATGCATCTGGATGGAGTTGTCTAGGCTTTCCAGCTTTGTAGCAAGCCGCGCAGTCATGAGGTCGAATCGAGCCTGGACATCAGCATCGAGGCTGCCCCGAGTCAGCTGCAAGTATTCGGTAATGGGTTGCTCTAACCCATTAACCACCGCCTCCAGGGCGTCAGCTACCCCAGGATCACCAAGCTCCCTGACAGCCCCGATCGAGAACTGAGAAGTTTTCTTCAGGCGCTCGAAGTCCAGATTCTTCGCCAACACCATCGATATCATCGTTTTCAAACCGGTGTAGAAGAAGCTGGTATGCTGCTCGGTAAACGCAGCTAGACCCGGCTGAACGCCAGGAGTGGCCGCGATACTAGCGGGTCCCTCTCCAGGAATGATTGCAGATAAGGTGGCGACAACAACGATCGAAGTTTTCGGCATACTCACTTGAGGCAAGGTCACGATGACGGGTTCGTCCTCTTCTGGAGACGACGAAACCACTCCAGGCGAACTAGCCCCCGACGACACTTCCTCCTCGAAGTCAGGTACCTCCGTGTCATCACCAGGACCCGGAGCAGAGCCAGAAGGCGCTTCAACGCTGTGTTCCCAGTTGACGTCATCCCCTGAAAAGAGGACAAGAAAGCTTATATCAATATAATAGTAATTTTTCTAAGGGGAGACCTAAAGACGACATTTACCCGGAGCCAACGGCATATACGACGCATCTGCACCCGAGGTAGCTAAACCACGCCTTAATGACGCAATGCGAACCGTCATACCTGGAGAAGGAGGTGGGCCGACCGACATCGCCAAGAGTTCTGTCAAGCCTTCACCAAGACGCGGTCGAGGTTCGTCAGCAGGAACCTCGCCAGGCATGCTCGTTGACACAGCAGGAACTTCACCCGCTGCTGACCTCAGGAAAGATTCTCCCATCTATCGCGGCCATACAGGCAATCGCGTTCCGCTACCTGGAGCAGTAGCAGCGACAGCAACCTCTAGCGAAGATTCTCCGGCGCCACCCGCCAGAGCTGAAGAAGGTCCCTCTCTAAAAGGCGAGGAACCTCCAACCAAAGAATCATCCCTGATATGGGGAGATGAAGGCTCAGCCCTGGGAGCCTCAACACCAAAAATGCGGAGAGGACGAGCAACCGTCTCCTTCCTCCTCTTACGAAGGGAAGCTTCCTTCAGAGCAGAAGCCCGCCGCTTTCCAGAAGAGACTACCAGAGCCCCCGCAGGAGGAGGCACTTCGCACCTCGGCACCGGCACCGGCACCAGAGGCTCATCCGGAGTACCAGACTCCTCACCCTCGTCAGAAGAAACCGAGGGGACTTCAACTCTTCCCCCAGGCTTGGGAGAAGGCACCCTGAAGCTTCTACGCGTGTCAAAATCGCGATGAAAGGTGTTAATCGCCACATAGAACTGGGCGTAGGAATGAAGGATGCGCAGCTCCGTGGAAGTTGTAACGACCGGCACGATAAAGATTGCCCCCGTACAACCCATGATGAAATATCGCCACCCTCTAGCTCCATCAATGAGTCCGCCCCTGGACCTGAAGCTGGTAACGACATTGCCTATATGCAACTGATCGTACCCAAACTGCCTGGCGAACCGACTAGGCAAGTAGGGCTCGAAGAAGCAGTGATCTTCGCTCCTGTACAGCAGATGGGAGGGTCTAATACAGACCAACCAGTTAAAAGCTTCCGGGGAAAGGTCGGTCTTCTCTCCACCTGAATCCTCAAGTCGCACCCCTGATTGATTGCGATGTACGGAGGGGACAATGCAGAGGATCTTCCAGCCGTGGCTGAGGTTCAACACCAGCCGACAGTCTAAGACTGTGTTCACATTCCAGGAGAAATCCTTGTAATTCAGCAAGAATATACCCCCCGAGCTGCTACCGGAGCCAGGAGACATCACCCGGGGATTGTGGAGAATTAATCATCCCATCAAGTATAGGTATGGTAATTCCACCCTGGGAAAACTCTCACGCCGAGCTTCGTCGACGAGCAACCCATCAGTTATGGCTCTCAGGCCAGCCTGTATACGGCACACCATGGAGGGAAGCAAGCCCAGTCTTGCCCCGAACACCAGGCGCACTGCCGGCCACAGGATGTTCCGGTGAATACGGTCCACAGACGCTATGCCAGGCACTACTACTCGATGCAGCCATATGGAGAGGAAACCAGCCAACTGGGCTTCCTTAGACAGAGGCCGACAACAGCACCTCAAGTAACTACAGGCCTTAGTGCCTTCGGGGTACTTTCCTACCCCCTCGACGAGAATCTGATCCGGAGCTGTGGCCTCCTCCATAAGATCCTCGACGACCTGGGCGCTAAGCACGCCTAAACAGTTCATGGGCTCATTTTTGCCCCCCGAGGCTTTCTCCGACTTAGCAGCCCTAGCTCGGTGGAAGAAGAGGTAGGACATCCACTGGGTGGTATGAGCCAAATCAGAAGGCTCGTTATAAAAAGCGGTGCACGCAAAGTATTGACACATCAGCTCCTGATATACTTCCGCCACCCGAGGGTCCAAATCCCCCAACTCCCGGTTGGTGGGAACATACTCTTCATATGGGGTATCCCCCATCGGCAGTCTCGAGACAACTGCCATCTCGTGGAGCGCCAATCCCAACTCCCCCAATGGAGTGGCAAAGGTCCCAGTGAGCGGAATATACCGCTCCATTAGCGCCAGGAACAAGTTAGGGTTCAGAGGCAACCCAACGCTCGTCGCACTCACAGCGGCATATAGCCCAATGACCTCCAGCTTTCTCCGGAAGTGCTTCAAGGCCCAGCCCACTAGGCATGTCCATCGGGAGTTTGTTGGGGCGATCCACCCATTATACCGAGGATTCTCCTTGGTGTCACGACCAGATTCCTTAGAATCGTTGGGGCGTCCCCCGAATCGTGATGTCGTGCGGGCCTGGGGTTGCGCCCGCACAAGGCTTTAATGATTTGCATAACAAGCACATATTCAGAGTACGCAGATAAATTAAAACACAGATTTGAAACATGGAAAAGTTCTCTTTATTGATAATGAACATCTATTACAAACTCCTGAACGAGTCAGCTAATATGCCGAACGGCTTACAAAAGTGTTGACTCAAAATGAGATAGCAGTCCTGTACATTACATCCCTTTATAAACTCAAAATGATAAAGACCTCCAGGCTGGAGGACGGCTTTGCCACGGAGCTGCATTTGTGTATGAAGAGTTGCAGCTTCGGACTTCAAAAGGCTTCAAGGGCACGGTGAAGATGCGCCAACAGCTGGACTGGATCGGGAAGACGACTTCGGCTCCTCGCTCGGTTCGCCTTAGTGCGGAGAACCTGTTTCAACGAGGTCAGCATATCGAAACATGTTGGTGAAGGCGAGCTAGCCGAACTATATCAATCAACACGTTATTTTAAATGAAGCATGCATATTTGTGGGTTTCTATCTTGCCTTAGTTCATTTACAAGTAAGCAGCATATAGAATTTACTGAAATGAACGTGCCACCGTTCGGTGGATTTTATCTGCCCGTCTGAATTACCTGTACAATACTTACCATACCTTCCCTGCCACGAAGACACAAGTTAGTTTGCAACAGGTTTAAATATACAATAGATCACTGGCGTATGCCAATAAGGACACTAGTCATAGACGAGAATGGTTTGCATCGAAAGTACAGTGGGTGCTCCAAGCCATTCCGTCCAGTACAGTTGACTATACAGTAGGGTTCCGTCCGGACCGGATCGGTGCCAGTGCCCCAGCGACCATCCGCAGGAACCAGTTACCTTGTGCACAAGTTGTCCGTGATCGAACAGTACGTTACTAAGTTAACAGTTCATGCAGTTGAGGCAAACAGTAGTACAGGACAGTCGGTATTGCATGATTCATTTAACATAGCCTCCTTGAACAGTTTAGCGCATACAAGGTGTTCCATACTTAGCACGATTCATAGAACAGTTATAAATGAACTAGCATACAGTATGATAACAGTTCACATATTTGATTGACAAGCATAAGAACCAAGTCTATTCCCTTTTATCTTGGTTTCTTTTATTATTACTTGGTATCGTTTGATCGGGGCATACAAGAGTGCAGATTTATTAGATGTAAAGCTTGGAAGCAGGGCTAGCTAATCGGGTTGGTAGCCACTCACTTAGATTGATGGAAGGAGAAGGAAAGAGGCACTTCACGACTTCGCTCGCAAGCCGCCTACTGCTCGTTCACCTGCGCACGAACAGCTCGATTAATACTTCTTCCTCTCTTTCCAATCTCGGAATAGAAGTGCAAGTCAATGAACGAAAACAATAAAAACCATCGAAACCGTTCAAGGAAAATAAGCAAATCCCAAAACCAACTCAAAGCACGAAAGCAACAAGCGACATCGAAAATCGAGGCAATAAAAGATAGCAGCGGAGAGGTCCCTCCAGACTCTGCCGCTAAGCCGATCCTTGGGGCGCAGTCCACTGAATATGGGAATCGATTCCGAAGAAACAAATCCATAACGAGGACGAGTTCTTAATTTAATCTATCCCGATCGAACAATATCGTCTTGTGTTTCTTAGCCGCGCTCTCCGCACCGGAAGAACGGGGCGCTACATCCTACCCAACTAATTAGAAGTTTCATCCCGAAACTTAGGAATAGGACCTACCGTTAGGGATTATTCTGTTGCGGGCGATGGTTAAGGCAGCTCAGTGGACAGTCACGAACGGTATGGTTTGCTTCACCGCAAACTAAACATAACCCAAGTTTCAGGCGGCAGTTATCTATTGCGTGCCCCGACCGCCTACAGAAATGGCATACTTTGTCTAACTTTTCTCCATGCTTGCCACCGTTGTTCGGACGCTTTGCAGCATTGTTTTCTCTGTCGTTGCTTTGGCGTTTGTGATTGTAGGTATGCACAGCGCCGGCAGGAACGTGAGGATAGAGTGGTTCAAGCGATAGGACGTGATTCATGACTTCACGCATCGTACGATACTGATGAACGGCTACGTGCGAATGGATGGCAGGGCGTAGTCCACCTTCAAACCTTCTTGCTCGACTCGCTACATCAGGTAAATAGGCCCTAGCGAATTTGGAGAGTCGGTTGAATTCAGCGGAGTACTCCTTAACTGTCATGCTGCCTTGCCGCAGCTGCACGAACTCGTTTTCCATTTGACGTTGTACTGGAGGGGGTACAAACTCCTCTTCGAACGCGGCATGAAAAGTCGTCCACGAGATCGCCTCCTCTCGGTGATCAAATTGGAGAGATCGTCGATGCACGTCCCACCAATCGTGTGCGTTGAGACGGAGCTGTAGTTACGCGCAGGCGACGCGCTTCTCTTCGGGGACCTCTAGCAGAGCGAAGTGATATTCAAGTTCGGCCAACCAATCTAGAGCTACGACTGGGTCCTCAGTCCCGTTGAATGGGGTGTTGCAGACTTTCTTGAAGTGGCCAAAGTTGAAGGTAGTCACGTCCCTCGTCCTTGGAATTTACGACGTCTCTACTTCAAGCGCGGGCTGTTCCACCGGAGTCGATGTTCTTGCCGAAGAATGGTTGGAAGCCAAAGTCTGAACGATCTGCTGCAGGGTATCTACCTGCTTCTGTTGGACTGAGAATCGTGCTTCTTTATTGTCTTAAAACTTGAGCCGACTCTCTTCCACCCGCTTCTTGGCCCGTTCATAGCGAGCCTCGTCCCTTTGTTGGTTTTCCTCCAACATCCGCAATATTTGCTGGATGAGATCGATGCTTGGCGCGGCTCGCTGGCTCCTTGAACTTTCCGAAGTATCCGAACTACTTTCTTGGCCTTGCATTTCGTCCGGTGTTTGCGCTGCAGATTGCGCTAGAGCTATTCCTTCAAAAGAAGGTAAATTACATTAGAATCATAATGTATTATGGACTTATTGCATGAACGTATCTCATTTTGGCCTAGCGAGTTCAAGAGTTCGCACAGGAATTTGATCGTTAAAGGAACTTTTCCAGCACGAAGTCTAAGGAACTTGAATCTGTGCTCTGATACCACTATGTCACGACCCGATTCCTTAGAATCGTTGGGGCGTCCCACGAATCGTGATGCCGTGCGGGCCTGGGGTTGCGCCCGCACAAAGCTTTAATGATTTGCATAACAAGCACATATTCAGAGTACGCAGATAAATTGAAACACATATTTGAAACATGGAAAAGTTCTCTTTATTGATAATGAACATCTATTACAAACTCCTGAACGAGTCAGCTAATATGCCGAACGGCTTACAAAAGTGTTGACTCAAAATGAGATAGCAGTCCTGTACATTACATCCCTTTATAAACTCAAAATAATAAAGACCTCCAGGCTGGAGGACGGCTTTGCCACGGAGCTGCATTTGTGTATGAAGAGTTGCAGCTTCGGACTTCAAAAGGCTTCAAGGGCGCGGTGAAGATGCGCCAACAGCTGGACTGGATCGGGAAGACGACTTCGGCTCCTCGCTCGGTTCGCCTTAGTGCGGAGAATCTGTTTCAACGAGGGTCAGCATATCGAAACATGCTGGTGAAGGCGAGCTAGCCGAACTATACCAATCAACACGTTGTTTTAAATGAAGCATACATATTTGTGGGTTTCTATCTTGCCTTAGTTCATTTACTAGTAAGCAGCATATAGAATTTACTGAAATGAACGTGCCACCGTTCGGTAGATTTTACCTGCCCGTCTGAATTACCTGCACAATACTTACCATGCCTTCCCTGCCACGAAGATACAAGTTAGTTTGTAACAGGTTTAAATATACAATAGATCACTGGCGTATGCCAATAAGGACACTAGTCATAGACGAGAATGGTTTGCATCGAAAGTACAGTGGGTGCTCCAAGCCATTCCGTCCAGTACAGTTGACTATACAGTAGGGTTCCGTCCAGACCGGATCGGTGCCAGTGCCCCAGCGACCGTCCGCAGGAACTAGTTACCTTGTGCACAAGTTGTCCGTGATCGAACAGTACGTTACTAAGTTAACAGTTCATGCAGTTGAGGGAAACAGTAGTACAGGACAGTCGGTATTGCATGATTCATTTAACGTAGCCTCCTTGAACAGTTTAGCACATACAAGGTGTTCCATACTTAGCACAATTCATAGAACAGTTATAAACGAACTAGCATACAGTATGATAACAGTTCACATATTTGATTGACAAGCATAAGAACCAAGTCTATTCCCTTTTATCTTGGTTTCTTTTATTATTACTTGGTATCGTTTGATCGGGGCATAGAAGAGTGCATATTTATTAGATGTGAAGCTTGGAAGCAGGGCTAGCTAATCGGTTGGTAGCCACTCACTTAGATTGATGGAAGAAGAAGGAAAGAGGTGCTTCACGACTCTGCTCGCAAGCCGCCTACTGCTCGTTCACCTGCGCACGAACAGCTCGATTAATACTTCTTCCTCTCTTTCCAATCTCGGAATAGAAGTGCAAGTCAATGAACAAAAATAATGAAAACCATCGAAACCGTTCAAGGAAAACAAGCAAATCCCAAAACTAACTCAAAGCACGAAAGCAACAAGCGACATCGAAAACCAAGGCAATAAAAGATAGCATCGGAGAGGTCCCTCCTGACTCTGCCGCTAAGCCGATCCTTGGGGCAAAGTCCACTGAATATGGGAATCAATTCCGAAGAAACAAATCCATAACGAGGACGAGTTCTTAATTCATTCTATCCCGATCGAACGATACTGTCTTGTGTTTCTTAGCCGTGCTCTCCGCACCGGGAGAACGGGGCGCTACACTTGGGATATACCCCGCCTCGTCCCATGAAGTCGTTACAGAAGGTCGGCAATTGGACCGGCTGGATCACCGAGCTGTCTTCACTCGGGACACTACCCGAGCACAGTCCCCGGAACAACGTCACAAAGCCGGAAGGGCGACTGACAAACGACCCCCGGTCAGCTCCTTTGAGATGAAAGATCTTCCCCGGCTTACCGTGAAGATCAGGAGTCAGCATCCACGACATCTTCCTGGGATGCGTCGCATGGAAGAAGGCCGAGATGGGATAATCCCTCGGCATCGTTGGCAAATACAAAACTAAATTCCCGGCAGGGAAAACCCAGGGCTCCCTCTTGGGCCTCGTCTGGGACTGTTTGTCAATCATGTCCCCAAAGAGGAAAGCCGGCTTTATGTACTGCTCCCCGTCTACGTAGGTCAGGGGCTCGCCATTAATCATGCTCAGCAGCTGTAGCGCCCCGTTCTCCCGATGCGGAGAGCGCGGCTAAGAAACACAAGTCGGTATCGTTCGATCGGGATAGATTGAATTAAGAACTCGTCCTCGTTATGGATTTGTTTCTTCGGAATCGATTCCCATATTCAGTGGACTGCGCCCCAAGGATCGGCTTAGCGGCAGAGTCATGAGGGACCTCTCTGCTGCTATCTTTTATTGCCTCGGTTTTCGATGTCGCTTGTTGCTTTCGTGCTTTGAGTTGGTTTTGGGATTTGCTTGTTTTCCTTGAACGGTTTCGATGGTTTTTATTGTTTTTGTTCATTGACTTGCACTTCTATTCCGAGATTGGAAAGAGAGGAAGAAGTATTAATCGAGCTGTTCGTGTGCAGGTGAACGAGCAGTAGGTGGCTTGCGAGCGGAGTCGTGAAGCGCCTCTTTCCTTCTTCTTTCCAAAATCTAAGTGAGTGGCTACCAACCCGATTAGCTAGCCCTGCTTCCAAGCTTCACTCCTTCGCCCCGATCAAACGATACCAAATAATAATAAAAGAAACCAAGATAAAAGACAATATACTTGGTTATTATGCTTGTCAATCAAACTTGTGAACTGTTGCCTTATCGTATGCTTGTTCGTGCAAATGTTCTATGAGTTATGCTAAGTATGACACACACCTTGTATTGTGCATAATTGTTCAGGAAGGCTATGTTAAATGAATCATGCATTACTGCTTGTCGTGCACTCGTGTTCTTGCAATCGTGTTGCCTCAACTGCATGAATTGTTAACTTGTTAATCGTGTTCGATCATGGACAACTTGTGCATAAGGTATAGTTCTGCGGACGGTCGCTGGGGCACTGGCACCGATCCGATCCGGGCGGAACTCGTGTATAGTCATCGTGTACGGGATAAGATGGCTTGCAACGCCTCGTGTACTATCGTTGCATGCTATCCTTGTCTCGGACTAGTCCATTATGGCAACCATGCCAGTGATCATCGTGTATATTTAAACCTGTTGCATACTAACTTGTGTCTTCGTGGCAGGGAAGGCATGGTAAGTATTGTGCAGGTAATTCAGACGGGCAGGTAAAATTCACCTAACGGTGGCACGTTCATTTCAGTAAATTCTATATGCTGCTTACTTGTAAATGAACTAAGGCAAGATAGAAACCCAAAAAAATATGCATGCTTCACTAAACAACGTGTTGATTAGTATAGTTCGGCTAGCTCGCCTTCACCAGCATGTTTCGATATGCTGACCCTCGTTGAAACAGGTTCTCCGCACCAAGGCGAACCGAGCGAGGAGCCGAAGTCGTCTACCCGATCCAGTCCAGCTGTTGGCGCATCTTCACCGCGCCCTTGAAGCCTTTTGAAGTCCGAAGCTGCAACTCTTCATACACAAATGCAGCTCCGTGGCAAAGCTATCCTCCAGCCTGGAGGTCTTTATCATTTTGAGTTTATAAAGGAATGTAATGTACATGACTGCTATCTCATTTTGAGTCATCTCTTTTGTAAGCCGTTCGGCATATTAGCTAACTCGTTCAAGAGTTTGTAATAGATGTTCATTATCAATAAAGAGAACTTTTCTATGTTTCAAATCTGTGTTTCAATTTATCTGCGTACTCTGAATATGTGCTTGCTATGCAAATCATTAAAGCCTTGTACGGGCGCAACTCCAGGCCCGTACGGCGGTCACGATTCGGGGGACGCCTCAAACGATTCTACGGAATTGGGTCGTGACATAGTGGTATCAGAGCACAGATTCAAGTTCCTTAGACTTCGTGCTGGAAAAGTTCCTTTAACGATCAAATTCCTGTGCGAACTCTTGAACTCGCTAGGCCAAAATAAGATACGTTCATGCAATAAGTCCATAATACATTATGATTTTAATGTAATTTACCTTCTTTTGAAGGAATGGCTCCAGCGCAATCTGCAGCGCAAGCCCCGGACGAAACGCAAGGCCAAGGAAGTAGTTCGGGTACTTCGGGAAGTTCAGAGAGCCAGCGAGCCGTGCCAAGCATCGATCCCGTCCAACGAATGTTGCAGATGTTGGAGGCAAACCAACAAAGGGACGAGGCTCGCTATGAACCGGCCGAGAAGCGGGCGAAAGAGAGTCAGCTCAAGTTTCAAGACAATATAGAAGCACGATTCTCAGTCCAACAGAAGCAGGTAGATACCCTGCAGCAGATCGTTCAGACTTTGGCTGCCAACCATTCCGCCGCAACAGCAACGACTCCGGTGGAACAGCCCGTGCTTGAAGTAGAGACGCCGCAAATTCCAAGGACGAGGGACGTGACTGCCTTCGACTTTGGCCACTTCAAGAAAGTCTGCAACACCCCATTCAACGGGACTGAGGACCCAGTCGTAGCTCTAGATTGGTTGGCCGAACTTGAAGATCACTTTGCTCTGCTAGAGGTCCCCGAAGAAAAGCGCGTCGCCTGCGCGCAGCTACAGCTTCGCCTCAACGCGCACGATTGGTGGGACGTGCATCGACGATCTCTCCAATTTGATCACGGAGAGGAGCCGATCTCGTGGACTACTTTTCGTGCCGCGTTCGAAGAGGAGTTTGTACCCCCTCCAGTACAACGTTAAATGGAAAACGAGTTCGTGCAACTGAGGCAAGGCGGTATGACAGTTAAAGAGTACTCCGTCGAATTCAACCGACTCTCCAAATTCGCTAGGGCCTATTTACCTGATGCAGCGAGTCGAGCTAGAAGGTTTGAAGGTGGACTACGCCCTGCCATCCATTCGCACGTAGCCGTTCCTCAGTATCGTACGATGCGTGAAGTCATGAATCACGCCCTATCGCTTGAACCTCACTATCCTCACGTTCCTGTCGGCGCTGTGCATACCTACACTCACAAACGCCAAAGCAACGATAGAGGAAATACTGCTGCAAAATGCCCTAACAACGGAGGGCACCAAAGAGGAAACCCAGGGCCATCGTGTAATTTCAGTAAAAAGCGTGGGCACACTGCCAACAATTGTTGTTTGAGACTTGGGTTATGCCTAGCGTGTGGACAATTAGGCCATGCCATTAATTCCTGTCCGAACCTTCCTGATCGTCGTCCCCAACGAAATAATCCCTAACGGTAAGTTCTACCCTAAGTTTCGGGACGAAACTTCCAATTAGTTGGGTAGGATGTAGCGCACCGTTCTCCCGATGCGGAGAGCGCGGCTAAGAAACACAAGTCGGTATCGTTCGATCGGGATAGATTGAATTAAGAACTCGTCCTCGTTATGGATTTGTTTCTTCGGAATCGATTCCCATATTCAGTGGACTGCGCCCCAAGGATCGGCTTAGCGGCAGAGTCATGAGGGACCTCTCCGCTGCTATCTTTTATTGCCTCGGTTTTTGATGTCGCTTGTTGCTTTCGTGCTTTGAGTTGGTTTTGGGATTTGCTTGTTTTCCTTGAACGATTTTGATGGTTTTTATTGTTTTCGTTCATTGACTTGCACTTCTATTCCGAGATTGGAAAGAAAGGAAGAAGTATTAATCGAGCTGTTCGTGTGCAGGTGAACGAGCAGTAGGTGGCTTGCGAGCGGAGTCGTGAAGCGCCTCTTTCCTTCTTCTTTCCAAAATCTAAGTGAGTGGCTACCAACCCGATTAGCTAGCCCTGCTTCCAAGCTTCACTCCTTCGCCCTGATCAAACGATACCAAATAATAATAAAAGAAACCAAGATAAAAGACAATATACTTGGTTATTATGCTTGTCAATCAAACCTGTGAACTGTTGCCTTATCGTATGCTTGTTCGTGCAAATGTTCTATGAATTATGCTATGTATGACACACACCTTGTATTGTGCATAATTGTTTAGGAAGGCTATGTTAAATGAATCATGCATTACTGCTTGTCGTGCACTCGTGTTCTTGCACTCGTGTTCTTGCAATCGTGTTGCCTCAACTGCATGAATTGTTAACTTGTTAATCGTGTTCGATCATGGATAACTTGTGCACAAGGTATAGTTCTACGGACGGTCGCTGGGGCACTGGCACCGATCCGATCCGGGCGGAACTCGTGTATAGTTATCGTGTACGGGATAAGATGGCTTGTAACGCCTCATGTACTATCGTTGCATGCTATCCTTGTCTCGGACTAGTCCATTATGGCAACCATGCCAGTGATCATTGTGTATATTTAAACCTGTTGCATACTAACTTGTGTCTTCGTGGCAGGGAAGGCATGGTAAGTATTGTGCAGGTAATTCAGACGGGCAGGTAAAATCTACCTAACGGTGGCACGTTCATTTCAGTAAATTCTATATGCTGCTTACTTGTAAATGAACTAAGGCAAGATAGAAACCCACAAAAATATGCATGCTTCACTAAACAACGTGTTGATTGGTATAGTTCGGCTAGCTCGCCTTCACCAGCATGTTTCGATATGCTGACCCTCGTTGAAACAGGTTCTCCGCACCAAGGCGAACCGAGCGAGGAGCCGAAGTCGTCTACCCGATCCAGTCCAGCTGTTGGCGCATCTTCACCGCGCCCCTGAAGCCTTTTGAAGTCCGAAGTTGCAACTCTTCATACACAAATGCAGCTCCGTGGAAAAGCTATCCTCCAGCCTGGAGGTCTTTATCATTTTGAGTTTATAAAGGGATGTAATGTACAGGACTGCTATCTCATTTTGAGTTATCTCTTTTGTAAGCCGTTCGGCATATTAGCTAACTCGTTCAAGAGTTTGTAATAGATGTTCATTATCAATAAAGAAAACTTTTCTATGTTTCAAATCTGTGTTTCAATTTATCTGTGTACTCTGAATATGTGCTTGCTATGCAAATCATTAAAGCCTTGTACGGGCGCAACTCCAGGCCCGTACGGCGGTCACGATTCGGGGGACGCCTCAAACGATTCTACGGAATCGGGTCGTGACAGCAGCGTCCGCTCGCCCTGAGCCGATATCAGAAACCCCCTTCCCTCAGGATACTGGGGTCCGGAGATAGGAAATGCCACGTGGGACAGATCCTCCAGATAATTCGAGTGCAGCATCCCGGCAGCGGATCCCATCACCTCGTCCAGTGGAGACTCGCCCAGATCAACTGCAAAAGTGCAAGGGAAATATGTCATTACGAATCTTGCACAAACGTACAGACCAAAGAAACGACAGTCTGTGCTCTACGCAGGATTGTAACCATTTGGTTATTTTATGTCACGCCCCGATCTCCCGCAGGCAATCGGCCGTTCCCGCTAGGCGGGAATCACCCTCGCCAGCGCTCCCGCGGAACGATCGCTTAACCCATCCGGGCGTGATGCCGCACGAGCGTGAGCCACGCCCGTGCAAGGCCATGGTTCATTGGCTCGCGGCAAGAGTCTAAGCCACAGAGTCGCACAGATTGTCCGAGTGCAGCGGAGTCATGAACGCATAGGCGGGTAACAGGTTCACTGAGTCGACAAATATAGCGGAAGCATTGAAACACAAGTTGATGTAAAGCAAGCTCTTTTATTGATATGAACAAGTATTACAGGCGGCGTATAGCCGAGATTACAAGTCGCTCAAGCCTCTCTCTCTGAAACATAAAGCGTGCCAAGTGGCTACAATTGTGGAATGATTGTACAGGCGATGGTCAGGCGACGCTCCAACATTATGTCTTGTATATGTGCTTCAGTCCCGGACGCACCGTTGCAAGGCTTCAGAGGGAACTCCTGGCCTTAGCACGCACGTTGGAGGCATCCGCACCGAACGAGGTTCTCCCGCACCCTGCATACAAACTGGTGGATTATCAGTACATTGAATGCACTGGTGGGGAAGCTACTCGCCCGTTCGACAAATCCAAATACGTAATACAGGTTCCGTGCACAACTATTAAGTTGTCTTTCTAGTTGCCTTAGGATCAGTTTCATGCAAACATTGAATAGCTTATCGTGTCGGACAGTGCGCCGTGCGATGTTTGAGGAAACACGGCGAGACTTACCAACTTACCATTTCTCCTTCTCTGTCCAAGGCAAACATGATTAATTCAGGCACGGTAAGTATAAACATTCAGGAGGCATAGCATATGCAAACAGGAGGGTCCTTATAACATGATCGTTCAGGTGTTAAGTTATTCATTGATGCTATGCAATGACTCGCACGCGGATAGCCGCTAAGCGAGAATGACTTATTTATCTTCCATTTTACAAGCAAGCATTGAATAGTTATAATGTTCAAGTTTAAACACACGAGGTGGACAGAGTCATGAATAAGGATAACATGCAACGAGAGCACACAATGAACACACGATGTGTTGCAAGTTATCCCATCCGCACACGATGACTAAGCCACAAGTTTAATTGCACACGATGATCACTGGCTTGATGCCATAATGGACTAGTCATGGACATGGATAGCAAGCAACGAGAGCTCATATTGAATACACGATAACACACGATGCGTTGCAAGCTATCCAGTCCGCACACGATGACTACACAAGAAGTCTGCCCGGATCGGATCGGTGCCAGTGCCCCAGCACCGTCCGCAGAACTTATACCCTTGTGCACAAGTTGTCCATGATCGAACACGATTATTAATTTACACACGAGCACACGAGATTCATTTAGCTATTGGATATGCACAGTCTCCTAGGCTGCTGTAAGCCCGCACACGAGGGAGACTTGCAGGGAGATCCGAATACCTGAATGAGTCTTATCACAGGAGCATGATTCTTTTACTTGGCATGATGCAGTCCCCTGGATCGGGAACTGCCTTGGTGACCTAACGGTCCCGAATACTTGCGGGTTCATTCAGCCACGGAATGACTACTTTGTAGTCTTCCGAGGTTTGGATGAAAACACGGTAACAATCAAGCAGACAAGCATGCGTTTCTAAGGAACATAAGCAGGCACGTTGCTCGGGCCCGAAGGTAGTCCGAGAGATAAAACCGTTAAGGCACTTAGCATGCGAGGGTCTGATCATATATAAGCAGTATTTCATTTTCCATGTTCTAGCATAGCAATACAGGTTGGGATTATTCCCTTAGCTAGGTGCGTTGGATTTATTAGCATGCAGGGGGTGATTCACCTAGCGACTAGCATATATGATTCCATATTTTATGTGTGCTGGCTAAGCAAAGACAAGTTCACCGTAGCCACCCACCTTAGCGATGATTCGCCTGGGTAGAGCGATACGTCTGAGCGAGCCTCTGAAAGTCCAAGCCGGATTCCTGTAGGGACAAGTCTGGATATCCTTTGCTTCTTCTTTGAGGCAAAGCGGGTCGGGACAGTTGCACTTTTGCCGTTTGAGACGGTAGTCCACTAGAACGGAACGGGGTGTTACATTTTACGCCGAAAGTCCCCTCCACAAGCGTAAAACTCAAATTTTATGATATACGCCCATTTTTGATAGCCAGAGCTTTTACGCTCAGGGCTACGAAAATATGGAGTCTTTACGCTGGCACATTAGAAATGTGGGCGTAAAAGATGAAAATGCCTCCGTGCATCATCTTCCTCCAAAGAGGCTATCAGCACAGAAGATGACCTAGCGCGGTCACGTTCAACGTGTACGAAGGATTTTTCGTCATTTTTGTCACCCCAAAGGCTCTACCTCTAAGGCCGGGTGCGCTGCTCGTCGGCGGGATACTTTGCTCGGAAGGAAGTTCGCCTTGCCCGACCAGAGACTCCCTCGCTGGGGCAGAAGAATGAGATGAAGAACCTATGCTCTTTCCCTTAGCGGAGGGGGTTTGTTTCGACGCCATTTATGAAGACTCGAAGTACTCGGAGAAGGAACGAAGAAAAACTTGAACAGTCGAAAGCTCTCTTTCGCAGAAGACAGATAAAAAGTTTTTCTCTCAAAAAAAACTTGGGGTATATATATAGTCCGGGTCAACTCCTCGAATCCTCGGACGAACTCCTCGAGACCCTAACCAAATCTCGCAGATTGGTTATGATTGGATGCTACGTCAGCCCATTACCCTTGGAAGACGGACAGTCAGCGAATTCGAAAGGTTTTTCGTGCAAAACGTCAGCGAGTTCTACGCTAAAGGAGCTTTCTACGCTCGACAGCGACGGATCTACGGTTTTACGCTCGCAAGCTACAAGTCTATGGTTTTACGCCCGAATGCCTTTGTGCTCGGTAGCTTTTATGCTCGAGAGGCCACAAACCTACGACTTTACGCTCAGCAGATACCAAATCGACGATCTCACGCTCGGTGGCGCTCAGTTTACGCTCAGAGGCAACAGATCCGCAAACTTCACGCTCGAAATTTTTTTCTTTTCAGGAGCTACAAATCAAACAGTTCTACGCTAAAGGAGCTTTCTACGCTCGACGGCTACGAATCTACAGCTTTACGTTCGACAGCTATAAGTCTATGGTTTTATGTCTGGATGCCTTTGTGCTCGGTAGCTTTTATGCTCGAGAGGCAACAAACCTACGACTTCACGCTCAGAAACCACAAGTCTACGATTTCATGCTCGATGGTGTTCTACGCTCACAGGCTACAGATCTCCAGTCCTACGCTAAAGGAGCTTTCTACGCTCGATGGCTACGAATCTACAGCTTTACGTTCGACAGCTATAAGTCTATGGTTTTATGCCCGGATGCCTTTGTGCTCGGTAGCTTTTATGCTCGAGAGGCAACAAACCTACGACTTCACGCTCAGGAACCACAAGTCTATGATTCCGCGCTCGATGGTGTTTTACGCCCAGAGGTTACAGACTGATGATTTCACGCTCCACGACTTTTCGCATATCCATACAGCCCCCAAAGCGGTCAATTGCAAAGAGTTCACACAAAAGATACTCGTTCTTGACCCAAAGTATCCCAAGTACCCGGAGCATACAAAGTTCAAACATTAAGAAATTACTCTTCTCGGGTCCAAAATTGGAGGTTCATCCAGACTCCAGTCTGAATATCTCGTCTATCAAGATGGCAACTCAGTTAGACAGCCATTTCTCGACCCTGTTCCAAGGGATTTTTCGGGAAGTCATTCTTGAAGACGAAGTCTGAACAAAAATTATGTTTATCAGAAGTTCAGAGCTCTACGCGGTTCCTCAGTCCTAGCCACAGGACAGTCCTAAAATGTTCAAAATGCTTTACAGCGTTCTATGGACTATTCGCTATGCGTAAAGGACAGGACCTAGCACTCTTTCTACAGAGTCGGCATAAAGATTTAGACGTTTCGAAGCTACACATATTCAGACTTCACAGCAACATATGGCAAGATGATCATATGAAGAAGCAAGACAATTTTATTAAAAGATCAAAGTTATGATTACATATGAGGGAAATCCAATCTACAAGGGTTTTCTTTTCATTTTTCATGATTACATATGAGGGAAACTCCGTCTACAAAGGGCTTCCTCAGCATCGTCGTCGGAAGATCGCCCCCAGGATCCGTTCTACCGGGTTCTCGCATCGGTGCGGGCCTTCCTCTTCTTCGAAGGAGATGATCAGTGGCGAGAAAATGACAGAGTTGGGGCTCGCATAAATTATGCAGATCCCATGCTCCGTGCGCCATGGCAGATTGGGTTGAGGTATTAAACCCAACTTAGTCCGGGGAGACGGCTGTTATAGCTTGTCTTCTCTCTCATCTCAGAGAGTATAACAGGAGAAGACACCGTTTGCAAGCAGTGTGGTCTAATACGACCCTTCCCTTCTCCTGGAAGCAACGCCATACAAAGTTGCTGATTATCCCGAGCAAGGGAGGCTAAGATATCCTTCCATGATCCATCATTGCAGTGGACATTTGCTCGAAGACGCCGTCTTTTTCGGCTCCCTATATGCTGGAAGAACATGATCTCCTTCTTCCTCAGGTCGACCCGACGAACTCTGGCGATCATCTCTGCATGGTGATGGGAATGTGGTGAGAACAGGTTTACCCCCCCAGCCTTTTTATAGGCAAAAGAGATCACAGCGGTCCCCAATAAATCTGCCATAAAGTCCGTATCGACCGTTTCAGCGCTCCATTCAGAAACGTTTCGAGTTACGAGGGGCCGTTCATGCTTCATTCAAAGCGTTTCAAATTCCGAGGAATTTAAAAGCTTTGAAGGGGGTCTTGTAGAAGCATAAAAAATATGCTGGGAGGATCTACGCAGCCTCTTGATGTAGAGCAGCGTAAACAGAGGCCTTCAGAGCCATCAAGCGTGCAACAGAGCTTTTTTCGCTAAAACACATCATGAAGTATAAGCTAAAAGGACCATCCGCGTAAGTGCAGTACGTCCAGGCCGCTCCAGCGTAAGACAGAGTTCTTCATCGCCTCCATGACATAAAAATCAGCCGCTCTCAAAGCAGCGTTAATGCGTACGAGGAACGCTTCGTCTTCCCCGAAATGAACCTGTCAAGTCACGCAGTGAACCTGGCCTCTGACTCCTGACAAAAAGTGCTGCACGGCTACCCAGACGACGGTTGGAAACGATGGCAGACCCCTCGGGACGCGCCCCACAGTATGATGGCGGATCTTGGCATTTAATGCAGAGGATTTGGTTAAAATATTACCAAACCGTCGGTTACCAAAGCCCCCCCAGCGTAAACCGCTCTTTCGCATACAAGGGAATACGCCGCCTTGTTTTACACAGGCAAACATGAGCTGTTTTACGCTCCGCAGTAGACAAACCGCCTGCCACGTCAAAAGCTGCACTTCGTACAGGGCCCGAGGCACGTCTCTACGTCAAATTGCACAGAGCGGTGACAGTTTCCCTCAAGACACATCTCTGCGACGGATGCACAGAAGGGCTGCAGACCTTCAAAATACGTCTCCGCATTTAATGCACAGGATGGTGGCAAATCTCTGTAAGAGATTTGATTACACCTTCGAAAGCCGTAATTCCGGCGAAGACGTCCATATCAACACTCTGGCACGGTACGCAGCGGCTTCTACGCCCATTCAGGATCTGTGCTCATTCGGCTTCAAACGCCTACTCAGTCTCTACGACCATTCGGCTTCTATGCCTGTTTGACTTCTATGCCTGTTCGGCTTCTATGCCTATTCGGCTTCTACGCCTGTTCGACTTCTATGCCTATTTTGGCTTCTACGCCAACTTCTTCTACACGAGGGATACCTACCTACGTGGCTTCTACGCCGTGATCTTCGCAGCAGATATACGCGTTTTGTCCCCTTAGTTGGACACGCATCACATGCTCACTCAAAAGGTCATTTATACGCAGGCATTGGTTATTTTAACCGTTGTGTAAAGGGTGCTGTACTGTCCACTCCTCGGTTGTTACACCGACGGAGTGGTCACTGTCACCAAAACTCTATAAATAGAGACCCCTATCAATGGGGAACAAGGTCGACAATTTGGAAGATCGAACAAGGTCGGAGAATTGGTAAAAAGAGAGAGAGAGAGAGAAGGAGAGAAGAGTCCGGAGCTCAGGCAAATAGTAGGGGTCGACGGCTTTGGCATCGTGCATCCACCCTCCTTCGCAACCTTCGAAGCTGCTACCCGTCTTCCACGTCACTTCTTCAACATCGTGTAGTCCAAGGGCTAAAGTGATCGATTGCAGATCAGACACCTATAGCAATTTATACCCAGATTAAATAAATTATACTCCCGCATCCTCGTATAGGATCAAATTATACAAGTTTGTTTGTAAACCAAAGGGCACGGGTCTCGTATAAATCCTGTCATTGAAATACACTTTTATTCTTTCGTTTAATACCACAAACACCAGCCGAACGTGGGGGGGAAGGAAAGGGTCGTGCGGGTCGGGCGGCTGGGTCCGGGTCTGGCCGACCCGACCCGATAGTTAGTGGGTGGGCTCGGTTGGGCTGGGCCGGTTTGGGTCAGGGTTTATATAACTAATTAAATAAATAAAAAAATAGATAAATAATTAATTAAATAGTTTTTAGGTGTTACAAATTAGGTCCGGGGCCCAATAAATTCCATAAAAATTATCCTAAGTCCGGTTTTCTATTTTACACCATAAAATCTTATTTTCATCATATTTTAATATTAGTTATTAGCAATTAAAAAATCACTTAATCACAAAAACACCTATTTTAATTCTTGAAAAATGCCGAAAAATCCCGAAAATTGTTTTTTAAAATTTTAAAATTTTAGGGTGATTACACCATATCTAGTTAACCTGACATGTAATACTATTCATGATAACGGCTCACTGAAGCGCACTCCTGACATGCAAGAATTTTTCGGACTGAATTGCCAGAACTGATAGAATAACTTTTCGTGGTTGATTACTTGTTCCTGTCCTGAATGTACTTGTCAAGCTACTTTCATATCCTGTCTTGCATCATGTCTAAGGTATATTTATGAATACTACGGTCAGGAATCCTTAATAACTTGTCTAAGTTGATAACTAGAGTAATATAGAATGCATTTAGAGATATTTTCTGGCTACATGCAATCCTGATATCCCAACGACACATGATAGATTTGGAGCTCTTCGTCTTGAGGGCACACTTCCAGCACGTCGTCGAGTGTTGCATTACTTATAAATTATTGTACCTGATAAAATCTATTATATGTATCATTACACCTGGATAACCCGGATAGTCTGCAGGGCATGTGGTTGTATAGAATCTCAAACTGCATGTGTTAGTAACTAGGAGTGTTATAACCCTAGTTAGCTAATGATAACAAGCTGTATGGCATGATTGGCCGTTATTGCTTGAATTCTAGTATAGTCTTGTCTTAATTTACTTAACATCTGATCCATAACTGTAACCTGAGTACTGATTTCGGATATTGCAGGTTTGTCACTACCACATTCTAAAAATAGGGATAATTTTATCATTTTATATATTATAAGTATTGTGTATGTTTATTTTTAAATAATTGCATGATATATATATATATATATATATATATATATATATATATATATATATATATATATATATATATATATATATATATATATATATATATATATATATATAGTGTTCTTTAATACATGAGTTAGTGGACTAGACCTAGAAGCCCACTAGATGGACCCTGACCGAATTATATGGTTATGGATTTTAATGAGTAATTTTCGGGATTAAATATTGGGTGTATAATTTATTACCGTGATTTTATTTAATTGTTGTGTCTTACCATTGCTTCGATATTTGGAGCGCTACCCTAGTTTTGCCTTCCAATAAATTTCACACCCTTGTCCTAGACGTGCCACCTTCTATTCTGACCCTTGTGTAACTCATAAATATGCCCTCTTGTACTTTATTTTAGTCGCACAATATTCGTTACGGACGTTTATTTTTATTTTTAAATAAATTTGACTTTGTATCTTTGTGCGTTCCAATCAAAATTGGAGACACAATCTTGACCCGTTTTGTGCAACCCAAATTATGATAATATTTTATTCTGAGTCTTCTATGTCTATGACACTTGTGTCCCACCTAATTTTAATCCTGTATACTTCCAATTAATTTTAGAACATCAATTACATTAATTTTAATTAAATTAATGTAAGGACCCAACTTAACCCAAAACTACACCCAACACCAAACCAAACTCTCATTTACACTCTCAAGACTCATACTAAATACCACACACCCTTTTTAACCATTGCATCACACAAAATATGGTATTTTCCCTCATCCAATCCCAAAACCCACTTTCTGTGCAATTTTTTAATTGTTGAGGACCTTATTACAAAATTGCAATGATGTGTCACCATCCTATTGGTCAAGACCAATGAAGAACCAACCCCTCCCTCATTGACGGGTCAACTCTCTCTCTCTCTCTCCCATTTTTGTTGTGCACTCCCCTTCATGATTAATCATGGCCATCCATTTTAAATGGAGCAACATCCTCACCACACAACACCCTCCTGTATATATATATATATATAGCCTAACCCCTTTCCCAATGCCAACCCCATCCCATCACAGCCAACCCTAATCCCTAGGATGTCACCATTAACCTCTTCTCCTATATGCAACCTCTCCTTTTCTCCATTATTTTTCAACATCACCACCCTCCCTTTTCAATAACCGAAACCCTAAACTAAACCATTACCTTCATCCCCTTCTTTCCGGCCTACAACTTCGGCCATTTTCCTCGGCCTTCTCCGCTGCCTGAACCACCCTCATCTCCTCACAACCTTCCTTGTACCCGCTGCCAGTCACCCCCGACCCCGAGACTTCTCCACCCTTCCTTGCCGGATCGCCACCACCATTAAATACCCGACCCGACCTTCTCCTCCGTCGACCCGAGCAGCCGTCGACCAACACCAGATCATCACCGCCGAGCCCCTCACAGCCGCCTGAGCCTTCTTCCCGACTTCCCTCTGCCACTACAACCATCCCCCTTGCCGGAGCTCTCCTCAGCCGAGCAGCCGACTCGACTGAACGATAGCAGCCGCCTGAGCACGACCCGACCAGACTTTCCAGCAGCCCGTCGATGCCTCGCCGACCTCCCTCGCTGCACCGTATGCCATCACCTCCCCCGCCCAGACCTCGCCTGAACCATCACCCCGAGCAGCACCGTTCCCAGCCGGCAGTCCCCGACCGCCATCACTGTTAATGCCTCCATCTCCGGCCTGTTCCCTGCCTCCATCCCGACCTCGACGAGCTTACCACCAGTATGACCTTGCCTGAGTTCCGACTCTGGCAGCCTCCGACAATCATCAATCATCACCTTCATCATCATCATCATCATCATCGTCGTCGTCGTCGTCGATCGTTGACCCCGTACGTGCACGCCAAGGTTCAACTGCTCTCCTTCGTGATTTTATGTGTGTGCATGTGTGAATAGTGTAGGGTTTAACATATTGCTTCATGACAGGTTTAGTTGGTTGATTTCAGACCCGTGTCGGTGAACCCAATGACTAGTGTGCTCGTACATGTGTGTGCGTATGTATATAATATTAGTTGATATATATATAAAGATATGGATATATATTTAAGTAATTAAATGCTAATACTAGTTATGACTATATATGTATTTATGCTGAATGCCTCTAGTGTTAATTGTGGATATCCCGTATTCGCATCTGACTATGTGACCCTGAGTATTAGTGAATTGCCTGCCTTGTGTACACCAACGTACTGGCTTAGACATGTGTTAGTGAGTTGACTGTATGATTTTGTACAATATTTGAAGACGTGACACCCATACAGTTAGACGCACATTCAACCCTGCTAGTTGACCAGTGTCACCCCCAGTGTAGTCTCTGAGTTCAGTGTACTTATGATTATGTGTATGTTAGTGTATCGACTGATTCTGTATTATTATTAAATAATATCTATAGGACTGTTGGATTATTCAGGCAAGACCTCAGAAACAGAACATTGGTATTGCCAGCAGAGGACCCCAGGCGAGTATATTCTTTGACAGTTTTTATTATGTTGATCATCTCTATGATTCTAGTTGTATAGCGTACATAATTCTGACACTATGGATACACGAGTTAGCATCATCGAGACTTGTCACGAGGAGTCGTGATTGGGATCCATCGTGCTAGCCGGGGATGGGGAGATATTAGTAGATTATATGATCATATCCAACTCTACATGAATCATAGCTCACCCACACCTCACGTCGGTCCAGCCTGACCATTACATGCCTCATAGCCTGTTATATGTGATTAGCCTGACTATTGCTCGCATCATAGCTATTCGGATGGTTAACCTAACCTTACATGAATCATAGCTAACCATATGTAACAAGCCTGATCAGTCCCAAGCCGATCACATGATATGCTGATGTTTCACACACTTAGTTAGATATTCTCTATACGTATCTCTAGTTTATTGATCTAGCATTTCTCTATGTTCTAGTTATTGCTCTAGCATTCACTTATATTCCAGTTCATTGTTCTTGCATTCACTTGTATTCCTGTACATTGTTACTATGCTATTGATGATGACAAATGCTCCAGTATTTCTATTTTCAGTATTTCATACTCACCAGTATCTCTTATTTCTAGTATTATATCCATCTTGTATTTCTTTACACTGTATTATAGTTTTTGTCAATATACATGGAACTGCTGTTAGTGCTTGTACTTTGCTCCATCCTGACAGGAAATATTTTTTCAGACTGCGACTTAGAGGACTTGTCTTCGGCACACTTGGAGACTTTGATGTTATTATTTGTAGGTTCGACTATTTTTGTTGTTTAGACTTGTATTGTATTTTATTTATTTTCGTCGATATCTCATCGTGATTTAGTTCTGTAATTGAGTATTCCATATTATATTGTGATATCTGTGTCTCCTTATGGAGTTGGATATTTGTGTGAGATTGATTTGATAGTATTGTGACCTATACAACGTTCTACCGCCGATGTTGCGTCGTAGGCTGGACGTACCCACGTACTCGTGCCCCTATATCGGGTGCGGGTCGTGGTAAGGTTATACTCCAAAATATGTTTAACTGTTATCTTACCTGTTGTATTTATTTAACTGTTCCTTATGCTTTTGCTTTTGTCTGCATGCTGGTTTTAGTTCCTAAGTTGGCTCCCTTGTGGTACTTGTTATTTTGGGGTCTGACCCCACTAGTTTTGTATGGCCAAATTTTGGAGCGACATCGCAGGATCTCCCGTACTTCCTTCCTCTAGATGGTGAACACCAGGAGCACCACATGCCATGAGTGGGTTTCTTCTCCACTAACCCACCTGATCTTGTATTTATACTTGGCTTTTAGCCACTAAACATGTGTTTAGCTCATGTTTTGAAACTTTACATTCTAGCCTACGGGCCTACATGTAAAGCATATTCTAGACTATAGCTAGAGTTGATCATGTAATATTATACTCTTGCTAGTTCTTCATTTTGTAACTAGCTTCATGATCATATGTGTATGTATAATTTGGGATGCCTTACTATGATATGTTTGGTGATAATACCTCTTGTAACTTGTTGCTTGCTTAAGATTGAGACAACTAGGACTCTTGACCCAGGAATAACTATTGGATTGTAGAGTAAACCCTCACATGTCTATACAGCCGTGACCGTATATCGGGTATAGAGTACTCTGATATACGTAACTGACTTTGTTTGCCCCCGCTCTCCAGTATTCTGGTTCTGGGACGTGATGTGACATATATAGAAGCAAAGTTAGTGATAATAATTAAGAAAAAATATAATTCCATCACTTAATAGACATAAGTAAATCAAGTACCTCATATGTGATTAGTTTTGTGAGAGAAAAACTTCTTGATAAACAATATTTCTCGTAAATACTCCATTCTTGTTGTCAACTGATCCCTTCTTCACTAACACTCTTGTTGATACTTTTGAAACACCTCGAGATAAAGCGATATACAATTGTCTATGTCTAAAAACATAACCGGGAGGGTAAATACCTACATTTGGTATTGTTTGTCCCTGTGATATTTATTATGAATACAAAACTCAATTTAACTGGAAATTGCTTCCTTGTTATTTTCAAATGGGAGTCCGGAATTCTCAGCGGTCTTTAAAGGAATTCTTGGTAGAAAAATTCTAGTTCCAACAAATTGTCCAAATAAAATTTTAGCATCAATAACATTGTTATAGCAACCACGACAAAGTAACCTGGTGCCGTTACATAATTTCACTTTTGGGTCAATATTTCTTAATAGCATAATAGGAACACTCTTTTTTAAGGTTAGTTTTTGTGGAGAAAAACCTCCTGGTGGTGTTGAGTTTAGAAACTCTTATTGATACAAATTTCTTGGATCATCCTCAACCCAATCAAATGAATATACAATTTCTTCTGCACTTGGAGACATACGAATGATTCTGTCATTAAGCACATTCATTTATGGGAGAAATAATTGCTCTTTCAACTATGTAATCTTGATTGTTAATATTTTCACACAAATTTGGAAAGAGTTCGCTGATAAATTTATGACTAGTCCCTTCTCCTTCCCAATGTAATACGATAGACGATGGTAATAGTATTGTCATAGCTATATCTCATAATACGATATTATTCAATTATTTTATTTATTTAAACATTTCTTAATAATAAATTTTTTAACTAATTAGTTGTTAATGTTTTATAATAAAGATTTAACAAATTATATGAATTTTATTTCATCCAAACAAATATTTGCATCAAAGTACATAATTTACTTTTGTAAATTACAAAAATCACATTGACACCTTAATCTACTTAGGTGTCAATTCCTCATCAACCCATGTAATGACTAATCAACCCAATACACTCTTTGGACTCCACCTGTACACTCTCTTGGTAGAAAAAGAAAAAGAGAGGAAGGTGAGTATTCCTCTCTTCCTCTCTCATCCGACCCCTCTCCCTCACTCTCTCGGTCTTCTTTACTCCACCACCATCTCTCTCTCTCTCTCTCTCTCTCTCTCTCTCTCTTACAGTCGCCCTCTTCCTCCCCCTCACTTTCTCTCCCTCACAGACTCTCTCTTACCACCATCTCCCTCTCTCACTCTCCGTGCACCTGGACTCGCGTCCGCTCCACCGACGGCGGCGGCTGCTTCCAGCCGACCGGCCCCACCGCTGGCGCCCCTCCAGCTCCTCTGTTCACCACTGCCATCATCATCTTCTTTATCGCCCATCACCATCACCATCACCAATCCGAAACCCTAACCCCTTTTTCATTTAAAAATGAAAAAAAGAAGAAGATGAAGAAGAAGACGAAGAAGTTGGAAAAAAAGGAATTGGAGGAGAAGATCATCAAGTCCTAATCCCCAAATTTTCAAAATAATTTACTAAGGCAAGCCCTCTTACACCGTATCAATTTTTCATCTATCCTTTTTTTTTTATTAATCTTGTTCCATTATTTAGTCTAAGTTTCTAAAAATTATATGATGATTTGATCATTAAAAGTTATGAGTTAGAATATATAAATGGGTCGGGCTATACACACCCCACCCTCTACTTAACACACCCAAAATGTAAACACACTCAAATTTAACTAATTTAAAATTACCAAAATCCTAAACACACCATACTACATTATCATTTTACCCTCGTCGTCTGCTCCCACGCCACCGAGGTGGGGTCGCGGGGACGCAACAAGCGGACAGAGGCGCTCGCTTGTGGCGACGTGTGGCAGAGGCACCCGCGCGGGGGGCGGGGTGCGGCGGAGGAGCGCGCGAGGGGATGCTGCGCGCGGCGGAGGCCGGCGCGCAGGGGTTGACGCGTGGCGGAGGGCGGCGCGTGCAGGTCAGTGGATGGAGGTACACGACTGGGGAGGGAGGGGGGGTGCGCGGGCGGCGGGGGGAGGGGGGGCTTTGTCGGGGCCGTCCGGAGAAGAAGGGGAGGGTAAAGGGGAGCATGGTTCGCTGGTGGCCGGCCGGAGAGTAGGTAATCATATCTTTTAATATATATTTATTTTTTATTTAATTTAATATGAGGTCTATTAAGTAGAGGGTGGGGTGTGTATAGCCTGGCCCTGAGGTGTGTATAGCATGGCCCTATATAAATATACATTGGATATATGATTTAGAAAAAAATTAGTAAGAGATATGTTTGTGTAGAATCAATTTTTAATGTTAATTAGAGTATTGTGTATATGTTGCTATACTAGTATGTATGTAGATGTTTACATATTAAGTACAGTATTAAATATATAGATTGGAATGGTACTAAGGTGGTTGTGATAATAAAGAATTATGATCGTAACTAGCATATAAATTACTATTGGAAGTCAACATTACATAATTTAGTCCAAAGAGCTTAATTTTGGTGCATACTTATATGTAGCTTATATATATATTTACTATGTATAGAAGGAAATCATGATACCAAGTTGAAATACTTGAAAACGTTAGAAAAATGATTTTTCTTTTATAAATATAAATGCTGTCCTAAAACTAACATTCGATTATGTTGATTATGGAGGTACTCCGAAAGACTTAAGTTGGATATCGGATGCGATACTAGCCTTAATAGACTTGTTCATGCCTTCAAGTTTATAATCTAGAGTTCACTATCCAATTTAACCAAGCACAAGATTCTAATTGGATGCTTGGGAATATTAACCTTAAGACGTCTTCTTTAAATGTTTGGGCTAAATTGGGTTACAAACAGATTTGAATTTGAGTGGAAATAGGAATTCATGAATTTCAATAATAATAGGATATTGAACGACCTTTTAAAGAAATTTGGTTGTGTATCTATTTTACTAAATAGTTAGAAAGAAATGGTATAAAGTAGACACAAGTATAATGATCCATAAATAAAAATGTTGGGTACTTTTAGACCTATATTTCAAAATTTTAGCATATGCATTGTTTTGGAGAGCTTGTATGTCAATTTGGATACGAAGCATCTAGTACAAATAGGTTTGGTATTAATGGTATTCATATATTGTGATTTATAAATATAAAATTAGGAAAATTGAAATGTATGCCTTGAAATTGTGACACGGACATGGCTAATGATGGTGTTTCAGATACACCTACCGGGTTGGACACAACGATATTAGTTATAATTATCGATTTGGTATATCGATTTTGATATTATATGTGCAAGAATAATTTTATGGAAGTTATATATATATATATATATATATATTCCTGTGTGGATTTAATGTATGGAGTTGGACATATGGATATGTATATAAGATTCTACGTAGATGACTATTGGAAGATAAAAGTTAAAAGTATTCTGAAATTCTTGGAATCAGTGTGATACCAACTTGGTATCGATAAGTCTGAGGACCTTGTTTCTTTTAAATAATAAGGATTTTCAAAGTTTTATAGGGTACAATTTTTTTTACTATTATAAATGCTTGTGTATATATAAATGAACTCCATGATTGCAAGCTTGAAAATTATGAATTATAAAAGATAAAATTGCATTGTTCTTGTGAATATCTACGAATGCTGAGAAATCAAATGCAATTGCCAAATGGTTAAAGGTATAAATGCTTGGTAAGAAAACTTTTCTTTATCCTTGAAAGTTTAATTTATTGTCCATATTAACTGCGTGTGTTTTATGGTGTTAAGTTGTTCCACCGAAGGGGTCGTCGTACCTGAAAATTCTATGGAGGGTTGCTCCGGGTCTGTTATACAAATTGTGAAAAAATTTGGGCTCCTAAAACAAAGGAGACTGCCAAAATTTTTAAGAAATTCTAGAGTACATTTTCAGAAAATTTGAATAAATTGGTTAGTCTCTATTTTAAAATATTTAGAAGTTATCTGTCTTAGGTTCAAACTCTAAAAAACTTTGATTACGGATTTAGAATATAAGATGTGTAAGACACACTTGCACGTGCACAAAAGAGCAATATTGTAGTACCCTGTTCTCCCTATTCGGGGAGCGTGACTAAGAAATACTTGGTATCGTTCGATCGGGACAGATTAAATCAAGATTTGTTCCTCGTTATGGATTGGTTTATTCGGAATCAGGTCCCACATTCAACGGATCGTGCCTCAAGGAAGGACTCGACGGTAGAGTCGAGAGGGGCCTTTCCGTTGCGTTGGTTTCTTTGCTCGTTTTCGATGCCGCTTGGTTGCTTTCTCGTTGGTTTTGTGACTTGCGTTTTTCTTGAACAGTTTTGATAGATTTTATTGTCTTCATTCTTTAGATTTCGTATTTCGTATCGAACCATTGGAGCCAAAGCTGGAGATATTGATCATCTGTTGGTGCGTGCAGGTGATCGTGTAGGTGACGCGCAAGAAGAGTCTTGAAAGATCTCCTCTATCTCTCCCGATTCATCAACTTGTGAGTGGCTCTATTTCCGATTAGCGCCCTTCTTCCAAGTCTTTATCCTTCGTAGTCTGACTCGTTTATGCGTTCCGATCGACGATACTATAAGAATAAAATTGAGTCGAGATAAAAGAAGAAGTAGACTTAAAACAGTTAATGCTGGTCACCTAAAGTCACTATACGATAACTTTGTTGTGAGCTTTTTCGCTATGCATATGCTAAATCTTGTTTCAGTTGTAGCTAGATCTTATTTATCTATAACTGTTCAATGGGTAGTGCAAACTTGAAATGTGATCATTGAGCAAGGTAGCCTATACTATGGAATGTGCATGAAGTTTATTTACTTATATTGCTTTGAAGTGCTTCATTTGATAACTTAGTTTGTAGATGAGGCATGGTCAAGGATAACTTATGTACAAGAGATGTTGTTCTACGAATGGTCGTCGGGGCACTGGGACCGCTTCGACCCGGGTAGAACATTTGCTAGTATAGTCCTAGCATTGGATTGGTCCGTGCGTCCGCCAAGGGCTAGCTACCCGAAGCGGAATGGCAGCCGACCCATCTCTCGTCCGACCAAGTGATGCGCTATGTATATTTAAACTTTGCAAACTAACCATGTCTTTGTGGCAGGGAAGGCCATGGTAAGTTGTGTACAGGTGGTTCAGACGGTGCAGGTAAAACGGTGGCACATTTTGTTATGTCCTTTCATTCTATCGCATATATATATAAAAGATTGAACTATGGCAAGATAGAAAGATCACATAATAATAACATTACATGTTCACATGAATACAATGTTGATTTGGTATGTTGGGTTATCTCAACCTCACCGGTACTTTTCGAAGTACTGACCCTCGTTGCAGCAGGTTCCCCGAGCCACGGCGACGCGGCGAGGAGCTGAAGCTTCCACAAATCTTTCTCTGACCTGGCGTGTTCGTGTTGTGACTTTTGGTTCGTGTTGTGACTTTTGAAGCTCAAGTACATAATCACAAGGAGCCCGCGCATACCTTTTGAAGCTCCTAGGCGATGGTGCTAACTCGCACTCAAGGTGGTTTGCGCTTTTGAAATATTAGTAAGGGATGTAATGTATGGATCGGCTATCTCATTTTACGTCCAAGTTGTAAGTCCGTGCGGCGTTCTTATTACTTTTGGGTCAAGAGTTTGTAACCAAATATTCATTATCAATAAAGAGAGAACTTTCCATATCTTAATGTGTGATATCTTATTTGCGTACTCTGTTGCATGTGTTCTAGAATATATCATTAAGTCTAGGCCTTGTGCACGTGCGCCTTACATGTGCACGATATCACGTCCGGGGGACGATTATCGATTTAGCGGAAATCGGGGCATGACATATTGGTATCAGAGCATGGCTTCAAATCCTTTGACCTTCGTGTCAAAAGAGTTTTCTTGAAACGACCATGTCCCTCCTAGTTGAACTCTTGAATTCGCTTGGCCAAAATGAGATGCATTCCACACAGTGAGTCCATAATATATTTTGAGACTGATGTAAGTTATTTTTCTTTTAAGGAATGGCTTCAGAGCCGGATGCACAAGCGCAGGTAGTGGCGCAGGTGCAAGGGATCCGTTCTGGCACTTCGATCAGCTCAGGAAGTCCAGCAGCCGCGCCCTCTGTCGATCAATTCAAGCGGATGATGTGTTTGATGGAAACGCAGCAGAGGCAGGCAAAATTACGTCAAAGCCAATTCGAGTCCCGGATTGAGGCTCAATTTCAGGCGCAGCGGACTCAGACTGAGGCACAGCAGAAGCAAATGAATAGCCTGGAAACAATTGTGACGACACTTGTCGCCAACAACCATTCTGCATCAAAGGCCATCGCAATAGTGCCAGTTGCAGCCGAGACCGTGGGACTTCAGGGATCTCAGGAACCTCCGCCCTCAGACGAAAATGGCTCCATCCTGCAAATATCAGAGTTTAAAAAGATGTGTTATGCTACCTTCAAAGGGACTAAGGACCCCTCCGTGGGGTTAGATTGGCTGGTTGAGCTAGATGACCACTTTGAAGTGCTTCACATGGATGAGACAAAGAGAGTTGATTGCGCTCAGCTTTAGCTTCGTTTAAATGCACATTGTCACGCCCCAGTCCCAAAAATACGTAGGACTAGGACACGTAAGCATGCCAGCCGCATGTATATGGCAACTCCAATATATGGAAACCAAATCCATACGTACGCTGTATTATGAATATCAAATCCATAAGTGGTATAAAATGTATCACAAGTCGCATGGTACAATCTAAATCTCATCTACGAAAATCAAATATAAATAATTAACCAGTATCTATGAAACTAGATCTCAATAAGAAGTATCTAAGGACGATAGTTGGATGGAAACAAATCCACTACCAACTCGAATATAAGAGCAAATACAATATGAGTACAATACAATCAAACACAATATGAGAATACTAGCTAACAATCACGGGCTCGAAGAGAAGACATCCTCAAAAAATCTGTAACCATCCGAATCTGCGCTCCTGCGAATACTCAAGAACAGATACACCTGGCAGGGGACCAGGTCCTCAGAGGGACATAACAAGATACTTAAACACATGCCAATAAAGTACTGAAATAAATATCCAATGGGGTCGCCTAACCATCTAAGTGAATGCAGTTAAGAACAACTTTCCCCACAAGTGAGCTATCTGGCTGAAAACTGGGATTTGGCATGATTCCCTTTTGGGGATCCAGGGGCCCAAAGGCACGTCATCTTTTGAACGGCGGAGGCCCGCCAATGTACATAATATATATATGGGTCATCACCACCCGTATCTCCGGCGGAGAATTCGGGCGCACAGAAAAAGTGCAAAGGAGCTCAAATGCGGTACATGTTGTTCTCCCCACCTCATGCTCTAAGCATGTTATATCCATGACATGATTTGGTCCATAGCCTATTCTTAGTACCTTAGCCCAATCCTGTAACCAAACAAGGACAAGGATGGGACCACCGTACTACAATAGGCTATGTCCCTAGACCTCTAATAACTGCTAAGTCTACTAGCATGCAAAGTTTCTAACAACAGTTATCCCTAACGCACGTCCCACGCGTACCGATGATCAGTCAATACGTGCGTCCGTGATCTATATGAGACTCACAACTCGTGTAAAAATATGTGTCACAGTCAAATGAAACCTAATGATGCTACATGATGATGGGGTAGTCTCATAAACAAGGTCAATGCAAATACATAAATAAAAATATACCGCGGCGACACTGTCGCGCGTATTTTATATAACAGTTAAAATATATGAACTAAAGACAGAAAATAAAGATGCATACAACATATGGAATATAAATACAGTACAATGGCAATGTATACTTGCCTGGCAAGGAAGCTGCAATGTACCAATAACCTGCTCCAGAAATTACGCGGAACAAATCCAATATCCTCGGAGTACGTGCATGGGTACGGCGGTGAGGTTGACGACGATGATGACGATTATAACGACGAAGATGGTGAGGATGACAATGCTGGTGATGATAATGAATGGTGGGGTAACGATGAGGTGGTGATGATGATGGGATGATGATGAGATGACGACAATGACGGTAATGAGATGTCGATGCGATGATGGTGAAGTGATGATGATGATAAGGGTGATGGAATAATGATGATGAATTTGAGACGAGGATGATGGTGAGATGATGATGCTAATGATTGAAAGTGATGATGATGGGCTGATGGCTGCTGATACAATGAGGTGATGATGATGATTATTACGACGATGATGAGAAGGAGGATGAGGGTGATTAGGTTAAGGTTTTGGTGACGATGATGGATTGATGGTGAGATGACGATGATACGTTGCCGATGATGATGACGAGGACGATGGTGTTGATAATGGTAAGGGTGTTTGTGAGGGCGTTGACTACGACGTCGATGGCTACAATGATGGTTAGGGTGATGATAATGACGATGACGAGATGATGATGAATTGAGATGATGATGATTGAATGATGGTGAGATGATGACAACGACGATGATGAGGGGATGATGGTGATGCGATGATGATGATGATGGGCTGATGGTGAGATGACGACACGATAATGATGAGCTGTCGATGGTGTGATGATGGTGTGTGCCAGAGGAGGCTGACAGGTACACAGGGAGGAGCTCGGCCAGGGGAGAGGAGATCCGGCCAGTCAGGCCAAGGAGGAGGACAGGGCGGAGGAGGAAAGTGCAGGACAGTCCGTCGTGGCTCGCGGAGGAGGGAAGAAGTGGACTCGACGATGGTGGTGGTGGTAGTAATGGCAGTTGGCCGGAGACGCAGGGAGGAGTTCAGGGAGATGCTGTCGGGGCTCTGCGGGGATGACCGGGGCGGTCGTGGAGGAGTGCAGGGTGGTGACTGGTTGCACGGAGGTGGTTGCTCCGTCGAGGACGAACGGAGAGGTGGCCGCTGCGTTAATGGCGGAGGTGCTCGCTGCTCCGGAGGTCGGGCTCCAACTAGACTACTCGATGGCTCAGGCGTAGGGGTCTGCCCGGTGCTGCTCGGTGCAGTCGGATCGGCGAGGTCGATCCAGGCGGGGAGGAGAAGACGTGGGGGAGATGACAATGGCCAGGGTGGTTCTCTGCGGGGAAGGAGGAGGAGGACAGCGGCTATGGCTCCGGGGTGCTCGAAGTCGGCCGTTGCGGGTCAGGGATCCGCCGGGGAGAGGAGGAGGAAGTCGAGGTCGAGGAGGATAGGGCGTGGCTGGTGGAGGACTGGGTGCAGCGGAGAAGGGGCTTCTCCGGCGAGGGGTTGGCGAGGCTCACGACGGAGCTCCGGCCAGCGAGGGTGCACAGGGAGAGGGAAGAGGAAGAAGGAGGAGTCGGCTAGTTTTAGGTATTGGAAAGAGAATAAAATAAAGAAAATAAAGAAAATAAAGAAAAGGGAAAGAAAATTTGTTTATATACATGTGGTGGGTGTTTGACCTAAAGCTTGGTTTGACTTGTTCAACATCCCTAGGAATTGGGCCTTGGGCTCACATGGGGATGTTGGGGACGGCTATAAATTACATTAATTAGATACCAGACTAGAATTTAAATGGGGGACGATGTGCGCATTGCACATTCCGAAAAATTACAGAAAAATTCATGTGAAGGGGAAAACTGAGTTTCTTCACAAATTGTCCAATGGTGGGGGCACCTTAATACGTTTTTGCATAAAAGTCCCCAATAATTGGAAAAACTGCACAACGGCGGAAATTGGATTTTAATTAATAAAACCGAATGCGCATGATGTTCTAGAATTAATTAGGAGTACATGGGATTAAATTTAGGTGGGACACAAGTGTCAGGGGCATCGAGGGTACAGTGTAGAATATTAATAAAATCTGGGTTGCACAAAACGGTCAAGGTTGTGTCTCCAATTTCGATTGGAATGCACAAGGGTACTGAATTGGAAATTTATTTATAATTAATAAATAACGTCCGCGAAGTTTATTGTGCGACTAAAATGTAGCACCAGAGAGCAATATTATAAGTTACACAATGGTCGGAAAGGTAGGCGGGCATGTCTAGGATGAGGTTGTGAAATTTGTAGATAGGCAATGGCTTGTGAGGTGCTCCAATTATCGAAGCAACAGTAGGGTGCGCTACACGATATAAATTATTGCATAATTAAATAAATGTCGCGTTCTAATTCTAATTGGGTTCAAACTAGCCCAAATTTCACTATCTAAGCCAAGTAGCCCTAATTTTGGGTGAGGGAATTTACACCCATGATTGGTGGAATGTGCACAAATAAGCTATCTTGAGTGAAGATGACAAGACGACTATCTCTTGGTCCGTGTTCTGTATAGCCTTCGAAGAGGAGTACCTTCCACCCGTCATCCGTCGCGAGAAAGAATACGAATTTATACATCTTCAGCAAAGAAATATGACAGTGCGGCAATACACCGCCGAATTCAACAAGCTTGCAAAATTTACCAAGTCTCATCTCGGTGGTGTCAAAAGTCGAGATCGACGATTTAAAATAGGACTGTGACCTTCTATTCGTGCCCACGTCGTCGTCCCCCAGTACCGTACCATACGGGAGTCTCTAAACCACGCCCTCTCCCTAGAGCCGCAGTACCCCCCAGTTCGTACCGGCACTGTACAAAATTTCTATCACAAGCACCCTAGCAACGTAGGAGGTAACAACGCATCGAAGCGTCCCAACAACGGCGGTTGTCAGGTTGCAAACCCAGGGAGTGGTAGTGAGCTCGTCTGCAACCGTTATAATCGTGTCGGACACATCGCTCAAAACTGTCGAGTGTTCAGTGGAGCATGTTTTAAATGTGGTCGTCCGGGGCATATGGTAGTGAACTGTCGGAAGGGAGGACTAAACCAACAGCGGCAATAAAATCATACGCCTCAAGATCAGGGTTAAGCACCTCAAACGAACCAGACGGCACCGCAGAACGCTCAAGGCCGGGTCTATGCTCAGACTTAGGAAGAGGCGTTTGCATCAAACACGACGGTGTCAGGTATATTACTTTTCAATAATGTACCTGCTCGAGTATTGTTTGATTATGGTACCACACATAGTTTCATTGCGACAAATTTTGCCGCTGAGAACACATTTTATGTGATACCGCTAGGCCTAAGCCTTAACATCAGTACTCCATCGGGCGTAAAATTTTTGGCTCACTTAGTTTGTCGTGAAGGTAACATTTGCATCGGCGGAAGAAAATTATCACTTGATGCGATAGTGTTAAACATCAGGGACTACGACATCATTCTGGGATAGATTGGCCCGGCGCTTGATCGGCTACCATTAATTGTGCAGGAAAAAAGTCGTGTTTTGTCTATCTGGCGATATCAAATTTTGTTATACGTGCAGTCCACCGTCGAGAGCGCCGAGTGCCTGCATGGTGATCTCTGCAATGTCTGCTCGGCGGATGATACACTCCGGCTGTGATGGGTACTTGGCGTTCGTTCGATACACACAATAAGATTGTGCAAACGTAGAGTCTACTTTCGTTGTGGCAGATTTTTCTGATGTATTTTCCGATGAGTTGTCCGGCATGCCGCCCGACCGAGAGATAGAGTTCACTATTGATATATTTTCAGAGACTCGACCGATTTCCAAAGCTCCGTATCGAATGGCCCCAACAGAACTAAAAGAGTTAAAGGTTCAGTTGCAAGAATTGCTAGATCATGGATATATTCGTCCTAGCGTGTCTCCCTGGGGCGCGCTTGTATTGTTTGTAAAGAAAAAGGATGGCTTGATGCGGCTCTGCATCGACTATCGTTAATTGAATAAGGCCACTATTCGAGATAAGTACCCCATTCCCAGGATCGATGACCTCTTTGATCAACTACAAGGTGCGACGGTATTCTCGAAATTGATCTTCGCTCAGGTTACCATCAACTCAAGATCAAACCGGACGACGTGCCGAAGTCAGCCTTTCGCACTCTCTACGACCACTATGAGTTTTTGGTAATGCCATTCGGATTGACTAATGCCCCTGCCGCCTTTATGGACTTAATGAATCGTATGTTCTGGCCATATCTCGACAAGTTTATAGTAGTGTTCATTGATGATATCTTGGTGTACTCGAAGAATAGGGAGGAACATACAGAGAACTTGCAGACCGTGCTATAGACTCTTCGGGACAACAAGCTATACATAAAACTGAGTAAGTGTGAATTCTGGCTGAGTAGTGTATCTTTCCTCGGGCACATCATTTCTGTGGGAGGTATTTCAGTCAATCCAAAGAAAGTTGAAGCCATCGTCGAGTGGAAGCGGCCTGCATCCGTCGGTGAGATTCGAAGCTTCCTCGGGCTAGCGGGCTACTACATGCGTTTCGTAAAAGACTTTTCCAAGTTAGCATCACCCTTGACTCGCCTCACACAGAAGGGAGTTGTATTCGAGTGGTCCGTCGACTGCGAAGCCTCGTTTGAAGAGTTAAAGCAATGCCTCACCTCTGTCCCACTACTTGCACTACCAGACGAGACCTCGGGATTCCAAATATTCAGCGACGCGTCAGGACAGGGCTTGGAGTGTGTACTCATGCAGCAGGATAGGGTGATAGCCTGCGCATCCAGACAACTGAAAAAGTACGAGAAAGATTATCTTACGCATGACCTGAAACTAGCGACAATTGTGTTCGCGCTAAAATTGTGGCGATTCTACCTCTATGGAGTGGCTTGCTTTATTTACACTGGTCACAAAAGCTTGAATTACTTATTCACCCAAACGGACCTTAACCTACGACAACGGCGTTGGCTAGAATTAATCAAAGACTATGACTTGACGATCGACTACACACCTGGCAAAGGAAATATTGTAGCAGATGCGTTGAGTCGAGTGTTTGCGGGATCCCTATCCGTTGATCGCAGGTTACAAAAGGACTTTGAGGAAATGGGCATTGAACTCCAAATTCAATATCGCGGCGCACGAGTTGCTCAGATGTGATTCGTACCCAACCTGTTATATATAGTCACATCTACTCAAAGGGACGACCCATTCCTAAGGAAAATGCGCGAGCAGATTCTAGCGGGGAAGGCAAAGGACTTTGTAGTAGATGAGAATGGAGTGTTGCGAGTGAAGGGAAGACTATGCGTCCCCAACGACCCAGAACTCAGAAAGTAGATCCTCACGGAAGCTCACTATGCAGCCTATACAGTCCATCCTGGGAGCACGAAGATGTATAAAGACCTTCGCACTATTTTTTGGTGGCACGGCATAAAGAGAGATGTGGCGCTCTTCGTGTCGCAATGCATAACCTGTCAGGGGGTGGAAGCAGAACATCAGAGACTGGGTGGAGAGATACAAAATCTTGCTATCATGTAATGGAAATGGGAGCACATAAGCATGGACTTTATTGTTGGCTTGCCAAAGATGTAACGGGGGAACGACATAGTCTGGGTCATCGTCGACCGGTTAACCAAGTCAGCGCACTTCATTGCCAATAAAGTTACTTGGAGCATCGATCGCATCGCCCAGACCTACCTTGACGAGATAGTTCGGCTGCACGGAGTGCCAGTTTCTATAGTGTCAGATCGAGACGGACGATTCCTATCACGTTTCTGGGAGAGCCTTCACTCAGTGATAAGGACCAAGTTGAAGTTCAGCTCAGCCTACCATCCTCAAACTGATGGCCAAACAGAGCGGGTGAATCAGGTACTCAAAATATGCTGTCTCTCTGTGCAATCGATTCAAAGTCAAGTTGGGACGTCCACCTACCGTTGGCCGAATTTGCATATAACAACAGTTATCAGTCCAGCATCCAAATGGCTTCGTACGAAGCTCTGTATGGGCGAAAGTGTAGGTCACCGATCTGCTGGGATGAAGTTGAGGAGGGTCAAATCCTTGGGTCAAAACTAGTAGAATAAACAGTCCAAAAGGTTCGATTGATCCGAGAGCGACTAAAAGTAGCACAAAGCCGGCAAAAGAGCTATGCCGACATTCGTCGTTGACCCCTTGAGTTCTTCGAAGGTGACCATATATTTTTAAAGGTCTCGCCCATACAGGGAGTTATGAGATTCAGAGTAAAAGGAAAGTTAAGTCCGAGATTCGTTGGCTCGTTCGAAGTCCTCAAACGAGTCACTTCAGTTGCCTATCAAATTATATTACCACCAGCCCTGTCAGACGTGCATGATATTTTTCATGTGTCACAGCTTAGGAATTACGTGCATGACCCAAACCACGTGGTAGATTTTGGTCAGCTAGATCTGTAGAAAGACTTGTCGTACGCCGAAGAGCCTGTTCAGATCTTAGATCAAAAAGAGAAGCAGTTACGGAATCGTACAGTCTCGCTTGTGCGCGTTCTTTTGCGGAACCACTCGGTCGAGGAATCTACCTGGAAACTCGAATCAGACATGAAGGAAAAAAAATTCTTATTATTTCTAGGGGTTGGTTCTATTCCTAAGTTTCCAGGATGAAACGTTTTGTTAGATGGTTAAGATGTAGTGTCCCGTTCTCCCTATTCGGGAAGCACGGCTAAGAAATACTTGGTATCGTTCAATCGGGACAGATTGAATCAATATTATTTTCTCGTTATGGATTGGTTTCTTCGGAATCAGGTTCCACATTCAACGGATCGTGCCTCAAGGAAGGATTCGGCGGCAGAGTCGAGAGGGGCCTTTCCGTTGTGCTGGTTTCTTTGCTCGTTTTCGATGCCTCTTGGTTGTTATCTCGTTGATTTTGTGACTTGCATTTTTCTTGAATGGTTTTGATGGATTTCATTGTCTTCGTTCTTTGAATTTCGTATTTCATATCGAACCCTTGGATCCGAAGCAGGAGATATTGATCATTTGTTGGTGCGTGCAGGTGATCGTGTAGGCGACGCGCAAGCGGAGTCTTGAAGATCTCCTTTCTCTCTCTCTCCCGATTCACCAACTTGTGAGTGGTTTTATTTCTGATTAGTGCCCTTATTCCAAGTCTTCATCCTTCGTATTCTGACTTATTTATGCGTTCCGGTCAACGATACTATAAGAATAAAATTTAGTCGAGATAGAAGAAGTAGACTTGAAATAATTAATGCTGGTCACCTAAAGTCACTGTACGATAACTTTGTTGTGAGCTTTTCCGCTATGCATATGCTAAATCTTGTTTCAGTTGTAGCTAGATCTTAATTATCTATAACTGTTCAATGGGTAGTGCAAACTTGAAATGTGATCATTGAGCAAGGTAGCCTATACTATGGAATGTTCATGAAGTTCATTTACTTATATTGATTTGAAGTGATTCATTTGATGACTTAGTTTGTAGATGAGGCATGGTCAAGGACAACTTGTGCACAGGAGATGTTGTTCTATGAATAGTCGCCGGGGCACTGGGACCGCTTCGACTCTGGTAGAACATTTGCTAGTGTAGTCCTAGCATTGGATTGGTCCGTGCGTCCGTCAAGGGCTAGCTACCCGAAGCAGAATGGCAGCCGACCCATCTCTCGTCCGACCAAGTGATGTGCTATGTTTATTTAAATATTGCAAACTGACTATGTCTTCGTGGCAGGGAAGGCCATGGTAAGTTGTGTACAGGTGGTTCAGACGGTGCTGGTAAAAGTCACCGAACGGTGGCACATTTTGTCACTACCAAAATATGATAAAATAACAACATTTTTAGCGACGTCATCATAAAACGTCGCTAATATTAAAGACTTGAGCGACTACAAAAATAAATGTCGCTATACGTCGCTGTTGGCGACACATAGCGACGTTTATCGACTGTACTTCAGTTTTTTAAAAGAATAGTCGCTATAAGCTTCTTTAAGGTCACTAAACGTAGCTGAATTTTTTGATTTACGACGTTTAGCGACATATTTACCGATGTTTTTTTCAATTTTTAGCGACGTTGCTAACGTCGCAAACTTTTTAATTAGCAACGTTTAGCGACGTCTATTTATGACGTCGTTAATTTTTTAATTAACGACGTTTAGCGATGTCTGTTTAGCGACGTCACTAACGTCGCAAATTTTTTAATTAGTGACGTTTAGCGACGTCTATTGATGACGTCGCTAAAATTTTTAATATAGGGTTCATGATTTTATTTTTTTCCCATTCTGTCGAACTCCTCCCCAAAATTTTGAAAACCCCCCCTCTACCCCCCCCTCCGGCGAAGTACCCCCCCTCCGGCGTCCTCCTCCTCCCCCTATCCCTGCCCCCCCACCCACGGGCTCCCCCACAGCCCCCCTACTCCGGCTCTCCACTCCCCGAGCCCCCCCTCCCGCACGGCTCCTCCCTTCCGGTGTGGCTCCTCCCCTCCGACGACCTTGGGCTTCCTCCTCCTCCTCCTCCTCCTCCTCCTTCTCTAGGTAAACCCTAACCCTATATCTCTTTCTCACACTCTCTCTCTCTCTCTCTCTCACACACACATACACAGATGCAGACACGATATGACACAGACACAGACATGATACACACACACTGACATAGATACGACACACACTGTCACAGACAAACCCTGAGACTGACATGACACACACTGATACTGACACGACATACATACACTAACACAGACATGACATACTGTCTCAGACACAAACTGAGATAGACACGACACACACACACACACTGACACAGACACGACACGATATATATCCATATAATTAATTAATTTACCATATTAACACACATCTTTGTTATAAAATAGTATTGCATGTATGTATTTAACTTAACTGATAAATGATAGGTGTGACCATCCCAAATAGGGTTTTTATATATGTATCGGGGAATCAAGTCAAAAAATTTACTTATGCATTAATGTAGTGTATCATGTTATACACTAACCCTAACACGGACACGAACACACACACATATTTGTATCATGTCATCTCATGATACGTATGGTAAAATTGTAGGACACATGGATATGAAAGTTTATGACACGATATCGAGGATAAGGTTGTAAGCATTTTATCAGACATAGACACACGCATACATATCAAGTGTGGATATCCAGGAGTGTATCAGTGAGTATCAACTATGTATCCTGGACCAAAAAATATTGACACTGGATATCCATGACTTGACTTTTCAATTAGAAAGTCATGGCCTAAACAAATGTCAAGTGTGGATATCCAGGATACAGAGTTGACACCCACTGATACACTGCAATATGAGTATCCAGGATACATAGTTGAACGAAGAAGTATCAGTGCTAGGACTAGGTGTATCAGTGTATGTACTGTATTCCTGAGTATTCTTATGTGTGTGTAGACGAGTAGGTGTATAACATAATTGGGTATTCCTGAGTATTCTTATGTGTGTGTAGGCGAGTAGGTGTATACACTACCAAATATTCACATGAGTATATACTTGAACGATGTCTATTCATCTTTGTAGAAGTATCTAGAAATGGATATGAATTACTATCTGCATCATCGTTCGTGGATGTACAACCGTCATCATGATGACATGTGCGGTGTGCGGGATGAATTCATAGAGGGTGTACAGCAGTTCCTGCATTTCGCCAAGGCGTTCCCTCAGTACATGGACGGTACCAAAATTAAGTGTTCGTGTGTGAGATATCACAACTTGAAATATCATCCAGAAGTGGAAGTCATATATTATTTGTACTCGAAGGGTTTCATGCCGAATTACTATCAGTGGACCGCGCACGGAGAACTTGTGTCTTTAGCATCGGAGTCGGATCCTTATGTGGAGTCGTATATGGATGTCCATGACCATGCTACTTACGATGACGGGTGTGTGAATATGGTTTTTGATGCGGCGGGGCCTAGTTTTGATCCGGACAATCATAATGCAGCTGAGGAGGCACCGAATACCGATGCTACGAAGTTCACGGAGTTGCTGGAGAATGCAAGGACTCCATTATATCCTGATTGTGAGGATTATTCACCGTTGGAGGTGGTTACAAGATTGTTGAGCATCAAGTCCGATTTTAATATGTCGCAAGAATGTTCTAACCGACTGATGGATTTGATTATAGAGATCTTATCAGAGGGTGCAAAGTTGCCTAAAGACTTCTACCGATCTAAGGGGATGGTGAGATCGCTCTGGATGGGATACAAAAAAATTGATGCATGTCTCAACGGGTGCATGTTGTACTACAAAGACGACAAGGATAAAAATGCGTGCAGATTCTGTAGTGCCGATCGCTACAAGGCCACTAGTAGAGGAAAGTCTGTCGGTGCAAAGAAGCATACTAATTCGATGCACTACTTGCCTTTGATGAGGTTATTTATGGTGAAGGAGACTGCAGAAAACATGAGTTGGCACATGAGGGAACATATCGAAGGAGTATTGGATCATTCATCCGATGCAGAAGCATGGAAGCACTTTGATCGAGAGTATCCAGATTTTGCTTCAGATTCGCGTAATGTCAGATTGGGGCTCTTCTCCGACGGTTTTATCCCATTCGGACTTTCGGGCTTCCAATATTTGTGTTGGCCTGTGATCGTCACTCCGTACAATCTACCGCCTTGGATGTGCATAAAGACTTTGTATATGTTCCTAACCGTTATTATTCCGGGTCCGAACAATCCGAAGAGGAACATCGATGTGTATTTACAGCCTTTGATTGATGAGTTGAATCAGTTGTGGGTAGTAGATGCTAACACGTACGATGTTTTTAGTCATATATTATATTTTGACTGTAGAATGTACTTTCCATTTGGATTTGTGACACTAATAGTTATTTACTGTGCAATTCTATTAATGCTGTAAGATATGCATAATATTTTGACTGTAGAATGTACTATATATTTTTTATTTGTTTTATCATCATATGTTGTTATCAGGTATGACAGGATGACGCAGAGCGTTCGGCAGGTCCCGAAGTAGACAGAGTGCTCCTCTGGTACTTCCTCTGTTGGTTCTGGATTCTTGGCGCCAAGTACTCCAATATATCGACTAGTCACATCTCCGACTGTGACGACGTTACGTGGCAGCACTCCTGGGACGAGTAGTTCCAGGCCTGAGACTACTCCCTCGTCCAGCGTTCCTCCTGCTGACGGAACCATAGAGACAAATGAGCATATGGTGGAGGTTAAGCCGACGTCGTCCCAGCATCAGCTAGATCCTCTATGCGCACCTCCGGACGAGACAAGGACGAAGATTTGGGTCGACGGTACAAAGTAAGTCAATTAGTTGGTTTAGCATCATATATATCGTGTATTTATTTATTCATCATATATTCACTTTTTTGATAAAAATAATTATCTATGTATAGATATCATCTCTCGTCGGTACAGAGACGCCTAGGCCATTTTCTGAGGTACAACTATGGTGTCCTTGGATCAACTACTTTGATGCTCCGGATGAGAGGAAGGCTTTCTGGTTTGCGCACTTCAAGTTAAAAGTATATTATATCAATCATCTAATTTATGCATATTATATAACTTACTAAATTACTTCTGGTAGCAAACGTATTTCTATCCACCGCACAGGGCCGAGTTGTTCGAGCAGATGTTTCCTGCCGTTGCTGCCAAGCTGATCTGTGATGCTCTGGATGACCAGAAGGCTTGTGATCGCGAAGGAAAACTGATCCAAGGTTGGATCACGCCTAAGCAGTGGACTGCGATGAGGGCTAGATTCGACGATCCGAGGTACAAGAAAAGGTCTGAGAAGGCCAAGGCAGCTAGACAGAAGGCAACAAAGTGGTGTGGTGGCTCGATTCCGATGACAGAATATTTTCGTCGTTTGGTATATTTTTTATTTCAGATATATTATTTTAATGCAAGTACAATAAAATGGTAGTAGGATAAATATTTAATTTTAGTACTAAATAATATATTTTAAACAGGTACAAAGAGGTGAGGATGTCAATACGGTGACCGTCTTCCTGGCCACCCATCGAATGGGCGGGAATCTCATTGTTGAGAGGGCCTCGCAGACCTATGTAAGTATTACTTTACTTTGTGTTAATTTTAATATAATTTAGAAAATATGCAAATAAATATCCATGTAGTTAGTAATAAGTACCTTAGACACATTAGCAATTATCGAGTATCCAAACTTTTCTAGACCTAGTATCTTAGGCTGCGTGAGCGGGCGACTGCTAGTGCACCTACAGCGGGAGAGACTGGTACTTTCTCGCCGCCCTCTCCAGCTCCATCGACGGACGAGCTGTGGGTGACCGCCGCTGGTAGTCTCCAGAAGGGTACATACTACGGTACGGGATCCTATGACGCCCTTGTTGCGACGCAGTCATCTAGGGCCTCCACGGCAAGTGCGCATTCCCCACATTCCTCGCAGGCGTCGGCCCGAGTCCAGGAGACCGTTGACCGTCAGATTGCGTCTCTCCGTGACGAGTTACTACGAAGCATGGAGGAGCAGCCCCTGTCCCAGCCGCAGGCGAACGATACGACGCTCATCGCACGATTTGATACGCTCGAGTGCAGCATTATAGAGCTCAGGGAGATGACAGCTGATCTTAGAGCGTCGATAGAGCGCAGCGTGACGGAGCTGCATGCATCACAGCTTTCCATGGACGAGAGGCTGACGATGATGCAAGATTCAATGGTTCATAGCTGTACGAGGTTGTTATCTACCATTGATTCATACAACCATCGACTAGCAGAGTTGGAGCAGATACGTCCTCTTGGTGCGCCTTCATCGGCACAGACTCCATCGACGTCACTGCTTTATCCATCTACATCGGTGTCGATTTCACGGGAGCAGTATGATTTGTTCTTATCCCTGATGCGCGCCGGTGGTCATCCTCCTTCAGATCCGCAGTAGTCCTAGTTAGGATAGTTTACTGGTTGATTATGTTTTGACCTATGATATTTGGTCATTTATGAATATTTTTTATTTTTGAGGCTTTCAGACTTTATTTCTTGCACTCAGTTGTGTGGATATTTATTGTATTCTTTACGACAAGATTTTCTCCAGACTCGATTTGTAATCCCAATGTTTCATTTTCTACAAAATTTACTATATTATTCGTATTAAATGTATGTTAATTTACTGGTGTTGAGTGTTCAACCGAAGGGGTCGACGAACCCAGAAAATTCAACGAAGGGTTGTGTAATCACCCTAATTTTTTCTAAATATGTTAAAAACAATTTTTGGAATTTTTGGTATTTTTCAAGAATTAAAACAAGGTATTTGGTCATTAAATAATTTTTAATTGCTAATAATTAATATTAAAATATGATGAAAATAAGATTTTATGTTTTAAAATGAAAAACTGGACTTAGGATAATTTTCTGGGATTTTATTGGATCCCGAACCTATTTTTAATCACCTAAAAACTATTGTTTATTATTTATTTATTTATTTATTTATTTATTTATTTTTAATAATCTAAACCCTAGGACGGCCCACCCCAATCGGGCCCAGCCCACCCGTGGGCTATCGGGTCGGGTCGGGTCCACCCGCACCCGCCCGCGAACCCGGCCCGACCACCCCATCTCCCCCACGCACAGACCCCCGCGAATTCCGGCCGCGTTCCCCGGCCACGTCGCCCGCCCGCGCCTCGCTCAACCCACGACCCCCCCGCGGCTCCGCCTTCTCCGCCACGTCCCGGCGCCACCCCCGCAACCGTCCCCCTATAAATACCTCTCCCCTTCCTCCTCCCTCATCTCCCCATCTGAACCCTAACCCTAACTCCGGTAACCTCAGCCTAGAGCCGCCCGAGACCCGCCGTCCTCCTTAGAGCCCGCTCCGACCTCCTCCCGCAGCTGCCCCGCCACCGACGACCACCAGCTCCCCTTCTTCCTCCTCCCTCTTCTCCACAGCAGCCCGAGCCCCGACTCCAGCCGCTCGCCTCCGCCTCCGGCGACCCGCTACCCGGCACCGCCCGCGCCCCGAGCCCCCGGCGACGCTGACCCCGGCCTCCCTCCGCCTCAGCTCCGGCCGAGTCGCCGTCCTCCGGCCACAGTCCTTAACCCGTGCCCTAGCTCGACACGTGTCGTACACGTGTCGGACACGAAAAATTCCAGTTTCTCGAGCCCTGTTCAGGTACCTGTTTCTCTCAACTTGCTGCCTCGTTTTCAATTCCGTCTGTTGCATCGCGAACCCTGCGTGACCCTCTCGGTGCCCGTGCAAACCGCTCGGGGCATCGCGTCCTGTGGTGATCGCGAACCGCGATCCAAAAATAGGAAAACTAACACCCTGTTTCACCCCGGAACCGAGTCCGCCCCGCCAAACGGGACGACTTGGTCGCATGCGGTCTTCACAGATACGTGCGTGTCGTCGATACGGACGTATGAGATTTCGCGGAAGTCGATTCGGGTGTGCGTGCACACCGGAATCAACGCGTATCCGCGGACACCGTCTCGTATCCGCCCTTTCTGGAACGCGTCATAACTTTGTGCACACACGTCGGATCGAGACGAAACTTGCGCCATCGGACTCGTAGCGATACGCTGGTCCTGTGACCCAAGTTTGGTTCAATTCCGAGAACGTTGACGAAATTGCGTGTCGTGGGCCCCATAGGCCCCACTCGACGGGCGATTTTGTGACCGGCTCATCGGAATCCAAATCTGGAAGTTCCGTTGAGTTCGTATCAGCGTTCCTGACTTGTTGACACTAAGTTGGACAGATTTAGAGACCTTTGACCCTGACACGTTTTTCGGTGCAAAGCGGGCCCACATGCGGACCCCGTTTTGATCCGAAATGGTCATTTTTGCCCCTGTGTCCAAATTGGACTCAAGGACAGGCATTTCTAGCTGATTGATATCTTCTGAGCATGATGGTAATGTTTGTTTCAGCATCCGGAGATTTTTTTGGAAATTTCTCGAGTAACAGAACAGTAGTTGGAATTCAAACATCAGGCAAGTGTACCTCGCCAAAACTTGCAGTCTTTGCTAAATATTCCTTGGCTTAGTTATACATCAGAGGACAAGTATACCTTTCCAACTTTACAGTCTTGTTGCATATTTTCTTGTTTTATTTATAACTGTTGTACATGCTTAACCTAGGACCGTGTGACGTACTTAGCGTCCGATTATCAGTCGGGTGCCAACCCCGTACGCGGTGTTGGGTACGTCACCTAGAGATGGACATTTCGGACCCTTTACTTTCTCGTACTTGTCTTATCAAGTACATCAGGACCCAGGACATTTGACTCTATTCATGCAGACAGAATCTTCCTGAGATATTCATGGTGATTCTGTGTAGGATACATGATTGACGTAGACATTATATTCTTAGATATTATATGACTTGTTGCATTAGCTATGATCCCGCTGACATGGACATGAGACGTTATGGTCATGATATGCGTGGTTACATTGGGTGGGAAGAGACACACAGGCTACAGGCTGTTCCATATATATATCCACTACTATTGTGAGGTTGTAGACTCTCCAGCAGAGCTAGACCCTTTACCTGTTATTACTGCTACCCGGCTCTCCGATACAGAGCTTGTAGCGGTCTCAGCCTGAGTTCTAGTGCTGCTCTCATATTGCATATCACTTAGCTGGTTACATAGTTTACCCAATTATTTACTTATTGCTGCACTGCTTATTTATTTGGCGTGTATTTTCTGTACCTTGCTATGTCCCCTGAGGACCTGGAATGGATTATGTCCCCAGGTTTAGCTGAGGAGCAGTACCCCGAGATATACGGGATAGGAGCTAAAGCTATTACTGGACTTGATACTGGAGCAGAACCAATCCCTGAGCACGAGGTGACTGCTGAAGACTTTTACTGAGTACCTGATTTCGTACTCAGTATTTACTTTATGTTTGACTCTTTTGTTCCTGGCCTATTGAGCCAGTGTATTCAGACTTATGTCGGATTGTTTCTCCGACCTACTTGTTGAGACTTGTTGCTACTTATTTCCATTTCATTATGTAGTTGATTATATTTATCTTTTATGGATGAGATTAGTTGTGGCATGTTGTCGTAGACCTTATTTTACAGCTTAAGGGCGCCCTGATGGTTCCATTAAATTGGGTTGTCCATCGGTGCGTGCTGCTGGCCATTGCCACGTGTCCAGTCCCTCGGTATTTTGGGACTGGGGCGTGACAGGTTGCTCCAGGTCTCTTTATATAAATTATGAATTCATAAACTGCAGAAAGATTGGTTTGGAAACCATTCTATATTCATTTTTTTTCCACTGAAACTATAGCGACGTTTAGCAACATTTAGCGACGTTTATATACATCGCTAAGTACGTCGCTGATTGTCGCTAAATACGTCGCTAAACGTCGCTAGATACGTCGATGAATGTCGCTAAATTGCTGACATGGCAGTATTTACCAGGTCAATATAATGTCGCTAAATTATTGTAAAACGTCGCTAAATAAAAAAATTTAGCGACATATATCGACACATAATACGTCGCTAATTTAGCGACGTTGCGTCGCTAATTTAGCGACTTTGCGTCGCTAAACGTCGCTAATATAGCGACGCAGATACGTCACTAGAAAACGTCGCTATAGCGATATTTTGCGACATTTTTTCAGTCAACAACTAGCTTAAAGGCGACTTCATTGAAACGTCGCTAATTACGTCGCTAAATATTGTTAGCGACGTTTTTATGCCATTTAGCGACGTTTCTAGATATCGCTAATTTGACTTATTCTGGTAGTGTGTTATGTTGTAAAACCCCATATTTTTTTAAATATTGTATTTATTTAATTAATTTAATTATTGAATCTATTTATATTATTTCGTAGTTATTTAGATAATATATACGTAGTGATTTAAGTACCTAGATAATTAATCATTTAGAATTGTTGTACAAAATCTATTATTTTTATTTTAGGAATCTTATGTAAGGGTGATAGAATTTTTTTTAGAATTTATTTGGGTACAAATGTATTTTTATATACCTCAAGTATGTGCAAATAAATAAATAGCGTAATAATAATAATAATAATAATAATAATAATAATAATAAGTATCAAGTAATAGTTATAATAATAATAATAATAATAATAATAAGTGTTAGTAATATTAATAATAGTAGTATTAATTATAGTGTTAATAAATAGTATTAATAAAATAAAAATAGAAAAGAAAGGAAAAAGAATAAGAAATAGAAAAAAAGAAAAACCTAAACAATAAACCCCCCCCCCCCCCCCGCGCTGTGACCTGCGGCCCAAACCCGCGCGACCCTATTCTACGCGCCCCCTCTCTCTCGCTCTCTCTCTCTATATATATAAACATAATTCCAAAACCCTAACCCTAAATCTCCATCACGACCTCCACGACGCCGGAGCCCCTGCGCCGCCGCCTGAAGCCGCCCGCCGCCGCGACCAGCGTCCGCGACCCGCGCACACCGCGCAGAAATCAGACAGCAACGTACCCCTATTCACGCCCTGATTCTCGCCTTCTCGCTCGACCAAATTTGACCCCGTCTTCGCTGGTATGATTCTCACTTATCCCTCTCTAAATCCCGTAAATTAGTTTCAATCGTTCAGCACTAAATACTAGATAAAAATCGACGCCAACTTTAGGAAAAACCACATTTTTTAAACTACTATAATATGTTGCGATGACCCATGTTCAATGACTCGTTTCTTCCACCACAGAGATCCAAACTTAGATTTCCTTCTTGCTATGTGAAGACCATATAACCGAGATTACTTCCTGTCAATTACATTATTTTATTTGGTGTTATATGCAGAATTAAAATAGGTTGAAAACCCATAAAAACTTGTTTTCGAAACCTTAAAATTTATGATACAGAGCGCATCCCGCCAAATGGGACCGCCCCGTCGCGTACCAATTGCACCGAAAGGCGCGTATGGTATATCCAGACATGAGAGCTTTCGCAGAAACTGATTCGGACGCGTGTGCACGTCGGAATCAACCCGTATCCGCGAAGAATTCCCGTATCGCAACTTTTGTAAAATACGGCACCATTTAGTGTACGCTCGTCAGAGTGTGACAAAACTTGTGCCATTGGGTTCGTGGTATCACGATGGTCCTGTGACCCAAGTTTCATGCGATTCTGAGACAGTTGACCAAGCCACATATTTGTGGACCCCACGGTTGACTTTTTGGACGAATTTGTGTTCGGCTTACCGGAATCTAAAATTGGACGTACCGTTGAGTTCGTATTGATGTTTAGAATTGGTTTGACTTATAATTTGTTTCATTTAGAGACCTTTACCCCTGGCATGCTTTTCGGTACAAAGTGGGCCACAAGTGAATCCCGTTTTGACCCAAAATTACCGTTTTGTCCCTGTGTCCAAATTGGACGAAAGGGTAGTGTTTTCTAGCTATCTCGCTTATTCTGGAAACGTTGGTGATGTTTATTTCAGCATCTGGAGACGTTTATTCGGAGACCGTAGTTTCTGACCTTGGTGCTTGACTCATAGACGTTACACTTTGCAGCTTTTTTGCCAGGCAAGTATACCTTGCCAAATTATTTACAGTACTTTGCATGCTTATTATATTTTTTTATATGTTCATTGCATGTGTGTTTTTTTTTCGTCAAAAATTATATATTATATATGTTGACACACACTTGACACCTAGTATCATGAGAGAGGAGGACAATCAGTAGGCGTATGGGCTATAACCACTCTGGTAAATCGTAGTATCTAGCACGACTACGGTAGTGTGTCGCGCTGATCGCTACCCCCACAGTATGTCAATTTCTGGAGTCGCGCTGGTCGCTACCCCCGCGGTATGTCGATTTCTGATGTCCCTGACGTGCGTGTGAGTTGTGAGATTTAGATTGAGTAGCCTACCCATGCCCATACATCGAAAAGTTGTCCTCATTATGCATTTCATATAGATTATCTTGTATAACGTACTTATATATTTTCTGTCTATTATGCATGTTTACTGTATTCAATTGGCATGTTTCTATGTATCTTGTTACGTCCCTCTGAGGACCTGGTCCCTTGCCAGGTATAGACGACCAGGAGTATCCGCAGGAGTACGGGCCAGGACCTAACGCAGTATTCTCTGCCGATGATGTCTTACCTTCTGAGCATCTTTGATTATCTCTAGCGATGGATCTTTTAGCTGACACTCTTATATCATTATCTTATTTTATATTGGAGATTTACCCTCCTCTCTCATTTTAGTTTTGGATATAGTCTTTGGCAGTGGATTTGTCTCCACCTGACTATTAGTTTTGGATTATTCAGACTCATTATTCTAGTTTAGTTATTTCTTTTCTGTGACTTATTGTGTGGATGAGATTAGTATTTCTGTGACTTGTGACAATATATATACCACATGTGAGTTATTATTCATATTACAGCGTACGTGTGTATTATGGTATTCATATATTGGAGTTGCCATATACATACGGCTGGCATGCTTACGTGTTCCTTGTCCTACGTATTTTGGGACTGGGGCGTGACATATTTTTGTGGTGCCCCATGTAGGTCGAGTTAGCCATTTCGGTTACGTAACTGTACCGAGCTGGCCTGCACCTAGGATTAGAATTTTAGGTCTCATCCATACTTGACTATAACTTACCTTCCTTCCAACATGTCCTACTTAAGTGCTTGCATCCTGCTTGATTCATGTACTTTTTCTAATCCTCCGTCCATCTCTTGCAGAGAGATGAATTTTTGTAACGGGCATGCTGCCACCGGGGACAACGTGTCTCCAGGGGTCAACGGCCAATCATCAGGAGAGGCCTCAACGACTCCTCTTCTTCCGGGATCAGATGGACTGACTAACAATCCAATTCCATCATATCCTTCCACGGTGTCTAATGGGACTCTTCCAGCTCCACTAGCACCGCAAGATATCCAGACACAGCTGTTCTAATTCTTCCAAATGATAATCCAGGAACAGAGTCAGCAGACAGCCGCACAGGCTGAAGAGCAGAGGCAACAAGTGGCAGAGCAGAGGCTAGAATTTCTGGCAGCACTTGAGAGAATGGCTGCCCTAGCCCCTGCCCAGGCACTAGTTTCAGTACCGCAAGCTCGGGTTGGTTCAGTCAAGGACTTTGTGTAGATGGGCCCCAAGCCATATAAAGGCAATGAGAGTCCAGAGGAGACCACGAACTGGATTGCCAACACCAAGAAGTTGTTAGAGGCATCTCAACTACCTACAGATCTATGGATGATAGGCGTAAGGACCCAGCTAGAGGGTAACGCTCATCACTGGTGGGAATCAGTGGAGCGCCAGTTGGGTACGCGTCAGACTTGGGAACAATTCTTGGAGTGCTTTGAGAGAAAGTACTTCCCGGACACTGTAAGGGATGCGTTGTACGATCAGTTCCTCCATCTGGAGCAGGAAAACAAGACAGTTGACGAGTATGATGCAGAGTTTAGCCGCCTCAGTAAGTATGGCACTGCCCTAATACCTAGTAACTTGGAGAAGGCTAAGAGGTTTCACCGTGGGCTGACTCAGGAGCTCCAGCACTACACTAGCTCACAGTCCCGGATCTCTTATGCCGAGTTATTGACAGAGGCCAAGATCTATGAGGCCATCAACAAGGGAAACAAAAATCAACAGAGAAGTCACCTAGGACCAGTAAGGACACAGCAAGGAAGACCCATTAGACACCCTTTGACACGCCAGCAACCAGATAGTGTCGCACCATATCCAACCAAGGACCACTGTACTTGTCACTTTTGTGGTAAGATAGGTCATATTCATAGAGACTGTCATCGTCGATTGGGACTGTGCATGGTATGTGGATCAAGTCACCATCAAGCCCGAGAATGTCCTCAACAGAACCAGAGGTCTATGGCATTAGAATCAGGAACACCGCATACACCCTCAAGTATAGGAGACCAAAGGGACCTACCACTGCTTCTACAGTCTACACAAATGGAGGAGGCTAGACCCCAGCTGAACGACCAAGGACAAGGCCAAGCACTCATTATGACAAATATGGGAGAGCAGACATAGGAAGCCGTAGATACTGTACAACCTTTTAGTCATAATTGTCTTTGCATACTCATAACCCTATTATGACACAAGAACTTAGATGTACAAATAGACGTAGAATTATATATAAGGTAGTTTAGTAGTTATGAGGATATATTGATATTCTACCCAGATGGCATACACGCGATGCTAAGGGATGACGCGAGTAGCAGTAGTAGTATTCTCTTCCTATCACCATCTCGCCCTCTTGGGTGGCTCATCTTCTCTTCTATATATCCATTCCTTATCTCGTGCTTAACTCTTCCTATCCTAGTCGTATCTTTTCGTGCCATTATGAATTGTTTGATTATTATCAACCTCGCCCTTATATTGTTAGTTAAAACATAAATGTGTTAGTAACGATTAATAACTAAAGGATGAGTTCATAATAATAACCCTTATGTATATGCACTATAACAATATCTGTATCCTCTTATTATTTTAAACCATGAATAGCGTCCCTTAGTCTAAACAAGAATTAGTTAGATTGTTTGAAATAGTTCATGATCCTAATAGTTTTATAAAGTTAGTCAACACCTAAGTTGTTGCCCTAAAACTTAGACTAAACTTAGGAAAGAGTTGAAGGCACTTGTTACGAACTGATGACTATGACAAATCGCTGGCGAGGTAGCGACAGCTGCAGCTAGACGATTATGGTAGAGTAGTCGAATTACTTGCAGCCATACTGGCCAGGTGGCGTGGCAGTATTAGACTACGATACTTGACGGTTACGGGGAAAAATCATAGTTATGAGATTCCAGACAGGTATCCCAAGATTCTTGACCCAATGAATAAATTCGTTCTACAACCTAGACAATAGCCTCAAGAGACTTTGACTACAAGTAGAATTCTTGTAAGTTGGGTAGTGTAGATGAGTTAGAAATAGAATAGTATATGGACAATAAATGATAAGGGTTAGAATGACAGACCATGACTTTTAGGAAACACTGCTAGATAGCAATGTAGTGTAATAGCTATAGTGATTATTATGAGTATGGGTTATTGTCAATTTCGAGGACAAAATTTTTGTAAGTTGGGTAGAATGTAAAATCCCATATTTTTTTAAATATTGTATTTATTTAATTAATTTAATTATTGAATCTATTTATATTATTTCGTAGTTATTTAGATAATATATACGTAGTGATTTAAGTACTTAGATAATTAATCATTTAGAATTGTTGTACAAAATCTATTATTTTTATTTTAGGAATCTTGTGGAAGGGTGATAGAATTTTTTTAGAATTTATTTGGGTACAAATATATTTTTATATACCTCAAGTATGTGCAAATAAATAAATAGCGTAATAATAATAATAATAAGTATAAAGTAATAGTTATAATAATAATAATAATAATAATAAGTGTTAGTAATATTAATAATAGTAGTATTAATTATAGTGTTAATAAAATAGTATTAATAAAAAGAAAAGAAAAAGAATAAGAATAAGAAATAGAAAAAAAAAAAAACCTAAACAGTAAACCCCCCCCCCCCTCCGCGCTGTGACCCGCGGCCCAGACCCGCGCGACCCTATTCTACCCACCCCCTCTCTCTCTCTCTCTATATATATATATATATATATATATATATATATATATATAAATATAATCCTAAAACCCAAAACCCTAAATCTCTATCACGACGTCCACGATGCCGGAGCCCCTGCGCTGCCGCCGGAAGCCGCCCGCCGCCGCGACCAGCGTCCGCGACCCGCGCACACCGCGCAGAAATCAGACAGCAACGTACCCATGTTCATGCCCTGATTCTCGCCTCCTCGCTCGACCAAATTTGATCCCGTCTTTGCTGGTATGATCCCCACTTATCCCTCTCTAAATCACGTAAATTAGTTTCAATCGTTCAGCGCTAAACATTAGGTAAAAATTGACGCCAACTTTAGGAAAGTCACATTTTTTAAACTACTATAATATGTTACGATGACCCATGTTCAAGGACTCGTATCTCCCACCACAGAGATCCAAACTTAGATTTTCTTCTTGATATGTGAAGACCATATAACCGATATTATTTTCTGTCAATTATATTATTTTATTTGGTGTTATATGCAGAATTAAAATAGGTTGAAAACCCATAAAAAAAATTTCGAAACCTTAAAATTTGTCGTATCTCCCGCCAAACGGGACCGTCCCGTCGCGTACCAATTGTACCGAAAGACGTGTATGGTATATCCAGATGTGTGGGCTTTCGCAGAAACTGATTCGGACGTGTGTGTGCGTCGGAATCAACCCGTATCCGCGAAGAATCCCCGTATCGCGACTTTTGTAAAACATCGCACCATTTAGTGTACGCTCGTCAGAGTGTGACGAAATTTGTGTCATTGGGTTCGTCGTATCACGATGGTCCTGTGACCCAAGTTTCACGCGATTCTGAGACAGTTGACCAAGTCGCCTATTTGCGGGTCCCACGGTTGACTTTTTGGACGAATTTGTGTTCGGCTCACCGAAATCCAAAATTGGACATACCGTTGAGTTCGTATTGTCGTTTAGAATTTGTTTGACCTATAATTTGTTCTATTTAGAGACCTTTACCCCTGGCACGCTTTTCGGTGCAAAGTGGGCTACATGTGAACCCCACTTTGACCAAAAATTACCGTTTTGCCCATGTGTCCAAATTGGACGAAAGGGTAGTATTTTCTAGCTATCTCGCTTATTCTGGAAATGTTGGTGATGTTTATTTCAGCATCCGGAGATGTTTATTCGGAGGCCGTAGTTTCTGACCTTGGTGCTTGACTCATAGACGTTACACTTTGCAGCTTTCTTGCCAGACAAGTATACCTTGCCAAATTATTTACAGTACTTTGCATGCTTATTATATTTCTATATATGTTCATTGCATGTGTGTTTTCTTTCCGTCAAAAAATATATATTATATATGTTGACACACACTTGATACCTAATATCATGAGAGAGGAGGACAATCAGTAGGCGTATGGGCTATAACCACTATGGTAAACCGTAGTATCTAGCACGACTAAGGTAGTGTGTCACGCTGGTCGCTACCCCCGCGGTATGTCGATTTTTGGAGTCGCTGGTCGCTACCCCCGCGGTATGTCGATTTCTGATATCCTTGACGTGTGTGTGAGTTGTGAGATTTAGATCGAGTAGCCTACCCATGCCCATACGTCGAAAAGTTGTCCTCATTATGCATTTTATATAGATTGTCTTGTACATCGTACTTATATATTTTCTGTCTATTATGCATGTTTACTGTATTCAATTGACATGTTTCTATGTATCTTGTTACGTCCCTTTGAGGACCTGGTCCCTTGCCAGGTATAGATGACCAGGAGTATCCGCAGGAGTACGGGCCAGGACCTGACGCAGTATTCTCTACCGAGGAGGTCTTACCTTTTAAGCATCTTTGATTCTCTCTAGCGATGGATCTTTTAGCTGACACTCTTATATCATCATCTTATTTTATATTGGAGATTTACCCTCCTCTCTCATTTTAGTTTTGGATTATTCAGACTCATTTGTTTGTGGTATTAAATGAAAGAACGAAGTGTATATAATACGAGGTTTTACACGAAACCCGCTTTCTTTGGTTTACAAACAAACTTGTACAATTTGATCCTACACGAGGACGTGGGAGTATAATTTATTTAATCTGGGTAAATATTGCTATAGGTGTCTGATCTGCAGTCGATCACTTTAGTCCTTGGACCACACGATGGTGATGAAGTGCCGTAGAAGACAAGAAACAGCTTCGAAGGTTGCAAAAGAGGGTGGATGCACGATGCAAAAGTCGTCGATCCCTACTCTTTGCCTGAGCTCCGGATTCTCTCTCTCTCTCTCTCTCTCTCTCTCTCTTTTGACCTCTGGTTCGATCTTTCTTGGAAGTTCGACCTCGGATCTGATATTGGTTTTCTTGACCAATTTTTGACCTTGTTCGATTTTAAAATCTCCACCTTGTTCGATTTTAAAGTCTCGACCTTTTTCTCTGTTGATAGAGGTCTCTATTTATAGATTTTTGGTGACAGTGACCACTCCGTCGGTGTAGAAACCGAGGAGTGAAAAGTACAGCACCCTTTTACACAACGGTTAAAATAACCAATGCCTGCGTATAGATGATCCTTTGAATGAGCGTGTGACGCGGGTCCAACTAAGGGAAAAAATGCGTATAATCGCTACGAAGATCACGTCATAGAAGCCACGTAGGTAGGTATCCCTCGTGTAGAAGAGGTGGGCGTAGAAACCAATATCTGTCACCATGGCGTAGAAGCCAAGTAGGCATAGAAGCCAAAATAGGCATAGAAACCGAGTGGTCATAGAGGCCGAGTGGGCGTAGAAGCCAAATGGTCGTAGAGGCCGAGTGGGCGTAGAAGCCGAGTGGTCGTAGAGGCTGAGTGGGCGTAGAAGCCAAATGGGCATAGAAGCCGAGTGAGCACAGGAGCTGAATGGGCGTAGAAGCCGCTGCGTACCGTGCCAGAGTGCTGATGTGGACGTCTTAGCCGGAATTACGACTTTTGAAGATATAATCAAATTTCTTGCATTAAATGCAAAGATTTGCCACCATCCTGTGCATTAAATGCGGAGGCGTATTTTGTAGGTCTGCAGCCCTTCTGTGCATCCGTCGCAGAGACGTGCCTCGAGAAACTGTCACCGCTCTGTGCTCTAGACGTAGGGACGTGCCTTGAGAAACTGTCACCGCTCTGTGCATTATATGTAGAGACGTGCCTTGAGCCCCGTACGAAGTGCAGCTTTTGATGTGGCAGACGGTTTGTCTACTGCGGAGCGTAAACAGCTCATGTCTGCCTGTGTAAAACAAGGCAGCGTATCCCTTTGTGTACGTAAAAGCAGTTTACGCAAAGGAGATAACGGTAAATGACAGCCTGGGTTGCAATGCTGTGCCATCATTATAGCCGTCGTCTGGGTAGCCGTGCAGTATCCTTTTGTCAGAAGTCCAGACGTCAGGTTCATTGCAGGGTCTGACAGGTTCACTTCAGAGAATACGAAGCGTCGCTCGTACACTTCAATGCTGTGTTGAAAGAGGATGGATTTTACGTCCAGGAGGCGATAAAGAACCCTGTTTACGCTGAAGTGGCCTGGACGTACTGCACTTACGCGGATGGTCCTCTGAGCTTTTAATATTTTAGCGGAAAAAGCTCTGTTGCACGCTTGATGGCTCTGAAGGCCTCTGTTTACGCTGCTCTGTATCAATATGCTGCGTAGAGCTTCCCAGCGTATTTTTTATGCTTCTACAAGACCCCCTTCAAAGCTTACAAATTCCTCGAAATTTGGAATGCTTTGAATGAAGCATGAACCGCTCCTCGTAACTCGAAATATTTCTGAATGGAGCGTTGAAACGGACGATGCTGACTTTATGGCAGATTTATTGGGGACCGGTGTGACCTCTCTCGCCTATAAAAGGCCGAGGAGTTTTAACCTGTTCTTCCCACATTTCCATCACCACGCAGAGATGATCGCCGGAGTCCGTCGGGTCGATCTGAGGAAGAAGAAGACCACGTTCTTCCAGCATATAAGGAGCCGAAAAAGACGGCGTCTTCGAGCAAGTGTTCACTGCAACGATGGATCATGGAAGGATATCTTAGCCTCCCTTGCTCGGGATAATCAACAACTTTATATGGCGGTTCTTCCAGGAGAAGGGAAGGGTCGCATTGGACCACACAGCTTGCAAGTGGTGTCTTCTCCTGTTACACTCTCGGGGATGAGAGAGAAGACAAGCTGTAACAGCCGTCTTCCAGGACTGAGTTGGGTTTAATACCTCAACCCAATCTGCCATGGCGCACGGAGCATGGAATCTGCATAATTTATGCAAGTCCCAACTCTGTATTCTCCCGCCGTTGATCATTGCCATGTCAGTCAGTTCGCTGGAACTGACTGACTGCTGGAGAAGATGGATAAAGAATTGAAGCCCATTGAGAACTTGTCAGAACAGCTTCTGGGCGATCTTCAGACGACGATGGGGAAATCCTTTGTAGACGGAGTTTTCCTCATATGTAATCCTGAAAATGTAGAAAAATCCTTGTAGACCGGATTTCCCTCATATGTAATCATGATTTTAATTTTAGTAAAATCGTCTTCTTCTCCATGTGATCATTTTTCCATACGTTGCTGTGAAGTCTGAATATGTGTAGCTTTGACACGTCTGATTCTTTACGCCGACTCTGACAGAAAGAGTATTAGGCCCTGTCCTGTCTTTTACGCATAACTAGGTATGCGTAGAAAGCCGCTTTTAGCATTCGAGTGTTCGAACTATCCTGCTGTTAGGAATGAGGAACCACGTAGAATTCTGAACTGTTGTTTTCACTTCTGTGTAAACAGAATTCTTGTTTCAGACTTCATCTTCAAGAAGGGTTTCTCGAAAATCCCTTGGAACAGGGTCGAGGAATGGCTGTCAAACTGAGTTGCCATCTTGACAGATGAAATATTCAGACTGGAGTCTGGATGAACTTCGAATCGACCCACGAAGAAGAGTAATTTTTCAATGTAGAACTCTGTATGCATCGGGTACTTGGGATATCTTGAGGTCAAGAACGAGTATCTTCTGTGTGAACTCTTTGCAATTGACTGCTCTGAGGACCGTTCGGATATGGGGAAAGTCAGAGATCCGTAGTGTAGATGAGCTGAAAATCCTGAGTTCGTAGCGTATTGAGCGTAGAAAGCCACCGAGCGTGAAATCGTAGATTCGTAGCTGCTGAGCGTGAAGTCGTAGGTTTGTAGCCTCTCGAGCGTAAAAGCTACCGAGCACAAAGGCATCCGAGCATAAAATCATAGACTGATAGCTGCGAGCGTAAAATCGTAGATTCGTAGCTGTCGAGCGTAGAAAGCTCCTTAGCGTAGAATTGTAGATTTGTAGCATGTGAAAAAGAAATCTTCCGAGCGTAAGGCTGTGGATCCGTTGCCTCCGAGCGTAAACTAAACGTCGCCGAGCGTGAGATCATCGATTTGGTATCTGCTGAGCGTAAAGTCGTAGGTTTGTAGCCTCTCGAGCATAAAAGCTACCGAGCACAAAGGTATCCGGGCGTAAAACCATAGACTTATAGCTTGCGAGCGTAAAACCGTAGATCTGCTGCTGTCGAGCGTAGAAAGCTCCTTAGCGTAGGAACCGCTGACCTGCTTTGCGCGAAAAACTTTTCGAATTCGCTGACTATCCGCCTTTTGAGAGTAGTGGGCTGACGTAGTACCCAATCATAACCAAATATTAATTAGGAGATTTGGTTCGGGTTTCGAGGAGTCCGTCCGAGGATTCGAGGAGTCGACCCGAACTCTATATATATCCCAAGCTTTTGAGAGAAAAACTTTTCATCCGTCTTCTGCGAAAGAGAGCCTTCGACTGTTTGAGTTTTTCCTCTCGTTCTTTCTCCGAGCACTCCGAGTTTTCAGAAATAGCGCCGAAACAAATCCCCTCTACTAAGGGAAAGAGTATAGGTTCTTCTTCTCGTTCTTCTGCCCCAGCGGAGAGTCTTCGGTCGGGCAAGGTGAACTTTTTTCTGAGCGAAGCATCCCGCCGACGAGTAGCGCACCCGGCCTTAGAGGTAGAGCCTTTGGGATGACAAATGACGAAAAATCCTTCGCACACGTTGAACGTGACCGCGCTAGGTCATCTTCTGTGCTGATAGCCTCTTTGAGGAAGATGACGCACGGAGAAGTTTTCATCTTTTTACGTTCACATTTCTAATGTGCCAGCGTAAAAACTCCATATTTCCGCAGTTTTGAGCGTAAAAGCTCTGACTGCCGAAAACTTGGTGTATACTATAAAATTTTAGTTTTACGTTTGCGGATGGGACCTCCGGCGTAATAACTAGAATTTTTGGAAGTCTGGCGTAAAGCAATACCGCCAATTACGCTTCTGGATGTGACTTCCGGCGTAAAGTGACCAAATTTTGTACAGTCTTGGCGTAAAGCACAGACTGTCGTTTCTTGGTCTTTATGTTGCAAGATTTGTAATGACGTGTTTTTCTTGCACTTTTGCAGTTAACTTGCATGAGTCTCCACTGGCCGAGGTGATGGGTTCCGCTGCCGGGATGCTGCACTCAAACTATCTGGAGGATCTGTCCCACGTGACATTTCCTATCTCCGGACCCCAGTATCCTGAAGGAAGGGGGATCTTGATATCGGCTCAGGGCGAGCGGACGTTGCTGAACATGATTAACGGAGAGACCCTGACGTACATAGACGGGGATCAGTACATAAAGCCGGCTTTTCTTTTTGGGGACATGATTGACAAACAGTCCCAGACGAAGCCCAAGAGAGAACCCTGGGTTTTCTCCGCCGATAGTGTGGTCTTGTATCTGCCAACGATGCCGAGAGATTATCCCATCTCGGCTTTCTCCCATGCGACACATTCTAGGAGGATATCGTGGACGCTGACTCCCGATCTTCACGGCAAGCCGGGGAAGATCTTTCATCTGAAAGGAGTTGACCAGGGGTCGTTTGTCAGTCGCCCTTCCGGCGTTGTGACGGTGTTCAGGGGGCTGTGCCCGGGCAGCGTCCCGAGTGAAGACAGTTCAGTGATCCAGCCGGTCCAATTGCCGACTTTCTGCAACGACTTCATGGGGCGAGGGGGGTATACCCCAAGGAGAATCCTTGGTGCAATGGGTGGATCACCCCAACAAACCTCCGATGGGCTTGCCTAGTTGACTGGGCCTTGAAGCATTTTCGGAGAGAGCTGGAGGGCATTGGACTGTATGCTGCTGTGAGTGCGACGAGTGTTGGGTTGCCTCCCAACCCTAACCTGTTTCTGGCACTGATGGAGTGATACATTCCGCTCACCGAGACCTTCGCCACTCCACTGGGGGAGTTGGGGTTGGCCCTCCATGAGATGGCAGTGATCTCGAGACTGCCGATGGGGGATACCCCATATGAAGAGTATGTTCCCACCAACCGGGAGTTGGAGGACTCGGACCCTCGAGTTGTGGAGGTGTATCAGGAGATGATGTGCCACTACTTCGCGTGCACCACTTTTTATGATGAGCCTTCTGATTTGGCTCACACCACTAAGTGGACGTCCTACCTCTTCTTCCACCGGGCCAGGGCCGCCAAGTCGAAGAAAGTTTCGGGGGGCAAGAATGAGCCCGTGAACTGTTTGGGCGTGCTCAGTGCCCAGGTCGTCGAGGATCTTATGGAGGATGCTAAAGCTCCAGATCAGATTCTCAATGACGGGGTAGGAAAGTATCCTGAAGGCACTAAGGCCTACAGTTACTTGAGGCGCTGCCGCAGGCCTCTGTCTAAGGAAGCCCGGCTGGCTGGCTTTCTCTCCATATGGCTGCGTCGAGTCGTGGTGTCCGGCATCGCGTCCGCGGACCGCATTCACCGGAACATCCTGTGGCCTGCCGTGCGTTTGGTGTTCGGGGCAAGACTGGGCTTGCTCCCTGCCATGGTATGCCGTATACAGGCTGGCTTGAGAGCCATGACTGATGGGCTGCTCGTCGATGAAGCTCGGCGTGATAGCTTTCCCAGGGTAAAATTACCATACCTGTACTTGATGGGATGGTTAATTCTTCACAACCCCCGGGTGATGTCTCCCGGCCCTGGCAGTAGTTCGGGGGTTAGTTTCTTGCCGAACTACAAGGACTCTCCATGGAATGTGAACACAGTTTTAGACTGTCGGCTGGTGCTGAACCTCAGTTACTGCTGGAAGCTCCTCTGTATTGTCCCCTCTGTACATCGCAACCAATCGGGGATTAGGCTTGAGTATTTAGGTGGAGATAAGACCAATCTTTCTCCGGAAGCTTTTAATTGGTTGGTCTGCATCAGACCCTCTCATTTGCTGTACAGAAGCGAAGATCATTGCTTCTTTGAGCCCTACTTGCCCAGTCGGTTTGCCAGGCAGTTTGGGTACGATCAGTTGCACGTGGGCAATGCCGTCACCAGCTTCAGGTCCAGGGACGGACTCATTGATGGAGCCAGAGGATGGCGATATTTTATCATGGGTTGCACGAGAGCAATCTTTATCGTGCCGGTCGTCACACTCTCCACGGAGCTGCGCATCCTCCATTCGTATGCCCAGTTCTACGTGGCGATCAACACCTTCCATCACAATTTTGACATGCGTGGAAGCTTTAGGGTGCCTCCTCCCAAGCCTAGGGGAAGAGTCGAAGTCCCCTCGGTTTCTTCTGACGAGGGTGAGAAGTTCGTCACTTCGGATGAGCCTCTGGTGTCGGTGCCGAGGTGTGAAGTGCCTCCGCCGGCGGGGGCTTTGGTAGTCCCTGGGAAGCGAAGGGCTCCTGCTCCCAAGGAGGCTTCTCTTCGTAAGAGGAGGAAGGAGACGGTTGCTCGTCCTCTCCGCGTCCTTGGTATTGAGGCTCCTAGAGAGGATCCTGCTGTCTCCCCTGTTGGGGATGTCTCCTTGATTGGAGGTTCCTCGCCTTTCGGAGAGGGACCCTCAGTTTCGGCTGGCGGTGCCGGAGAACCCCTGCTTGAGTCTGCCGTTGCTGCCACCGCCTCCGGTAGTGGAACAAAATCGCCTGCGTGGTCGAGACAAATGAGAGAATCTTTCCCTAGACCAACAACGGATGAAACTCATGCCGTGTCCGTAAGCATGCCTAGCGAGATTCCAGCTAACGAACCTCGACTGCGTCTTGTTGAAGGCTCGGTAGAGCACCTGGCGATGTCGGTTGGCCCACCCCCTTCTCTAGGTATGACAGTTCGCATTGCGTCATTAAGGCGTGATTTAGCTACATCGGCTGCAGATGCGACATATATACCGTTGGCTACGGGTAAATGTCATCTTTATGTCTCCTCTTAGAAAGATTACCATCATATTGATATCAACTTTCTTGTTCTCTTCTTAGGGGACGGCGTCCACGGGGAGTACAGCGTTGAAGCGCCTTCTGGCTCTACTCTGGCTCCTGGCGATGATACGGAGGCGCCCGACTTCGAGGAGGAAATATCTTCGGGGGCCAGCTCGCCCGGAGTGGTTTCGTCATCTCAAGAGGAGGACGAACCCGTTATCGTGACCTTGCCTCTTGCGAGTATGCCGATGACTTCGACCGTCGTTGTCGCACCTCCTTCGGTCGTAGCACCTGTCGAGACGGCGGCTGTGGCCACCTCGTCTGCAATCATTCCTGGAGGGGGACTTGCCAATATCGTGGCCACTCCCGGCGTCCAATCGGATCTAGTTGCGCTGAACGAGCAATATACCAGCCTCTTTTACACCAGTTTAAAAACGCTGATATCAATGGTGTTGGCGAAGAATCTAGACTTCGAGCGTCTGAAGAATGCTTCTCAGTTCTCGATCGGGGCGGTCAGGGAGTTCGACGATTATGGGGTAGCTGACGCCCTGGAGGCGATGGTTAATGGTTTGGAGCAACCTATTAACGAATACTTGCAGCTGACCCGGGGTAGCCTTGAAGCTGAGGTCCAGGCCAGATACGACCTCATGACTGCGCGGCTTACTAAACAACTGGAAAGCCTAGATAACTCCATCAAAACACATAAGCTGGAGATGGATGAAAGAAAAGCTGTCGTGGAGGAGGCTCTTGCTCTTCAGACGAAGTGCCAATCCGAGCATGAAGGGAACGTAGCGAGGGCCCGCAAGTTGAAGGAAAGACTCGCTCTGGCAGAGGAGTGGGCTTCTCAGTCGTTGGCAGGTCTAGATGTAGCGACTGGTCGACTGAGCACAGCACGACGGGATCTGGAGCATGCAAAAGCTGCCCGTACTGGTTCTCTTCGGGCAAGGGCCGAGCTGTCCTTTACGAGCAACCCCGAGGCACGGCTGGACCGGGCCCGCGCTGATGCCCTGGTTTCCAGGAATGAGAGGATAGCTGCTCTGGTGCAGCTGATTCGCGATCTGACCGCTCCCCCATACTGATGTACCCTTTCTTCTTTTTTCTTCCCAAATGTAATTCTGCTCTTTTTGAGAATAAATAAAGCGAATCTTTTCTGACTTTGTGGACCCATCATTTCAGAATGTAAATGACAGCTTTGGGTGAGAGTGATATCAGAGGTAGTATGGACGTGATAGACTCTCGATAAACTTTTAGCAGGACATATCTATTCAGTGGTCATACGGATATGACAGAATATGCTTTGGTAGGATATATATCTATTCATAGGTCATACGGACATGATAGAATATGCTGACTAAATTTTGTAGACAAGACACTATCAGAGGTAATATGGACGTGATAGGTATTGCATTTCCAAATTAGTCGAACATATCTATTCAGAGGTTATATGGACATGATAGAATATGACCCAACTAGTTTTGTTTTGGATGTAGTTTTGTCAGAATTGAGATTCTCGCTATATTCCACTTGAGCATAGGAGATTAAGCATAATACCTTTTCAGGAATTTGCCGTTGATAGGAGCCATTAACAGGTCTCCATTAGGCTGGGCTAACCTGTAGGCGTCGTTTGAGAACGTTGTCTCGACCATATAAGGGCCTTCCCACTTGGGCTGGAATTTGCCTTTACTCCTGTGAGTAAGAATCATCGGCCTTCTTACGGCTAAAACTAGCTCGCCGACTTTGAACACTCTTTCCTTTACTTTATGATTGAAAACTCTGGAAATGCGTGCTTGGTAGAGCGCGATGCGCTGTTGAGCTTGGAGGCATTTCTCGTCTAATCCTTCTAGCTCTTGAAGCCTTAACAGGTCATTCTTTTCTTGAGTCAGCTCATTAGCTATGGCTATCCTGAGTGACGGGATCTGGACTTCAATGGGGAGAACTGCTTCGCTCCCGTATACCAGTGAAAATGGGGTACAACCTGTCGATGTTCGTACTATTGTGCGGTATGCCCAGAGACATTCGCCCAGCTTCTCATTCCAATCTCTCTTGTTTGAAGAGACGAACTTCTTCAAGAGTTTGATAATGGTTTTGTTGAAAGCTTCCGCCAAACCATTAGCAGCTGGATAATATGCCGTAGAGGCAATATTGTGTATCCGATTTTTATCGCAAAATCGATGAAACGCTTGGCTGATGAACTGAGGCCCATTGTCATGGATTATCCTTCGGGGAATCCCAAAGCGATAAATGACGTGATGCTTGATGAAGCTGATCACATTAGACGCCTTTACCTCAGCAAGAGGGATCGCCTCTGCCCATTTGGAGAAGTAATCCGTGATGGCCAGTATGAACCGGTGATCTCTGGAAGAAGACGGGTGAATAGGACCAATGATATCCATACCCCATGCTTCGAAAGGCCATGATGCAACCGTAGGATGTAGATATTCAGACGGTTGATGTATGAAGTCTGCATGAACCTGACAGGCTCTGCATTGTCTTGCATAGTTGATCGCGTCTGCGATCATAGTGGGCCAGTAATAGCCCATTCTCCTGATACGATCCTGTAGCTTAGGACCGGGCTGATGTGCTCCGCATACGCCGTCGTGAGCTTCTCGGATAATCTGCTGTGCTTCGTCTTCAGAGAGACATCTCAATAGCAGTCCATCGTAGGTCCGGCGATATAGGCATTGTGAAGATGCATCGAAGTAGAAGCGTAATGATCGTCTTTTGACGGATACTGCTTCTTTGGGGTCCTCCGGCAAGATTTGGTATGCCACAAAATCTATGAAGGGACTTCTCCAGTCTCTTATAGGAGGATCTGTGTTCACAGCGTAGCTGTGTTCTATGTGAAAGTTGTTCTTCACACAGAATAAATCTCTGTTAAGAAGGATTACCGAATTCTGCCTTCTTATAGGAGTGGCTAAATCCGCAGCTAGACTGGCTAGGACATCAGCTTCCAGATTCTGAGATCGAGGTACATGCTCTAGGAAGAACCCTTTGAATGTCATGGCTATCTCGACCGTTGCTTGGTGATAGGGGATGAGGTCTGGATTCCGGACTTCATATATTCTCCTAACTTGATTGACGATAAGCAGAGAATCATCGAAAGCTTCCAGGGACTCGACCCCCAGCTCTTTGGCGACTTGGAGCCCGATTAGCAGAGCGTTGTACTCTGCCACATTGTTGGAGCATGGCTCGTTAAGAGAATATGCTCGGTAGATGACGAGTTTATCAGGAGTGACCAGGACGATTCCTACCCCTGAAACCACGTTTCCCTTGGGACCAGTCCTGGAGGCGCCGTCGAAGAACAGTTGCCATGCGTCACTTTCCATTACGGAATTACATTCTGTAACTTCGTCGGGAATGTCCTCGTATAATTTGGAGGCCTCCGGGATCGGGTGAGCAGCTAGGAAGTCGGCCAGCGCTTGGCCCTTGATGGACTTCTGCGGGACGTATACCATGTTGTATGGTGTTAACAGCATCGCCCAAGTCGCGAGTCGGGAATGAAGAGCACTTGACTTGCTCATCAGTACTCGAAGAAGGTTGATCCTGGAGATGATATGAATAGTCTGGCCGGTGACATAGTGCCACGTCTTCTGGATAGCGAACATCAGAGCCAAGCATTCTTTCTCCACTGGGTTGTACCGGTGTTCGGCTTCGACCATCATCCTGCTGAGGTAGTAGATAGCCTGTTCATGACCCATATCGTTCTTCTGTGCGAGAAGAGCTCATAGCGAATGATCCATCGCTCGAACGTACAGCAAGAATGGTCTTCCCATGACGGGAGGCACCAGAACTGGCGGACTGGTGAGGTAGCGCTTGATATCTTCGAACGCTTGATGACAGGTTTCGTCCTATATGAAGGATACACCTTTCTTCATGAGATGCGAAAAGGGATAGCATCTCCCCGAGAGGTTGGATATGAATCTCCGGATATAAGCCAGACGGCCTTGAAATCCCCGGAGTTCCCTCAGATTACGGGACGGTCGCATTTCCACGATGGCCTGGACTTTGTCAGGGTCCACTTGGATGCCTTTGGCGGTGATGACAAATCCCAGGAATTTGCCACTAGATACACCCAGAAAGGACTTCGTAGGGTTCATCTTGAGTTGATGTTGGCGCATTAACTCGAATACCGTCCTCAAGTCTTGAATGTGATCATCTTTGAGGCGGCTCTTGACGGCTATGTCGTCCACGTAACACTCCACTGTCTTGCGTAAATGCTCATGAAATATGTTATTCATAGCCCATTGGTACGTAGCCCCAGCGTTCTTCAATCCGAAGGGCATGACCGTATAACAATATACCCCCAACGGGGTCCGGAAGGCAGTGTGCTTCTCGTCTTCAGGATGCATCTTGATCTGATTGTATCCTGAGAATCCGTCCATAAAAGACATGCGTTCAAAACCGCAGGTGTTGTCGATCATGATGTCCGTGATGGGAAGAGGGAACTCATCCTTGGGGCAGGCTGCATTCAGATCTCGGTAATCGATGCAGATACGTATTTTCCCATTTTTTTTCATGACTGGGACAACGTTGGCGACCCAGTCGGGATGCTGTTCTTCCCGGATGAAACCGCAGGCTATCAACTTCTTGACTTCAACTTCGATTGCGTCCATCATATTCGGGCGGAACCGGCGTTGGTGCTGCTTCACAGGCTTTGAATCGGGCAATATGTTGAGTTTGTGAGTAGCCACTCTTGGGTCAAGGCCTGGCATGTCCTCATAATCCCATGCAAAGACGTCGATATATTCTTTTATCAGCTGGATAACTTCTTCCCTTTCAGCCAGGGAAAGATTGTTACTAATAAATATCGGCTTTGGCGAAAGTTCACCCCCAACATCAACCTGGATAACTTCGTCTTTGGTGGGAGGTTCACGTCTGCTCAGAGGTAATATGGACATGGCAGTTTTTTGTGGACTTAACACTACTGGCGTACTTATGACTAAGTACGGGTGTTAAGTGTAGATGGCAACCTATATCAGAAGATAGTCGATAGCCGAAAGTTTTATTCAGAAGTAATATGAACATGACAAACTTTTGATCGTGACTCCTTTGGAGATGGAGGTACACGTCTGCTCAGAGGTAATATGAACATGGCAGTTTTTTTGTGGGCTTAACACTAGTAGCGTACTTATGACTAAGTACGGGTGTTAAGTGTAGATGGCAACCTATATCAGAAGATAGTCGATAGCCGAAAGTTTTATTCAGAGGTAATATGAACATGACAAACTTTTGATCGTGACTCCTTTGGAGATGGAGGTACACGTCTGCTCAGAGGTAATATGGACATGGCAGTTTTTTTTGTGGACTTAACACTACTGGCGTACTTATGACTAAGTACGGGTGTTAAGTGTAGATGGCAACCTATATCAGAAAATAGTCGATAGCCGAAAGTTTTATTCAGAGGTAATATGAACATGACAAACTTTTGATCGTGACTCCTTTGGAGATGGAGGTACACGTCTGCTCAGAGGTAATATGGACATGGCTGTTTTTTTGTGGACTTAACACTACTGGCGTACTTATGACTAAGTACGGGTGTTAAGTGTAGATGGCAACCTATATCAGAAGATAGTCGATAGCCGAAAGTTTTATTCAGAGGTAATATGAACATGACAAACTTTTGATCGTGACTCCTTTCGAGATGGAGGTACACGTCTGCTCAGAGGTAATATGGACATGGCAGTTTTTTTTTGTGAAAATTTATTATAAACCTTTTAGGGACTCATCACCTGGTATTTTTCTGTAGTGATCGTTCCCTTGTTTATAAATGCAAAGTGATGGCCTTGGCATCGATCAATTCCTGAATTCTCCTTTTTAGTACATAGCAGGCCTTTGTAGGGTGATGGGTGTACCGATGGAAGAGGCAATAATCTGGGTCATCGACTCTGCCGGCCCTCTCAGGGTATCTGATGTTGGGTAGCTGAAGCTTGCGTTCCTCCCTCAATATATTGAAGATTTCGATTATGTCATCTTCTTTGAAGGAGAAAGTCCCTTTTGGTCGTAGGGCTCCTGATGCCTGAGTTTCACGGTCTTCCAGGAAGATTGCCGTCGTTGCATCATCTTCGAATCTTGAGGACATTCTGCCCCTAGTCTTGGATGCCGCCTTGTTTTGTCGAGGTGAGTTACCCCTAGACATGCCGTGGCCTTCGGCCATAGAAACTGATTCAGCAGGAGCTGCCTCTGGTTGTACAGGATTAGATTTTGAAGTTTTGGGTTTTGTAAGAGATGCAGTATATCCTAACCCGAAACGAGCTTGTTGATGGTGAGAATTATCCCGCAACGGTGTTCGTCTACCTTTTCCATAGTTGAGGCCTTGTTTCAGTTTCAAATCATAACCCATACTTTGCATAATTTTTAATGCTTGCGGGCTATATCGGTGAACTTGCATTTTTCCAGCATCGTCATTGAAAGTATCTTCCTGGATAGCCGGTTGATTGCGCATGTGGTCGAAGACTATTGAATGTTGACTGCTGCAGGTAGGCGGGACAATGAAGATAGAATCCTCTTGTGGCCCATACGTCGTGACGACGTTGGATGATGACGCTACTTCCCAGACATACGGACGGTAGGAGTTCATAACTTCCAAGAATTTTTGTGCTATGGGTTCTACCTCGTCACGGGGAGTGGATTCCTGATTTGGAATTTGAGCGTTGATATACTGGAAAAGAGGATGTTTATTATCATCTGGAACTCCGTTCCTGGTTGCGTTTACATCGGTCGGCTGCCTGTTGCACCGAAGGTTGATGACCAAGGGTGGAGGATTCTGGTTCAAAGTGATCACCAGAGGATCACTCCCTTTTCCTGACCTGGTCTTGTTCAGGTGGATAGCCATAGGCTCCATGGCTTTTTGACGAGTGGTTCGTCCTTTCACTCTGATTGACAGTGGTAGTATGGCAGAGGGTTCTTCTGGCTCCCGGTGGGATTCCTTCTCTGCCTCGCCCGACACTTCTCCCGTGTGGTCTTGAGAGTACAACACAGCATCCGAATAGTAGGATTCTAGTCCTTTAAACGGGTTTAGGTCAGCAACCTCCGTTTGTACTGTTCCTTGGGGGTCTACATATTTAAGACATTGATGTAGAGTTGAAGGAACGATGTTGTGGTCGTGGATCCACGGTCTTCCCAGCAAAATATTGTAGGACACCTCTGAATCGATGACGTAACATGTGGCCACCGATCTGAGGTTGTCAATCTGGATCCTCAGGCGAATTTTCCCCAACGGCTTACTTCTTCCAGCGTTGAAACCCACGATTGTAGTGGAGGTGTAAGCCAATTCGCTGGTAGGAATCCTCAGCGGTCTGAGCAGACTGTGAGGGATGATGCTGATCGACGATCCCGGATCTATGTGAATCCGATCGACCTCCATGGAACCGACGTACCCGGTGTAATAGAGGGGCCTGTCATGCCTGTTATATTTTAACAGCATGTCGTCTTGAATGAAAGTGATATTTGGGACCACTTCCATTACACTGTGGCATTGAGGACATGCCACCGGTTCTTCGTCGGGGGACTTGAGCTGGGTCAAGTATGCCTCCGCCTGCATCAGTGCTTCACTCAGGGCTAGACGAGTGCCTTGGGAGAGCCTGAGTAGCTCGAAGATGGACAGCCTGGCTGGTGTATTAGCCAGTTGGGCCAGTATGTCGAAGTTGTATGGCTTCTTTAAACCTTTGTTTGGCATATTTTTCACAGGTTTATCAAAGCGCACTTCTCTTTGCTTCCTCTTGTCCGTCGGAATTGGTTTTGAAGGACCGGCGTCTGGTACGACGGGGCCTGGTCCTGAAGGTTCGGCAGCTGAAACGTCCGCCGGTGCATCTTCCTGACCTGCTCCGTAGTCGTTGAGGTAGGCTTTCCCTGAACGGGTTACAACAAATACCTCGTCTTCGTCTGATACCGAAGAAGTTGCGACCATATGGCATGGTTTGCATTTGGAGCTCTTTCTAGATGTAGCCTTAGTAGCTTTAGTCTCCTCCTCGAGCTCTGACACCAAATCCGGATGAACCCACATAATCTGGCCCTGCAGGGTGGTTAGTGGTACCAGGTCATGATTTTGACCCCTAGCTTGAGGGATATTGACGATGTTCATCGTGGTCCGGAAAATGGGTGTGACACCGTCCGAGACTTCTAGGGAAGGCAGATTGCCAAACCTCAGAGAGATCATGTTGGCCGTGACCGTCTTCTCGGTGTTGTGCAGAGTGATGGCCTTAGCATCGATTAACCCCTGGATCTTCCTTTTCAGTATGTAACACGCCTTTGTTGGGTGGTGTACGTATCTGTGGAAGATGCAGTATTTGGGGTCGTTAGTACTGCCGACTTCTTGTGGCCGCCTTAGCTCTGGAAGGGTGATCTTGCCACTTTTGACGAGACACTCGAATATACTTGGGATATCATTGTCGTCGAAAGAGTAGACTTCGACGGGCCTGGAAGTCCCGGGTCTCGCTTGTGCGGTTGCCGCAGTCTTTTGCCTGGCCGTATTGATCGCAGAGCTTCTTTTCCTTTGGAGCTGCGAGGATGGTCACTGTTGGGAGATGACCTCTTGCCTCTGTCAGAGGCGGAGATCATGATGCCATTGTCACGCGCCTTGCGACTATTGTCTTCGGCGGCTACGGCCGAGATGATGAAGGAGGGCCAATCATGGAACTGATATGGTCCTGTAAACACCGAGACTACGGGAAGGAGGTTCTTCCTGCAAATGTCTACTAACGCAGTGTCTGGAACTCCTGGAGGCATCTGTAAGGTGGCCTGACGAAAATGTTTGACGAAGGTGCGAACGTCCTCCTTTTCCCTCTGCTTGACTTCGATGAGAGAGGACATAGACATGTCTATTCCTCCCTCGTAGAATCGTGTGAAGAATAAAGCTTTGAAGTCCTCGAAGGAAGTAATGCAGTTGTCCGCCAAGCTACGGTACCACTGATAGGCTACTCCTGAGAGGCAGCCTTTGAACACCCGAGTGAGGAGGGCGTCGTTCCCTTGTAGCAACACCGTCATCATACTGAAATAGTTCATGTACTGACTTGGTGATGTTTTTCCCTCGAACAGAGCCATAGTCTGAGGTTTGTACCTCGGATGGAAATGTAGCGCCCCATTCCTCCTATTCGAGGAGCGCGGCTAAGAAACATAAGACGGTATCGTTCGATCGGGATAGATTGAATTAAGAACTCGTCCTCGTTATGGATTTGTTTCTTCGGAATCGATTCCCATATTCAGTAGACTGCACCCCAAGGATCGGCTTAGCGGCAGAGTCAGGAGGGATCTCTCCGCTGCTATCTTTTATTGCCTCGGTTTTCGATGTCGCTTGTTGCTTTCGTGCTTTGAGTTGGTTTTGGGATTTGCTTGTTTTCCTTGAACGGTTTCGATAGTTTTCATTGTTTTCGTTCATTGAACTGCACTTCAATTCTGAGAATGGAAAGAGGGAAAGAAGTATTAATCGAGCTGTTCGTGTGCAGGTGAATGAGCAGTAGGCGGCTTACGAGCGGAGTCGTGAAGCACCTCTTTCCTTCTTCTTTCCAACTTCTAAGTGAGTGGCTACCAACCCGATTAGCTAGCCCTGCTTCCAAGCTTCACTCCTTTGCCCCGATCAAACGATACCAAGTAATAATAAAACATACCAAGATAAAAAGGGAATAGACTTGGTTTGTATTGCTTGTCATTCAACTTAGAAACGATTACTTACACTGCATGCTTATTCGTTTGGAATGTTCAACATATGTTTCAATTTAGTTAGAATACATGTTTCTTCTATAAATTGTGCTATGCATATGGAACACACTTTAATTTGGCATAGATTGATCAGTAAGACTATGCAAAACCGTTTGGCTATGGAGCTTGCTCCTATTCGTTCGGAATTCGTTTGTAATTCGTGTGAAATAATTCGAACTAAATGTGCTTGATCACGGACAACTTGTGCACAAGGTATTTTGGCTTCCGCGGACGGCCGCCAGGGCACTGGAGCCGATCCGATCCGGGCGGAAGAGTTCGTATAGTCGTTTGTCATGGTCGGGATGCTATGTAGCGGGGCTCGCCACCTGCGTTGCATAACATTCTTGTCCCGAGACTATAAACCGTCCCTTTGTGGCATTAAGCCAGTGATCCCTGTGTATATTTAAACCTGTTGCATACTAACTTGTGTCTTCATTTCAGGGAAGGCATGGTAAGTATTGTGCAGGTAATTCAGACGGGCAGGTAAAATCCACCGAACGGTGGCACGTTCATTTTCAGTAAATTCTATATGCTGCTTACTTGTAAATGAACTAAGGCAAGAATAGAAACCCATAAATATGCATGCTTCATTTAAAACAACGTGTTGATTGGTATAGTTCGGCTAGCTCACCTTCACCAGCATGTTTCGATATGCTGACCCTCGTTGAAACAGGTTCTCTGCACTAAGGCGAACCGAGCGAGGAGCCGAAGTCGTCTTCCCGATCCAGTCCAGCTGTTAGCGCACCTTCATCGCGCCCTTGAAGCATTTTGGAGCCAGAAGCCTGCAACTCTTCATACACAAATGCAACTTCGTGGCAAAGCCGTCCTCCAGCCTGGAGGTCTTTATCATTTTGAGTTTATAATGGGATGTAATGTACAGGACTGCTATCTCATTTTGAGTCATCTCTTTTGTAAGCCGTTCGGCATATTAGCTAACTCGTTCAAGAGTTTGTAATAGATGTTCATTATCAATAAAGAGAACTTTTCTATGTTTCAAATCTGTGTTTCAATTTATCTGCGTACTCTGAATATGTGCTTGCTATGCAAATCATTAAAGCCTTGTGCGGGCGCAACCCCAGGCCCGCACGGCGGTCACGATTCGGGGGACGCCTCAACGATTCTACGGAATCGGGTCGTGACATAGTGGTATCAGAGCACAGATTCAAGTTCCTTAGACTTCGTGCTGGAAAAGTTCCTTTAACGATCAAATTCCTGTGCGAACTCTTGAACTCGCTAGGCCAAAATGAGATACATTCATGCAATAAGTCCATAATACATTATGATTATAATGTAATTTACCTTCTTTTGAAGGAATGGTACCAGCGCAATCTGCAGCGCAACCACCGAACGAAACACAAGAAAGCAGTTCGGGCACTTCGGGAAGCTCTCGGAGCCAGCGAGGCATATCTCAAGTCGACCCGCTTGAGCGGGTAATGCAAATGTTAGAATCGCAACGACAACGAGACGATGCTCGCCAAGCCAAGCTCGAGAGTAATCTAGAGACCCGATTCTCAGTCCAACAGAAGCAGGTAGATGCCCTGCAACAGATCGTTCAGACTTTGGCTGCCAACCATTCCGCCGCAACGACAACGACTCCGGTGGAACAGCCCGTGCTTGAAGTGGAGACGCCTCAAATCCCAAGGCCGAGGGACGTGACTGCCTTCAACTTGGGCCATTTCAAGAAAGTCTGCAACACCCCATTCAACAGGACTAAGGACCCAGTGGTAGCTCTAGATTGTCTAGCTGAGCTTGAAGATCACTTCGCTCTACTAGAGGTCCCCGAAGATAAGCGCGTCACCTGCACGCAACTACAGCTCCGCCTTAACGCACATGATTGGTGGAACGTGCATCGACGATCTCTCCAATTTGATCACGGAGAGGAGGCAATCTCGTGGACGACCTTTCGTGCCGCGTTCGAAGAGGAGTTTATACCCCCTCCAGTACAACGTCAAATAGAAAATGATTTCGTGCAACTGAGGCAGGGCAGTATGACGGTGAAGCAGTACTCCGCCGAATTCAACCGACTCTCAAAATTCGCTAAGGCCTATTTACCTGATACAGCGAGTCGAGCTAGAAGGTTTGAAGGTGGTCTGCGCCCTGCCATTCATAGGCACATAGTCAATAATCAGTACGGGACAATGCGTGAAGTCATGAATCATGCCCTATCTCTTGAACCGCAGTATCCTCATGTTTCCACCGGCGCTGTGTATACCTACAATCATAAACGCCAAGACAATGAGAGAGGAAACAATGCTGCAAAGCGACAAAACAACGGTGGTCAGAACAAGACAAATACAGGAGTGCGTTGTGAGCACTGCCACAGGCCGGGGCATACCATCGTTAATTGTTACTTGAAGAATGGGTCTTGTTACAACTGTGGCGGCAACGGACACTTGATTCGAAACAGTCCGCTCCCGGATCGCCGCCAGCAACAAAATAATCCCTAACGGTTGGTTCTATTCCTAAGTTTCGGGACAAAACTTCCAATTAGTTGGGTAGGATGTAGCGCCCCGTTCCTCCTATTCGAGGAGCGCGGCTAAGAAACACAAGACGGTATCGTTCGATCGGGATAGATTGAATTAAGAACTCGTCCTCGTTATGGATTTGTTTCTTCGAAATCGATTCCAATATTCAGTGGACTGTGCCCCAAGGATCGGCTTAGCGGCAGAGTCAGGAGGGATCTCTCCGCTGCTATCTTTTATTGCCTCAGTTTTCGATGTCGCTTGTTGCTTTCGTGCTTTGAGTTGGTTTTAGGATTTGCTTGTTTTCCTTGAACGGTTTCGATGGTTTTCATTGTTTTCGTTCATTGAACTGCACTTCAATTCTGAGAATGGAAAGAGGGAAAGAAGTATTAATCGAGCTGTTCGTGTGCAGGTGAACGAGCAGTAGGCGGCTTACGAGCGGAGTCGTGAAGCGCCTCTTTCCTTCTTCTTTCCAACTTCTAAGTGAGTGGCTACCAACCCGATTAGCTAGCCCTGCTTCCAAGCTTCACTCCTTTGCCCCGATCAAACGATACCAAGTAATAATAAAATATACCAAGATAAAAAGGGAATAGACTTGGTTTGTATTGCTTGTCATTCAACTTAGAAACGATTACTTACACTGCATGCTTATTCGTTTGGAATGTTCAACATATGTTTCAATTTAGTTAGAATACATATTTCTTCTATAAATTGTGCTATGCATATGGAACACACTTTAATTTGGCATAGATTGATCAGTAAGACTATGCAAAACCGTTTGGCTATGGAGCTTGCTCCTATTCGTTCGAAATTCGTTTGTAATTCGTGTGAAATAATTCGAACTAAATGTGCTTGATCACGGACAACTTGTGCACAAGGTATTTTGGCTTCCGCGGACGGCCGCCAGGGCACTGGGGCCGATCCGATCCGGGCGGAAGAGTTCGTATAGTCGTTTGTCATGGACGGGATGCTATGTAGCAGGGCTCGCCACCTGCGTTGCATAACATTCTTGTCCCGAGACTATAAACCGTCCCTTTATGGCATTAAGCCAGTGATCCCTGTGTATATTTAAACCTGTTGCATACTAACTTGTGTCTTCATTTCAGGGAAGGCATGGTAAGTATTGTGCAGGTAATTCAGACGGGCAGGTAAAATCCACCGAACGGTGGCACGTTCATTTTCAGTAAATTCTATATGCTGCTTACTTATAAATGAACTAAGGCAAGAATAGAAACCCACAAATATGCATGCTTCATTTAAAATAACGTGTTGATTGGTATAGTTCGGCTAGCTCGCCTTCACCAGCATGTTTCGATATGCTGACCCTCGTTGAAACAGGTTCTCCGCACTAAGACGAACCGAGCGAGGAGCCGAAGTCGTCTTCCCGATCCAGTCTAGCTGTTAGCGCACCTTCATCGCGCCCTTGAAGCATTTTGGAGCCAGAAGCCTGCAACTCTTCATACACAAATGCAACTTCGTGGCAAAGCCGTCCTCCAGCCTGGAGGTCTTTATCATTTTGAGTTTATAAAGGGATGTAATGTACAAGACTGCTATCTCATTTTGAGTCATCTCTTTTGTAAGTCGTTCGGCATATTAGCTAACTCTTTCAAGAGTTTGTAATAGATGTTCATTATCAATAAAGAGAACTTTTTTATATTTTAAATCTGTGTTTCAATTTATCTGCGTACTCTGAATATGTGCTTGCTATGCAAATCATTAAAGCCTTGTGCGGGCGCAACCCCAGGCCCGCACGGCGGTCACGATTCGGGGGAAGCCTCAACGATTCTACGGAATCGGGTCGTGACAGGAAAGGGACCTCTTCCCAGATAGCTGGGTAAGGCTGGTTGATTCCCAGTTTCTTGAGCTGATTTTTGTGCTTCAAGGTGTCAAACTGGGCTTTCAACTCCCATACTGTCTGCATCGGATTTTCAGTTGGAAGCGGGACTACGGTGTAGTGCGGAGTTGGTTGTATCGTGACTCCGATGGGAGGTAATATATTCTCCGAGTGAGAAAGCGGAGGAACTGCTGACTCTTGATCTAGAGCAGGCTCTTGGCTCGGGTTGGATGGTGGTAAGTCCACCCCCACACGTATCTGAGTTGGCAGGGCCGATGCTTGAGCCATGGCAGTTGCGTGCTGAGTTAGCATCATCTGGTGCATGTTCTCCATTATGGATTGCATTTGTTTCAGAGATGTCTCCAGTATAGTGATGCGTTGTTCCGCGTTTCCTGACGGCGAAGCTTTCTCACGTTCATCTTCAACGGCATAAACTCCCATTTCCCTGGGTGTCATTGAAGGATTAGTATAGGTCGCTGTAGAAGTTGACTCTATACTCTCAGCATCTGATCCGGGAGACTAGCGACCCCCTGCGTCGGAATCAGATGAGTACGAAGCTGGTTGCTGTGACCTTGCACGGGTGTTTTGGAATACCCCAGCTTCAGCGTTCCTGAGGAGCTCATTGAATCTCCTTCGGCTCGGAGGCCTAGAGGGATGACGTCTTGAGCTCGACCCTCCTCTAGGTATGTGTGAAGCCATGTTCACGGTTACATGCGCGGGCTCTTCTTCCTGGAAAGACAGAGAGTAGCTCAACCGGTCGAAAACTGACCATTTTTCTTTAGAACACCAGCAATCAATCACAATCTTATGACTATTACAACATTGCTCGCCAGGAGGCGTAATAGACATGTTGGAAGGTCCCCTCTCCTTACGCTTCTGGATTAGATATTTATGCAAGTCAGGAGGATTTGCAGAAGAAGAAGATGATGGCTTGTTCCTTCTGTTCCCATCAGTGGGCATGCGGAGGTTGGGCACCATGGTTTTCCCTGTGCCACCTGTGTACAACAGGTTGGCCATCTGGGCGGCGGATAATCCCCGGGGAGGGTGTCTTTCCGCAACCTGAGCTTGTTTTACGCCGTGGGACTTCGCCTGGCGTAATTTGGAGATTTGCTCAGACTGGCGTAAAGCTGAAGAGGTCCTTAGTCGGCCATCGGCTTCTCGCGTAATTCGGAGGGTAGGCAGATTGTTCCCTCGCTGGCGTAAAGGCCGAGAAGCTGAGAACTCTGCCGCTTGCTTTCCCTTGCGAAGATCACAGCGCTCATCTGGTTTCCCGTAGAGGTCAGATGTTGTCTTGCGCGCGGAGCATGATTTGTACTTCCGATTTGGCGCTGAGGCATCATCAGAAGTTTTGTCTGTACCGCGCGTAGCGGGAGACTGGTTTCTGCGTGTAGAGCGCAGTGGATACTTCTGGGTTAGCGCAGAGGCTTTGCCCGAAGTTTTGTCTGTACCGCGCGTAGCGGAAGACTGGTTTCTGCGCGTAGAGCGCAGTTGATACTTCTGGGTTAGCGCTGAGGCTTTGCCCGAAGTTTTGTCTGTACCGCGCGTAGTGGGAGACTGAATTTTACGTGCAGGGCACGGAGGGAGCAATGCTACAACCTCATTGGTCGGAGAGATCGAAGAGATCGGAGAGTCCACAGAATGGTAGAGGCGGTCTTGGGCATCCAGACCTTGTGCAGCTTCCTGTTGTCTTGGACGGAGAGAGGGTGAGAGCTACCCCCGGTTCGAAGCATGTCTTCGTAGGCAGACTGGTCGAAATGGACGACCAGTATCTTCTTCACGGTTCCTACAGATACCGCATCGTGTTGAGCAATTACTTCCTCATCAGAAGAGAAAGACGTCCCCAGCAGAGTCGCCATCTTGTTCTAACGCCCCGCTCCGCGTCGGCGTTATGTATCAAGGTGAGTGGACAGAACTTCATTCTCTGATTCTTGCACGCCTTAATAATAACCTGAGTTTTTGCTTGCAATGTTTTCTTAAGAGAATGATAGAACCTGCCTTGCATGTTAATGAACGAACTCACATAGCTTGTCTTTGAAACAATGTCTGCTTAACGAGAATCCTAAATCGCTTGCTTAGAATGAATGAACATGTTCACTATCGTCTATGCTTCGAGAGAACCATACTGTGCCTGAACGTGTTCAAGTGATAAGTCGGATTGCCCCGCATCAACGATTGTATTCTGATGGTTCGTCTCGTCTGCATACTAGAGTTTATTTGATAGTGTTCCATGCATTCGCACGCGGTCGGACAATGGCTTTTGGTGGAGAGCTGAACTGCATGCGTCATAGCCACCATGGGTCACAGCTGCCATTAGCATCAGAGAATGAGTCATTGGTATGCTGTTCCACCAGCTGCCGATCCTGAGATACTCGGGTACCGTCCTGTATATAGCTAAGTCATTGTGTTGGCTTGGATAGTGACTGCCCCTAAGAATGTGCATTGTGTGTCTAGCTTTGCATCTGACCCTGGAGTCGCACGAGACACGCTGCGCACACCCTAAAACATGAACGGTTTGCTTGCTTGCATATTCAATATGAAACTCTGTTTCCAAACGTGTTTCCAAATAATGTAATATGACTCTGCTAGCGAACTGCATGAAACGAACCTAGATAAAACTAGAAAGATCACTAGTAATGTAATATTTTATAACATGATTACTTAGTGTTGGTTTGAGTGAATGCTTGTTTCTGTTCAGTTGATTTATCTCACCAGTACTTGTATAAAGTGCTGACCCACCAACAGTTTACTTTTTTGCAGGTACTGGATCGTCCGAGGGAGCGATAGGCGTACCACAGTCCCTAAGACCCGGAATCCTGGTTTCGATTGTTGCCCCGAGAATGCTATCGTATAAAGGGGCATAATGTATGGAACGAACGTGTGCCTTTGCTAAAGGAAACCCAAGTTGCCTCGATTGTCCCAAACACTCAGTTGGCTAAATGCATTGCATTGCAACAAGTCCCTTTTCGCTGCTTACTCAATTGATGCGATGATAGCTAACTTTGAACTTAAACGATTGGCCTTGCACGGGCGCAACCCCAGGTCCGTGCGGCATCACGTCCCCCGAAAGCTCGAACGGGCCATTCGCTTAGCTCCCTTCCTCCCTCGCACCCGCGGGACGGGCGCGGTGATTCGCGTCCGGCGCGCCGAGGCACGGTGATTCGTGCCAGGTTCGTTAAATCCCGGCCACACGGGGCGGGGCAGGGCGGAGCGGCGGCCCGGGCGGGACCGGGGCGTGACAGAATGGTATCAGAGCGGAATCGATTCTCTGGCCCAAAACCGTTGCTTTGACTCTGAGTTATATCAATATGGTATTGCAAAGAGCGTTCCATACAATAAGTTCATAGATATTCTCAAAGTGCAAATGTTTTCTGAACTTGAATTGCTTGATTGTTTCGATTGAATACGGCGAGGGACGGCACTATCGCTACTCGGAATATCGAGAAGTTTATCCTTGAAGTTTCGAGGACGAAACTTTTTGTTGGTTGGTAAGTATGTAACGCCCCGCTCCGCGTCGGCGTTATGTATCAAGGTGAGTGGGCAGAACTTCGTTCTCTGATTCTTGCACGCCTTAATAATAACCTGAGTTTTTGCTTGCAATATTTTCTTAAGAGAATGATAGAACCTGCCTTGCATGTTAATGAACGAACTCACCTAGCTTGTCTTTGAAACAATGTCTGCTTAACGAGAATCCTGAATCGCTTCCTTAGAATGCATGAACATGTTCACTATCGTCTATGCTTCGAGAGAACCATACTGTGCCTGAACGTGTTCAAGTGATAAGTCGGATTGCCTCGCATCAACGATTGTATTCTGATGGTTCGTCTCGTCTGCATACTAGAGTTTATTTGATAGTGTTCCATGCATTCGCACGCGGTCGAACAATGGCTTTTGGTGGAGAGCTGAACTGCATGCGTCATTGCCACCATGGGTCACAGCTGCCATTAGCATCAGAGAATGAGTCATTGGTATGCTGTTCCACCAGCTGCCGATCCTGAGATACTCGGGGACCGCCCTACATATAGCTAAGTCATTGTGTTGGCTTGGATAGTGACTGCCCCTAAGAATGTGCATTGTGTGTCTAGCTTTGCATCTGACCTGGAGTCGCACGAGACACGCTGCGCACACCCTAAAACATGAACGGTTTGCTTGCTTGCATATTCAATATGAAACTCTGTTTCCAAACGTGTTTCCAAATAATGTAATATGACTCTGCTAGCGAACTGCATGAAACGAATCTAGGCAAAACTAGAAAGATCACTAGTAATGTAATATTTTATAACATGATTACTTAGTGTTGGTTTGAGTGAATGCTTGTTTCTGTTCAGTTGATTTATCTCACCAGTATTTGTATAAAGTGCTGACCCACCAACAGTTTACTTGCTTGCAGGTACTGGATCGTCCGAGGGAGCGATAGGCGTGCCACAGTCCCTAAGACCCGGAATCCTGGTTTCTATTGTTGCCCCGAGAATGCTATCGTATAAAGGGGCATAATGTATGAAACGAACGTGTGCCTTTGCTAAAGGAAACCCAAGTTGCCTCGATTATCCCGAACACCCAGTTGGCTAAATGCATTGCATTGCAACAAGTCCCTTTCTGCTGCTTACTCGATTGATGCGATGATAGCCAACTCTGAACTTAAACGATTGGCCTTGCACGGGCGCAACCCCAGGTCCGTGCGGCATCACGTCCCCCGAAAGCTCGAACGGGCCATTCGCTTAGCTCCCTTCCTCCCTCGCACCCGCGGGACGGGCGCGGTGATTCGCGTTCGGCGCGCCGAGGCACGGTGATTCGTGTCCGGTTCGTTAAATCCCGGCCACACGGGGCGGGGCAGGGCGGAGCGGCGGCCCGGGCGGGACCGGGGCGTGACACTTGTTTGTGGTATTAAACGAAAGAACGAAGTGTATATAATGCAAGGTTTTACACGAAACCCGCATTCTTTGGTTTACAAACAAACTTGTACAATTTGATCCTACACGAGGACGTGGGAGTACAATTTATTTAATCTGGGTAAATATTGCTATAGGTGTCTGATCTGCAGTCGATCACTTTAGCCCTTGGACCACACGATGGTGAAGAAGTGCCGTAGAAGACAGGAAGCAGCTTCGAAGGTTGCAAAAGAGGGTGGATGCACGATGCCAAAGTCGTCGATCCCTACTCTTTGCCTGAGCTCCGGATTCTCTCTCTCTCTCTCTTGACCTCTGGTTCGATCTTTCTTGGAAGTTCGACCTCGGATCTGATATTGGTTTTCTTGACCAATTTCCGACCTTGTTCGATTTTAAAATCTCTACCTTGTTCGATTTTAAAGTCTCGACATTTTCCTCTGTTGATAGAGGTCTCTATTTATAGAGTTTTGGTGATAGTGACCACTCCGTCGGTGTAGAAACCGAGGAGTGGAAAGTACATCACCCTTTTACACAATGGTTAAAATAACCAATGCCTGCGTATAGATGATCCTTTGAATGAGCGTGTGACGCGGGTCCAACTAAGGGACAAAACGCGTATAATCGCTACGAAGATCACGGCGTAGAAGCCACGTAGGTAGGTATCCCTCGTGTAGAAGAGGTGGGCGTAGAAGCCAATGTCTGTCACCATGGCGTAGAAGCCAAGTAGGCATAGAAGCCAAAATAGGCGTAGAAGCCGAGTGGTCATAGAGGCCGAGTGGGCGTAGAAGCCAAATGGTCGTAGAGGCCGAGTGGGCGTAGAAGCCGAGTGGTCGTAGAGGCCAAGTGGGCATAGAAGCCAAATGGGCATAGAAGCCGAGTGAGCACAGGAGCTGAATGGGCGTAGAAGCCGCTGCGTACCGTACCAGAGTGCTGATGTGGACGTCTTAGCCGGAATTACGGCTTTTGAAGATATAATCAAATCTCTTGCATTAAATACAGAGATTTGCCACCATCCTATTCATTAAATACGGAGGCGTGTTTTGTAGGTCTGCAGTCCTTCTGTGCATCCGTCGCAGAGACGTGCCTCGAGAAACTGTCACCGCTCTATGCTCTAGACGTAGGGATGTGCCTTGAGAAACTGTCACCGCTCTGTGCATTAGACGTAGAGACGTGCCTTGAGCTCCGTACGAAGTGCAGCTTTTGATGTGGCAGGCGGTTTGTCTACTGCGGAGCGTAAACAGCTCATGTCTGCCTGTGTAAAATAAGGCAGCGTATCCCTTTGTGCACGTAAAAGCAGTTTACGCAAAGGAGATGGCGGTAAATGACAGCCTGGGTTGCAGTGCTGTGCCATCATTATAGCCGTCGTCTGGGTAGCTGTGTAGTATCCCTTTGTCAGAAGTCCAGACGTCAGGTTCATTGCAGGGTCTGACAGGTTCACTTCGGAGAATACGAAGCATCTCTCGTACACTTCAATGCTGTGTTGAAAGAGGATGGGTTTTACGCCCAGGAGGCGATGAAGAACCCTGTTTACGCTGAAGTGGCCTGGACGTACTGCACTTACGCGGATGGTCCTCTGAGCTTTTAATATTTTAGCGGAAAAAGTTCTGTTGCATGCTTGATGGCTCTGAAGGCCTCTGTTTATGCTGCTCTGTATCAATATGCTGCGTAGAGCTTCCCAGCGTATTTTTTATGCTTCTACATCATTATTCTAGTTTAGTTATTTCTTTTCTGTGATTTATTGTGTGGATGAGATTAGTATTTCTGTGACTTGTGACAATATATATACCACATGTGAGTTATTATTCATATTACAGCGTACGTGTGTATTATGGTATCCATATATTGGAGTTGCCATATACATACGGCTGTCATGCTTACTTGTTCCTAGTCCTACGTATTTTGGGACTGGGGCGTGACATATGTCCTTTCATTCTATCGCATATATATAAAAAAATATTAAACTATGGCAAGATAGAAAGATCATATAATAATAACGTTGCATGTTCACATGAATACAATGTTGATTTGGTATGTTGGGTTAGCTCGCCCTCACTGGTACTTTTCGAAGTACTGACCCTCGTTGCAGCAGGTTCCCCGAGCCACTACGACGCGGCGAGGAGCTGAAGCTTCCCCCAATCTTTCACTGATCTGGCGTGTTTGTGTTGTGACTTTTGAAGCTCAGGTACATAATCAAAAGGAGCCCGCGCATACCTTTTGAAGCTCCTTGGCGATGGTGCTAACTCGCACCCAAGGTGGTTTGTGTTTTTGAAATATTAGTAAGGGATGTAATGTATGGATCGGCTGTAAACTCCCTGATTTTTCAAGAAATTTTAATTTGAAATTTTTCACAATTTTCTGTAAATTTCTTAAATTTTCTCTAATTAAACTAAGGTGTTTTAATTATTAAATAATTTTTAAATGATGTTAAATAATATTAAAATATTATGAAAATAATATTTTCTAGTGTAAAATGAAAAACTAGACATAGGGTAATTTTTTGAGAATTTATTGGACCCCGGATCCGGGTCTGACCCGACCCGCTTAGACCCAATCCGACCCGTCTGAGACCCAAACCCCCAAATCCCTTCTTCTCCCTGTCGATTTCCCTTCCGGCGGCCGTTTTCGCCGCCGTGGCCGCCGGCGACCCATCGGTTCTGCTCCGCAACGCCACCGAGCCGCCTCCCCTTCCTCTTCCTTAACTCCCCGGCCGATCTCCTTCCCTTTCCCTCTATTTAAACCTAGCCGGCCACCTAGGTTTTCCCTTTCCCTCTTCCACCTCCGTCCGCAGCCACCGAACTCGGCGCAGCCTCCGCCCACCCGCAGAGCTCGACTCCGGCCGCCCTTCTCAGCACCTCGCGGGCCTCCAATGACCACCACCCTCGAGCTTCCTCCAGCTTCCTCCACCGGCCAGAGCCGAGCGCCGCCCTGAGCCGACCCTGCCACCTATTCCAGCGAGCACCCCGAGTCTCGTCGACCCTAGCCTCCAGCCCCTTCCCGTTGTGCCTCCTCCCCGGCGATGCCCTGAACCTCCCCGAGCTCACCGCCTCGCCGCCAACCTCCAGCCTCCAGCGTGCTCCCCAGCCGCCGTCGCCTTCATCCCTTCCGACGAACCCTCGAGCAGCAGCTCCTCTCACCGGCCGGACACCCACTGTCGCACCCTAGCCGCCTCCCTCCGGCGACACCCATCCCCGTCCAGCGCAGACCCCGACGAGTGGCAGAACCCTAACCCTAGCCCGGAAACGTCCAGGACACGGAAATGGTGTCGAATCGACACACGGATACGAGAATATCAGTTTCATGGAGCCCTGTTCAGGTAACCCGATCTCTCTCCTCGCTGCCCCGATTTTTGTTCCGTCAGTTGTGATGCGAACCCTGCGTGACCCTCTCCGTGCCTGTGCAACTCGCTCGGTGCATCGCGTCCTGTGGCGATCGCGAACCACGATCCAAAAACAGGAAAAATAATGCCATGTTTCACCCCGGAACTGAGTACGCCCCGCCAAACGGGATGACTTGGTCGCGTGCGGTCTTCACCGAAACGTGCGGGATTTCGCAGAAGTTGATTTGGATGTGCGTGCACACCGGAATCAACGCATATCCGTCGACAACGTCCAATATCCGTCATTTCTGAATCTCGCTGTAACTTGGTGTACACACGTCGGATCGAAACAAAACTTGCGCCATCGGACTCGTAGCAATACGCTGGTCCTGTGACCCAAGTTTGGTTCGATTCTGAGAACGTTGACAAAATCGCGTATCGTGGGCCCCACAGGCTCCACTTGACTGGCGATTTTGTGATCGGCTCATCGGAATCCAGTTCTGGAAGTTCCGTTGGGTTCATATCATCGTTCCTGACTTGTTGACACTAAGTTGGACAAATTTGGAGACCTTTGACCCTGACACGTTTTTCGGTGCAAAGCGGCCCATATGTGGATCCCGCTTTGACTAAAAACTGTCATTTTCGCCCCTGTGTCCAAATTGGACTCAAAGACAGGCATTTCTAGCTGGTTGATATTTTCTGAATCTGATGGTGATATTTATTTCAGCAACCGGAGTACTGCCTGCAAATCCCGCTGAAGTCAGAGCCACAATTGGAGCCGGAATCCCAGGCAAGTGTACCTTGCCAACATCCTGCAATATTGTTACTTATTTCCTTAATTTAATTAATAGTTATACATGCTTAAACCTATGACCGTGTGACTTACTTAGCGTCCGATTAATAGTCGGGTGCCAACACCGTACGCGGGTTGTGTAAAGTCAACTAGAGATGGATACCGAAACCCTTTGCATTCTAGTACTTGCTTTATCAAGTACGTTATACCCAGGACATCGGACACTATTCATTTGACAGAATCTTCCTGAGATATTCGTGGTGATTTTGTATAGGATGCAGGATTGACATAGACATTATATTCTTAGATCTTATTATGACTTGCTACATTAGTTTTGATCTTGCGTGTCATGGACATGAGACGTATGATTACATTGGGTGGGGAGAGACACACAGGCTACAAGTTGATTATATTATGACGGTGTCGTAGTCTCCCTTTGAGCTAGATAAACCACATGATATCACTGTTACCGGCTCCCCGATACAGAGCTTGTAGTAGTTTCAGCCTGAGTTATAGTGCTGCTCTCATCTTGCATATCACTTAGCTGATTATATATTTACCCTATTGTTTCATTTATTTGCTGCACTGCATTATCTTTGGCTTGTATTATCTGTACCTTGATATGTTCCCTGAGGACCTGGATCCGGATTATGTTCCCAGATATAGCAGACGAGATCGACCCTGAGGTACAAGGAACATGAGTATTAGCAGGAGCAGAAGCAGGAACAGGAGCAGACACTGGAGCAGTACCAGATCCAGAAGTCGAGTGATTTCTACGGTATCTTCTGAGTATATACTTTGTCCATACTCAGTATTGTTGTTGATATCTTTATTTCTGTATCTTGAACAATTGTAACAGACTTGATTATCGGGTTGTTCTCCGATTTATGTACTTGTGACTTGATGATGATGTTTTTATTTCCTTTTGTTGATTTGATATATTCTTCTGTGGATGAGATTAGTTTTGACTTGATGTATTAGTAGACCCTGATTATTGTTGTAATACAGCTTAAGTATGCCCCGATGGATCCATTAAATTGGGTTTGTCCATCGATGTGTGCTGCTGGCCATTGCCACGTGTCTAGTCCATCGATATTTTGGGACTGGGGCGTGACATCGGCTATCTCATTTTGCGTCCAAGTTGTAAGCCCGTGCGACGTCCTTATTACTTTTGGGTCAAGAGTCTGTAACCAGATGTTCATTATCAATAAAGAGAGAACTTTCTATATCTCAATGTGTGATATCTTATTTGCATTCTCTGTTGCATGTGTTCTAAAATATATCATTATGCCTAGGCCTTGTGCACGCGCGCCTTATGCATGCACGACATCACGTCCGGGGGACGATTATCGATATAGCAAAAATTGGGACATGATAAATACAAATCTCAATGTTTTATATTCCAGGATAGGGAGTACAACTTTTATGTTTTCGGAATTGACCTACCAAATGGAATATTTTTGTTTTAACGTGATGCCACGAGCACACAAAATATGATATATGTGATTTGAATAATTATTGTCTCCACTAAGACGAAAAAATTATTGAGCCGTATCATCGTAAAGCGTGTGGTTACTAACACACGAGACGAGATACGATTCGGACCTGTAATTTAACTTAAATTGTATGTTAGATAGGAATGATTGTGAATTTGTAGAATTGTATTGGGGAGGGTGAGAAAATTTGGATCACACCGTCGAACTCTTTGCAATAAACACTTGTTTAAAACTGATCAGTAGTGTCATCATACATATGACCGTACTATGACCGATATGAGGCATAACTCATTATACTTGATAGGTTTTTTGAGTACAACTCAAGTAATCCGACACTTGTTATAAGCCGGTATATGGTGACCAAGGTGAGACTTAACTCACTACACTTTTCATTGATCCAAATTCTTGAAAGAGATCAAAAAATTCGACAATTGTGTATATCCAATGTTATCCTGCTTTTCGAATTCTTGAAAAAGTTCAAGAAATTCGATAATTGTTTATATTATCACATGATCCGAATTCTTGAAATAAAATAAAAAATTCGATAATTGTTTATATCATGTGTTATCACATTTTAATGTGATTCAATAGCAATTGTCATGATACAATGATATCACAATATTTGTGGGACTGGAATCTAAGCACCGTCCATCAAGAAAATTTACCTGTTCCCGGGTACATGAGATTATTGCCGAGATAATAGGTGATGTTGTGATCCAAAAGTATTCTCTAAATTGTATTTGCATATAGAAAAATTGTTTGTGATTGTGAATGCGATTGTGATTTGTGAATTGGACACAAAGTAGAGTAGGGTTCAATAAGAGTTGGATTACCGTATTACAAGTTTATACTATATCAAATCCTATGAATTAAATATTTTTTTAATCATGAAATTCGAGAATCCAATTATTTCTGATTTTTATTTTATTTTATTTATTTTTTTCGTCCTTGACTGAGGGCATGCATGTCGTTTGACGACTTAGTATTGTTCACTACATTGTAGAAATATTTTCAAGAAAGCTATTGATATACCTTGACAAGGAGGGAAAGAACAAGAACAATTTGTCGCAATGGAAGACGTTTGAGTTGGAACCAGAATCTATTTCCAACGTATAAAGATATAAATGTGTTATATGTATATTGAGATAAAAGTTGTAGTTGGGTAGAATAACCCATTTCTAATTTATTGTTTTAGAATGTCCTCTATCTAGAAGTATTATGTATTAATTCATGTAATATATGGCCTGTAATAAACCTATCCTAGAATCCTACAGGCAACAATCGCGAATATGGGTACTAGGGTATTCATATGTCGCGTAGCCTGGAGATGTTTGTTACGTATCCGAATCACCGTATTTTGGAATTGGGACGTGACAAGTATCATGTCTATGATAATGATAGAGAGATTAGAAAGATTGGAAAATAGAAAAAGATGCTTAAAAATAATGATAATGAGAGAGGGAGATCCATTAATAATAATAATTATTATTATAATAATAATAATAATAATAATTATTATTATTATTATTATTATTATTATTATTATTATTTTATTATTATTATTATAAGAATGAATAATTATTATCTTCTAATTAAGAACTAATTATTATCTATATTACTATATAATAAGAAAACTTGAAGTTTCACCGAAAAATGTTTTGTTTCAAAAATATTCTTAACTATGTTTACTTTCATTAATTTTAGAGAAATTTTGAGTTGCATCCCACTTTATTGGTCATATTTTAATGTGCATCTCACTGCTTTTGCATAATGTAAGCCATCCCCCATATTTTACGGATTCCGTCCAACATTGACGGTCAACTGGGTTGACCCAATTTTTTGGACCAAATTATCCCGTCTTCTTCCCAAGCCATGCTGCCCTCGCCGGCAGCCCCCCTCCTCCCCGGATTTCTCGACCCCCACTCCCCCGTTGCGCTCAGCCCTCTGCCTTCACCATCACCACCACCACCACCAACCCCACCCTCAGCCCCCTCCTCCACCGCGCTCAGGCCTCCCCTCCCCTTACCCGCGGCACTCAGCCCCCCCTCCCCCCACGTCCACAAGGGGGTTGTCACGCCCCGGACCCGCCCGGGCGGCCGCTCGGCCTTGCCCCGTCCCGTATGGCCGAAATTATCGAACCGGGCACGAATCACCGTGCCCCGGTGCGCCGGACGCGAATCACCGCGCTCGTCCCGCGGGTGCGAGGAAGGAAGGGAGTTAATGGAATGACCCGTTCGAGCTTTCGGGGACGTGATGCCGCACGGGCCTGGGGTTGCGCCCGTGCAAGGCCAATCGTTTAAGTTGATAGTTGGCTATCATCGCATAAATCGAGTAAGTAGCGGAAAGGGACTTGTTGCAATGCAATACATTTAGCCAACTGAGTATTCGGGACAATCGAGGCAACTTGGGTTCCTTTAGCAAAGGAACACGTTTGTTTCATACATTATGCCCCCTTATACGATAGCATTTTCGGGGCAACAATCGAAACCAGGATTTCCGGGTCTTAGGGACTGTGGCACGCCTATCGCTCCCTCGGACGATCCAGTACCTGCAAGCAAGTAAACTGTTGGTGGGTCAGCACTTTATACAAGTACTGGTGAGATAAAACAACTGAACAGAAACAAGCATTCACTCAAACCAACACTAAGTAATCATGTTATAAATTATTACATTACTAGTGATCTTTCTAGTTTTACCTAGGTTCATTTCATGCAGTTCTAGCAGAGTCATATTACATTGTTTGGAAACATGTTTGGAAACAGAGTTTCATATGCAATAAGCAAGACAAGCAATCGTTCATGTTTCAGGGTGTGCGCAGCGTGTCTCGTGCGACTCCAGGGTCAGATGCAAAGCTAGACACACAATGCATAATCTTAGAGGCAGTCACTATCCAAGCCAACACAATGACTTAGCTATATGCAGGGCTGTCCCCGAGTATCTCAGGATCGGCAGCTGGTTGTACAGCATACCAATGACTCTTTATCTGATGGTAGAGGCAGCTGTGACTCATGGTTGCTTTCCACTATCTCTGTAGCAGCCGTGACACATGCAGTTCAGCTTTCCACCAATAGCCATTGTCCGACCGCATACGAATGCATGGAACACTATCAAATAAACTCTGGTATGCAGACGAGACGAACCATCAGAATACAATCTTTGTTGTGGGGCAATCCGACTTATCACTTGAACACGTTCAGGCACAGTATGGTTCTCTCGAAGCATAGATGATAGTGAACATGTTCATGCATTCTAAGCAAGCGATTCAGGATTCTCGTTAAGCAGACATTGATTCAAAAAAAAGCTAGGTGAGTTCGTTCATTAACATGCAAGGCAGGTTCTATCATTCTCTTATGAAAAAATTGCAAGCAAAAACTCAGGTTATTATTAAGACGTGCAATAATCAGAGAACGAAGTTCTGCCCACTCACCTGATACATAACGCCGACGCGGAGCGGGGCGTTACATACTTACCAACCAACAAAAAGTTTCGTCCTCGAAACTTCAAGGATAAACTTCTCGATATTTCGAGTAGCGATAGTGCCGTCCCTCGCCGTACTCAATCGAAACAATCAAGCAATTCAAGTTCAGAAAACGTTTGCACTTTGAGAATATCTATGGACTTATTGTATGGAACGCTCTTTTGCAATACCATATCGATAATATCTCAGAGTCAATGCAACGATTTTGGGCCAGAGAATCGAATCCGCTCTGATACCATTCTATCACGCCCCGGACCCGCCCGGGCCGCCGCTCCGCCTTGCCCCGCCCCCTATGGCCGAAATTATCGAACCGGGCACGAATCACCGTGCCCCGGCGCGCCGGACGTGAATCACCGCACCCGTCCCGTGGGTGCGAGGAAGGAAGGGAGTTAATGGAATGGCCCTTTCGAGCTTTCGGGGACGTGATGTCGCACGGGCCTGGGGTTGCGCCCGTGCAAGGCCAATCGTTTAAGTTGATAGTTGGCTATCATCGCATCAATCGAGTAAGCAGCAGAAAGGGACTTGTTGTAATGCAATGCATTTAGCCAACTGAGTATTCGGGACAATCGAGGCAACTTGGGTTCCTTTAGCAAAGGCACACATTCGTTCCATACATTATGCCCCCTTATACGATAGCATTTTCGGGACAACAATCGAAACCAGGATTTCTGGGTCTTAGAGACTGTGGCACGCCTATCTCTCCCTCGGACGATCCATTACCTGCAAACAAGTAAACTGTTGGTGGGTCAGCACTTTATACAAGTACTGGTGAGATAAAAAAAACTGAACAGAAATAAGCATTCACTCAAACCAACACTAAGTAATCATGTTATAAAATATTACATTACTAGTGATCTTTCTAGTTTTACCTAGGTTCGTTTCATGCAGTTCTAGCAGAGTCATATTACATTGTTTGGAAACATGTTTGGAAATAGAGTTTCATATGCAATAAACAAGACAAGCAATCGTTCATATTTCAGGGTGTGTGCAGCGTGTCTCGTGCGACTCCAGGGTCAGATGCAAAGCTAGACACACAATGCACAATCTTAGGGGCAGTCACTATCCAAGCCAACACAATGACTTAGCTATATGCAGGGTGGTCCCCGAGTATCTCAGGATCGGCAGCTGGTTGTACAGCATACCAATGACTCTTTATCTGATGCTAGAGGCAGCTGTGACTCATGGTTGCTTTCCACTATCTCTGTAGCAGCCGTGACACATGCAGTTCAGCTTTCCACCAATAGCCATTGTCCGACCGCATGTGAATGCATGGAACACTATCAAATAAACTCTAGTATGCAAACGAGACGAACCATCAGAATACAATCTTTGTTGCGGGGCAATCCGACTTATCACTTGAACACCTTCAGGCACAGTATGGTTCTCTCGAAGCATAGACGATAGTGAACATGTTCATGCATTCTAAGCAAGCGATTCAGGATTCTCGTTAAGCAGACATTGATTCAAAGACAAGCTAGGTGAGTTCGTTCATTAACATGCAAGGCAGGTTCTATCATTCTCTTATGAAAATATTGCAAGCAAAAACTCAGGTTATTATTAAGGCGTGCAAGAATCAGAGAACGAAGTTCTGTCCACTCACCTGATACATAACGCCGACGCGGAGTGGGGCGTTACAGGGGTCCGGTGAGAGGAGGGGGGCTCGCCAGGAATTGCGATGGGAGTGGGCTGTGGGGGAGCCGGGGGGGCGTCGGGGGAGGGCTGTAAGGGCCGAGGGGGAGAAAGGGAGGAGGGGAGTGGGGGTCGGCTGGAGGAGGAGGGGGGCGGCCGGATGTCACGACCCGCACCCGGATATTCGGGCACGAGTACGTGGGTACGTCCAGCCTACGCCGCAGTGTCGGCGGTAGTACGCTGTCTAGATCATATTCACAGGTAATTTAAAATCTATCTCATCCACAAGAATAAATAGGCAAGGATAATAACAGGAAATAGGAATACTAAGATTTCATAAGACAAAATGTGATATACAAATCCATGGTTTAATACATAATCCAGAAGATAAATTGGGGACAAACCCGAGTGTTATGCTGAAAGAAAATACTAGCTAACTGGCTAGCTACTCCTCAAAAGTAATCTCCTGGGTAGGAACAAGCTCCTCAGAGGTATCATCTGCTACGTCACATGGGCCATGAAGGTGGAGGCATAGTCCTCATCGTCGCCTAATATGTCAACGGATCCAGTCAGGAAAGGAGCAAAGTACCAATACACAACAAAGCTTAAACTAAATATTTATGACAAGTAGAAAAGAACTGACTAAGTATCATGATAAGAATATGCATAATAAGTAATAAAATTAACTAAGAGTTAAGCACTAAAAATCAGGAATATAAGTAAAACAAGATTAATTGCTATAAACCAGGGACATGAGTAAAACAGGATTATAATGAAATAAGTAAATGAAACTGCAACAAGACAACAAGAACTGCAACAAGACATCAGGAACTATGCATGTGTGAAATGTGTGTTTAGAATACATAGTTGGCATGTAAGGGCTTATAAGGCTAATCCGGCCGTCATAGACGGCTATTAGACAGGAATAATCGAGATCCGGCTGATGGTACAGTCGCGTACCAACAGCTATTAGACAGGAACAGGGGGAAGGATAAACTACATGCCTCCTAGTATTCTCCCATCCGACACGAAAAGCAAGACATGAAATCCAGTATTCAAGACATAAAATCCAGTATTCTAACACTACGTGTAAACCTTCAATGGTGCTAGTAGAGCAAGGAACTAATTATCATAATATAAAGAATAAACTTGAAGTGCAGGTACTTGCCTGATGTTTGGATCCAATTACAGTTCTATCCTCGGGGAATATTCCAGAAATGACTCCGGATGCTGAAATAAATATTACCATCATGCTCAGAAGATATCAAATAGCTAGAAAAGTTTGTCCTTGGGTCCAATTTGGAGAGAAGGGCAAAACGGTAATTTCGGGTCAAAACGGGGTCCGCATGTGGGCCCGCTTTGCACCAAAAAACGTGTAGTCTCCAAAATCACCAAACTTAGTGTCAACAGGTCAGGAACGATGATACGAACCCAACAGAACTTCCATAATTGGATTCCGATGAGCCGATCACAAAATCGCCCGTCGAGCGGAGCCTGTGGGGCCCACGACACGCGATTTCGTCAACGTTCTCAGAATCGAACCAAACTTGGGTCACAGGACCAGCGTATCGCTACGAGTCCAATGGCGCAAGTTTCGTTTTGATCCGATGGGTATACAGAAAGTTAGGGCACGATTCAGAAAAGCCGGATACGGGACGTTATCCACGGATACGCGTTGATCCCGGTGTGCACGCACACCCGAATCGACTTCTGCGAAATCCCACACGTCCGTATCAACGACGCGCACGTATCTGTGAATACCGCGCGTGACCAAGTCGTCCCGTTTGGCGGGGCATACCCAGTTACGGGGTGAATCGGGTCGTTATTTTTCCTATTTTTGGATCGCGGTGTGCGATCACCACAGGATGCGATGCTACGAGCGGTTTGTCTGGGCACCGAGAGGGTCATACAGGCTTCGCAACGCAATTTACAGAATTGAAAACGGGGCAGCGAGGAGAAAGTTACACGTACCTGAACGGGGCTCGAGAAATCCCAATTTCTCGTGTCTGTGTCGTGTCCGACACGTGTCGACACAGGGGAGAATTAGGGCTAGGGTTAGGGTTCTGGAAGCTGCGGCGGGGGCCGGCCGGAGGCGCGCCGGAGAGTGGCTGGGGGCGGCTCGTCGGCTGCTGTCGGGGTCGAGGGCGGCTTCGGAGCGGAGGGGCGCCGCCGTTCCCCTCCGCCGTTCCCCTCGCCGAGAGCCGCCGCCGTTCCCCTCGCCGCCTCGCCGTGCCTCCGCCCGGCCTCGTCGAGCCGCCCCCAGCCTCTCTCCGGCGCACCTCCGGCCGGCGCCCCGCTGCAGCTCCAAGACCCTAACCCTAGCCCTAATTCTTCCCCTGTATCGGCGTGTTGGACACGACGCGGACACGAGAAATCTCAATTTTTCGAGCCCTGTTCAGGTACGTGTAATTTTTTCCTCGCTGCCCCGTTTTCAATTACGTAAATTGCGTTACGAAGCCTGTATGACCCTCTCGGTTCCCGGATAAACCGCTCGGGGCATCGCGTCCTGTGGTGATCGCACACCGCGATCCAAAAATAGGAAAAATAACGACCCGATTCACCCCGGAACTGGGTACGCCCCGCCAAACGGGACGACTTGATCGCGCGCAGTCTTCACAGATACGTGCACGTCGTTGATACGAACATGCAGGATTTCGCAGAAGTCGATTCGGGTGTGCGTGCACACCAGGATCAACGGGTATCCGCGGACACCGTCCCGTATCCGTCTTTTTTGAATCACGTCCTAACTTTGTGTACACACGTCGGATTGAAACGAAACTTGTGCCATCGGACTCGTAGCGATACGCTGGTCCTGTGACCCAAGTTTGGTTCGATTCTGAGAACGTTGACGAAATCGCGTGTCGTGGGCCCCATAGGCTCCGCTTGACGGGCGATTTTGTGAGCGGCTCATCGGAATCCAATTCTGGAAGTTCCGTTGGGTTCGTATCATCGTTCCTGACCTGTTGACACTAAGTTTGGTGAATTTGGAGACCTTTGACCCTTGTAAACTCCCTCACCCAAAATAGATATTTTGTGTATATTTTATATTATTATATTTATTATAGATGTTGAATTTATTTAGAGTATTCTCTTAGTTAATTAGAAAATGAATTTTTTTAGTATATTTACTTATATAAATATTTATTTAGAATTATTTTTAGGCTATTTTAGATTATTGGGATTTTTCCATAATTTTTAGTTAATTAAAAACTAGTAACACTAATTTTTTTAGGACTTTCAAGAATTTATTTTAGGTCACACTTAACTAAAAATATTCCAAAATTTTATTTTAGGTTCTAAATAGTCAAAGATATTTTCTAGAATTTTTTAAAAATTTTCTGAGTATTTTTAGTATTTATTGGGAGTTAATTAGGCTAATAACTAATTTTTAGGACTTGTAGAATTTATTGTGCAATCCCAGGAATATAAAATGGATCCATGTTATTTTCTAGGATTTATAATATTATTATATATCTTCTGGAATTATTTCAGAATTTTTGGAATAATTTTAGTATTTATTTTTAGTTATATGGGTAAAACTAATGTTTAGAGCTTCTCCTAATTATAGTAGAAAACCTATGAATATAAAATTGTCCCAAGTATTTTTCTCGGGTTTTTTGGGTTCAAAATATATTTTCTGTAATTTTTTCAGATTTTTATGATTAATTTTAATATTTATTTTGAGTTATTTAGATTTAAAATGACTTAAATAATGTTTTGATAAAGGCAAATCAAAAACAAATAATATAACCAAAACTATCCAATCAAATCATGACACGTGTCAGCCTATAGATATCCTTTCAGCCGCAGGTACATCCCTATATATATATAATATAATAACCCTAATTATTCCATTATTTTTAGAGAGAGAGAGAGATTTGGGAGAATTGCCATCTAGGATTCCTTCATCTTCCACAAGCCAGTGCGCATAGCTCCGGACTTCAAACGAGGCCTAGTTTCTTGCGTTAGAAAGATATTGAGGTTAGCTTTCTGATTATATAATTTTTTTTCGAAATTATTAGTATTAAATTCTAGAAAATTTGTAGAGCACAGCATATCCGAAAATAGACGTGTTTCGATGTTTTCACAATTTCGGGAGAACCCGGAATCAGAATCATGAACCGTTTAAAGTTTTGGAAAAATAATGTCAATATCATCAACATATATTTTTCCCAGAATTTAATTCGAAGTATTTACATACTGTTAATTCTGTAGAACTTCTAGGTTAGAATTTAACCATCGGTGCACAATACAAAATTTGTATGTGCCATAATTCCCAAACGAATTTGAATTCGGATAAGCCGTAAATTCCAGTATGTTTTTGATGCTGAAATCTACAGGAAATCATGCATAAAATTTGAGTTTGTGTCGGTTGACTTTTCGGTCAACAGATCGCCTCGATTTGCGTACCATGAGTCTCGAGTTGATAAAATTCAGTTTTTTTGGACAAAATTTAGGAATTAACATAAAAATCAGAATAATAAGATTAAAATAAGATTTTAGAGTAATTATTCCAGAAATAAATAAATTAAAATAAATTATCTTTTGACGTGATAAATTTGTAATACTTAGGCTATTTGGACTGTGACTTGGACTCTGATTCATACCAGCAACAGGACCCCAGGCGAGTACATTCTCTGACAGTGTTCCAGTAGGATGTTAGTACTTAGCCACCACGGTTAGTTTACATCAGACCCTGAGTCGGAGAACCCAACGTGCGTTCGTACATTTACATGTACGCAAATATTATTCAGTTTGGTATATATATTTATGTACGTAATTACTATATGTATTCCAATAATTATGTAAATAAATTGCTAGTTATATTATTATATAAATATGAATATATATGTAAGTAAATTCAAATTGATAATTATGACTAAATATTCAGACTATACGACCCTAGGACACCGTGGACTATCCCATACTTACCTTGACCATGTTGACCCTAAGAACTTGTGAATTTGTCTGCCTTGCGTACATTAACGTAATGGCATAGACACCTGTCAGTTGACTGACTGATTTCGTACAGTACTTGAAGACGCGACACCCGCGTAATTGACCGTGTTAGATGACTAGTGTTACCCCTAGTATACCCCCTGAGTCCAGTGTAAATATGGTTATGTATATGCTAGTGTAATGACTAATGATTTTATTGCATTATATTATGTATACATAGGATATTAGATTTGTTCTGCGCGATTTCTGGAGCAGGTTATTGGTACATTGCAGCTTTCTTGCCAGGCAAGTATACCTTGCCATTGTACTGTTATTTATATTCCATATGTTGCATGCATCTTTATTTTCTGTCTTTAGTTCATATATTTTCACTGTTATATAAAATGCACGCGACGGTGTCGTCGCGATATGTTTTTATTTATGTATTTACATTGACCTTGTTTATGAGACTACCACATTATCATGTAGCATCATTAGGTTCATTGGCCGTGACACAGTTGTTACACGAGTTGTGAGTCTCATGTAGATCACGGACTTGCGTGCAGGTTGGCCTCCTATACGTGTGGGCCGTGCGTTAGGAATAACTGCTGTTAGAAATTTTACATGCTAGTAGACTTAGCAGTTATTAGAGGTCTAGAGACATAGCCTATTGTAGTACGGTGGTCCCATTCTTGTCCTTATTTGGTTGCAGGATTGGGCTAGGGTACTAAGAATAGGCTATGAACCAAATTGTGTCATGGATGTGACATGCTTAGAGCATGGGGTGGAAAGAACAACAAGTACCGCATTTGAGCTCCTTTACACGTTTTCCTTCTGTAACCCGGAAGCTCCGCTGGAGATACGGGCGGTGATGACCCCTATACTACTTGGCGAGCCTCCGCCGTTCAAAAGACGACGTGCCTTTGAGGCCCCTGGTTCTCCGAGAGAGTCATGCCAATCCCAGTTTTCGACCAGATAGCTCACTTGTGGGGAAAGTTATTTTTAACTGCATTCACTTTAGACGGTTAGGTGACCCCTTTGGATATTTATTTCAGTACTTTATTGGCATGTGTTTAAGTATCTTGTTATGTCCCTCTGAGGACCTGGTCCCCTGCAAGGTGTATCTGTTCTTGAGTATTTGCAGGAGCGCAGATTTGGATGGTTACATGTGATCCGAGGATGTCTTCTCTTCGAGCTGTGATGGATAGCTGGTATTCTTATATTGTGTTGTGGTGTTGTACTCATATTGTATTTGCTCTTATATTCGAGTTGGTAGTGGATTTGTTTCCATCCAACTATCATCCTTAAATACTTCTTATTGAGATCTAGTTTCATAGATACTGGTTATTTATTTCTCTATGATTTTGGTGGATGAGATTTAGATTTTACCCTGTGACTTGTGACATATGTTTATACCACTTGTGGATTTTTGTATTCATATTACAGCGTACGTATGGATTTGGTTTCCATATATTGGAGTTGCCATATCCATGCGGCTGGCATGCTTACGTGTTCCTAGTCCTACGTATTTGGGACTGGGGCGTGACATGTTTTTGTGGTGGCCCATGCAGGTCGAGAGTATATTGTCTCAGTTACGTTACTGTACCGAACAAGCCTGCACATAGGACTAGAGTATAGGATCTCATCCACAATTGACTATGATTTACCTTCCTCCTCTATTATCTATTCGAACAATTGTATCCTGCTTGATTCATGTACTTCCCTAATAAGTTTCTTGAGTATATATGGCCTTCTGCTAGAATATAGGAACCCCTGTTATTAGGATAATAATTAGAGTAGCACACCTATTAAGAATACAACGAGAATATAGACACACCACTAAGTTTAGAATATCTAGTGAACCCTAGAATTCCTTATCTTTAGAATTGATTTACCATTACCCCCTGATGTATTATGAAGACTTGAGAGTAGTATAGACACTACTAGAGTTAGTTAGAAGTTTTACCATAATGTTTGACCCTAGTATTGAGGAACCAATGGAGAACCAATATTGAACATTAGGACTGAACCTAACCCTCATAATTTGATAGTATTAGAGAACTATAAAACTTATGTCATTGTCTTGTTACTAGTAGACAGCACCCTAGGAAGCCTAGAGGAATGTAATCAACCCTTTCCCTTGATCATACCCCGAACATGGCAACTAGCATGCCACCCCCTTAGAGAACCATGATGCTATCTAGAGCCATCTATTTTTTATTTCATAACTTGTCCCCCTGCAACCTTAGCATTCGCTAATTGTGTGACGACTAAATTATGATTCTTCTTTCTTCATCATTTAACTCGTGCCACATAACTCGTATGATTGAAGGCCAAGTAATCTTATTCTATGTTAGGACATGTAGTTTGCTAGGGTATAGCTTGGTAATTTAAACTTTGAATTTTGTGCGTGATAGTTGGGATTTGATAGTTTGCGTAGTTCCCTTAGGTTGTGACCTAATGATTACCCATTAGCTTTAAATCATGAAATTTGTACCCATAGCTCGATACGAGTTAAATCCCTTTCCCCTTAACGGCTAGTAACTCTTCTATCCCTACGATTGACACATGTTCTATGAGCACTTGACCCTTACCTATATAATGCAATAGGAGACCCTAATAAGAGTTTCTGTTCTATGTACATGTGCAAGATTATTTTTGTAGGTATCCTTAAGGCAATACAATAGTAGTTAAATTATTTTAAGTTGGATAGTATACCTCACCACCTAGTATCACGTAGTCCCTGTGATCCATTGATGAAGTGTAACTGAATGACATTAATTGTATGCTAGCAAAGACGACAGTGTTTATTCAGACGATAGAATTTAGAGGTCCATGTCCCTATTGGTCGACTAGCGACTTAGACAAGGAATTAGTATGACAACTGTAGAGATTGTGTAGTCTTTCATTATTATTGCTTATTTTGCTTTTGTTTTTGTGAATTTGAATTGTTATGAACCTTCTTTCATCATAATCTAGCGTATTCATATTTGCTGTACTACCTTGACTTATGCTGCTATTATAGCCTAGTTTTTGTAAGCTTATTCTTTATCGAGCTTGTTCATGACATACGTATTATTGGGGGCCCACAATAATATATTTCAGAATCAGTGTATTAGGGTCTAGCTAACCTTAGTGCGCTTGGTTCGCCCTTCGCATAACTACTTTACGTGGATTGAGATATGTAATGATTAGTAGACGAATATACTTACCCTCTAGATATGTTTGAGTATATCGTATCTGCTACATAACTGTGCCAATGCGAGCATGTGGATAGGCATTACCAAAATAGGATTTTAATCCACAACTGCTCTGACAATTTCTATTTGAATTCTTTAAATGTCTTGACCCCCATACTACTAATCGATTACCTCCCCCTTGAACTCTTTATTATTGTTTTCCGTCTTCCCTTATTTCGGAAAGACGAAACCTCGTGCTGGGTATAAGATTTGATATACAGATAGTACTAGATATACCCCACAGGCCAATCGCATTGTTTGGTGACTATCTTTTTATAAATGACTAAAGGAATATCATAGATGATATGTTTGAGGATTCAATAGCATGATTAAATAATTTGGGGCATAGCTTTCTTATTATATAGCCTTATGTGATAGATAGGTAAATTCTAAGTTGGGTAGCAGTGCATTGTCAACTCGAGAGGAATTTCTTTTATATTGTGATCGAGTAAGATTAGATTGGGAGAGGTTCAAGCCATTTTAATTTTGAGAAATTTAGAAGAATGACTAAGATGATGAGGATTAATGAATTGATATTGAGGACCCAATATTTATACCTTAAGTACATAATTTAAATTTTTGAGTATTGAAGGTAAAATCATCAATTTGAATTTGAAGGATAAATATATAATTTCAGACTTGAACATTGGTGGACTGTATTTAAATTATTTTTCAATTTGATGATTTAAATTAAGAATTAAAATTTGATGGTTGGACTACCTATTTGAAATATTGAGGATGTGAATGGAATTTAAAAAGTTGAAGAATACAAAAATTTATAAGTGAAAATAGGAATAATATTGGACTCAAATTACTTCTAGAGGAGATTATGATAGTTGGAGATCGTGAGGTAAAATTTGATATGGGTTATTTAAATCTTGAAGATACTATATGGATTCAATTTAAATTTGGATATTGATAATTTGGAAAAGTGAGAAGAGATTACAATAGGTTGAATTTTGATTTGAACAATGATTATCTTAATTTTGAAGTAATCGCGATAGATTTGAATAGATTTTGTTATTTAAATTTTTGGAAGAGATTGCGATTGACATACCTTACGTACGAATGTGAAGGATTTAACAAATTATGCCTTATTTTAATTTCGAGGACGAAATTGTTTTAAGTTGGGTAGATTGTAAACTCCCTCACCCAAAATAGGTATTTTGTGTATATTTTATATTATTATATTTATTATAGATGTTGAATTTATTTAGAGTATTCTCTTAGTTAATTAGAAAATAAATTTTTTTAGTATATTTACTTATATAAATATTTATTTAGAATTATTTTTAGGCTATTTTAGATTATTGGGATTTTTCCATAATTTTTAGTTAATTAAAAACTAGTAACACTAATTTTTTAGGACTTTCAGGAATTTATTTTAGGTCACACTTAACTAAAAATATTCCAAAATTTTATTTTAGGTTCTAAATAGTCAAAGATATTTTCTAGAATTTTTTGAAAATTTTCTGAGTATTTTTAGTATTTATTGAGAGTTAATTAGGCTAATAACTAATTTTTAGGACTTGTAGAATTTATTGTGCAATCCCAGCAATATAAAATGGAACCATGTTATTTTTCTAGGATTTATAATATTATTATATATTTTCTGGAATTATTTCAAAATTTTTGGAATAATTTTAGTATTTATTTTTAGTTATATGGGTAAAACTAATGTTTAGAGCTTCTCCTAATTATAGTAGAAAACCTATGAATATAAAATTGTTCCAAGTAATTTTCTAGGATTTTTGGGTTCAAAATATATTTTCTGTAATTTTTTCAGATTTTTATGATTAATTTTAATATTTATTTTGAGTTATTTAGATTTAAAATGACTTAAATAATGTTTTGATAAAGGCAAATCAAAAATAAATAATATAACCAAAACCATCCAATCAAATTATGACACGTGTCAGCCTATAGATATCCATTCAGCCGCAGGTACATCCCTATATATATATAATATAATAACCCTAATTATTCCATTATTTTTAGAGAGAGAGAGATTTGGGAGAATTGCCATCTAGGATTCCTTCATCTTCCACAAGCCATTGCGCATAGCTCCGGACTTCAAACGAGGCCTAGTTTCTTGCGTTAGAAAGATATTGAGGTTAGCTTTCTGATTATATAAATTTTTTTTCGAAATTATTAGTATTAAATTCTGGAAAAATTTGTAGAGCACAGCATATCCGAAAATAGACGTATTTCGATGTTTTCACAATTTCGGGAGAACCCGGAATCAGAATCATGAACCGTTTAAAGTTTCGGAAAGATAATGTCGATATCATCAACATATATTTTTCCCAGAATTTAATTCAAAGTATTTACATACTGTTAATTCTGTAGAACTTCTAGGTTAGAATTTAACCATCGGTGCACAATACAAAATTTGTATGTGCCATAATTCCCAAACGAATTTGAATTCGGACGAGCCATAAATTCCAGTATGTTTTTTATGCTGAAATCTACAGGAAATCATGCATGAAAGTTGAGTTTGTGTCGGTTAACTTTTCGGTCAATAGATCGCCTCGATTTGCGTGTCATGAGTCTCGAGTTGATAAAATTCAGTTTCTTTGGACAAAATTTAGGAATTAACATAAAAATCAGAATAATAAGATTAAAATAAGATTTTAGAGTAATTATTCCAGAATTAAATAAATTATCTTTTAACGTGATAAATTTGTAATACTTAGGCTATTTGGACTGTGACTTGGACTCTGATTCATACCAGCAACAGGACCCCAGGCGAGTACATTCTCTGACAGTGTTCCAGTAGGACGTTAGTACTTAGCCACTACGGTTAGTTTACATCAGACCCTGAGTCGGAGAACCCAACGTGCCTTCGTACATTTACATGTACGCAAATATTATTCAGTTTGGTATATATATTTATGTACGTAATTACTATATATATTCCAATAATTATGTAAATAAATTGCTAGTTATATTATTATATAAATATGAATATATATGTAAGTAAATGCAAATTGATAATTATGACTAAATATTCAGACTATACGACCCTAGGACACCGTGGACTATCCCATACTTACCTTGACCATGTTGACCCTAAGAACTTGTGAATTTGTCTGCCTTGCGTACATTAACGTAATGGCATAGACACCTGTCAGTTGACTGACTGATTTCGTACAGTACTTGAAGACGCGATACCTGCGTAATTCAACGCGTAATTGACCGTGTTAGATGACTAGTGTTACCCCTAGTATACCCCTGAGTCCAGTGTAAATATTGTTATGTATGTGCTAGTGTAATGACTAATGATTTTATTGCATTATATTATGTGTACATAGGATATTGGATTTGTTCTGCGCGATTTCTGGAGCAGGTTATTGGTACATTGCAGCTTCCTTGCTAGGCAAGTATACCTTGCCATTGTACTGTTATTTATATTCCATATGTTGCATGCATCTTTATTTTCTGTCTTTAGTTCATATATTTTCACTGTTATATAAAATGCACGCGACGGTGTCGTCGCGATATGTTTTTATTTATGTATTTACATTGACCTTGTTTATGAGACTACCCCATTATTATGTAGCATCATTAGGTTCATTGGCCGTGACACAGTTGTTACACGAGTTGTGAGTCTCATGTAGATCACGGACTTGCGTGCAGGTTGGCCTCATGTACGTGTGGGCCGTGCGTTAGGAATAACTGCTGTTAGAAACTTTGCATGCTAGTAGACTTAGCAGTTATTAGAGGTCTAGGGACATAGCCTATTGTAGTACGGTGGTCCCATCCTTGTCCTTGTTTGGTTGCAGGATTGGGCTAGGGTACTAAGAATAGGCTATGAACCAAATTGTGTCATGGATGTGACATGCTTAGAGCATGGGGTGAGGAGAACAACAAGTACCGCATTTGAGCTCCTTTACACGTTTTCCTTCTGTAACCCGGAAGCTCCGCTGGAGATACGGGCGGTGATGACCCCTATACTACTTGGCGGGCCTCCGCCGTTCAAAAGACGACGTGCCTTTGAGGCCCCTGGTTCTCCGAGAGAGTCATGCCAATCCCAGTTTTCGGCCAGATAGCTCACTTGTGGGGAAAGTTGTTTTTAACTGCATTCACTTTAGACGGTTAGGCGACCCCTTTGGATATTTATTTCAGTACTTTATTGGCATGTGTTTAAGTATCTTGTTATGTCCCTCTGAGGACCTGGTCCCCTGCCAGGTGTATCTGTTCTTGAGTATTTGCAGGAGCGCAGATTTGGATGGTTACATGTGATCCGAGGATGTCTTCTCTTCGAGCTGTGATGGATAGCTGGTATTCTTATATTGTGTTGTGGTGTTGTACTCATATTGTATTTGCTCTTATATTCGAGTTGGTAGTGGATTTGTTTCCATCCAACTATCATCCTTAGATACTTCTTATTGAGATCTAGTTTCATAGATACTGGTTATTTATTTCTATATGATTTTGGTGGATGAGATTTAGATTTTACCCTGTGACTTGTGACATATGTTTATACCACTTGTGGATTTTTGTATTCATATTACAGCGTACGTATGGATTTGGTTTCCATATATTGGAGTTGCCATATCCATGCGGCTGGCATGCTTACGTGTTCCTAGTCCTACGTATTTGGGACTGGGGCGTGACAACCCTGACACATTTTTCGGTGCAAAGCGGGCCCACATGTGGACCCCGTTTTGACCCAAAATTGCCGTTTCTGCCCTTGTCTCCAAATTGGACTCAAAGACAGGCGTTTCTAGCTATTTGATATCTTCTGAGCATGATGGTAATGTTTATTTCAGCATCCGGAGTCATTTCTGGAAATTTTTCTAAGACACAAAACCGTAGTGGGATCCAAACATCAGGCAAGTACCTGCACTTCAAGTTTAATCTTTATATTGTGATAATTAATTCCTTGCTCTACTAGTACCATTGATGTTTACACGTAGTGTTAGAATATTGGATTTCATGTCTTGCTTTTCGTGTCGGGTGGGAGATTACTAGGAGGCATGTAGTTTACCCTTCCCCCTGTCGTGTCTGCTAGCTGCTGGTACGCGACTGTACCATCAGCCTTATACTTGATTATTCCTGACTGCTAGTCGTCTATGACGGCCTTATTAGCCTTATAAATCTCTACATGCCAACTATGTATTCTAAATACACAATTACACACACATAGTTTCTTGTCTTGTTACAGTTATATTTTCTGTCTCATTATATTCCTGTCTTGCTCATGTCCCTGTTTTATAGCAATTAATCATGTTTTACTTATATTCCTGATTTTTAGTGCTCAAACCTTAATTAATTTTACTACTTATTATGCATATTCTTATCATGATACTTAGACAGTTTCTTTTCTACTTATCATAAATATTTAGTTTAATCTTGTTGTGTATTGGTACTTTGCTCCTTTCCTGGCTGGATTCGTTGATTTAGGCGATGATGAGGACTATGCCCCCACCTATTATGGTCCCTATGAGGTAGCAGGTGATACTTTTGAGGAGCCGGTTTCCACTCAGGAGACTACTTCTGAGGAGTAGTTAGCAGATAGTTATTATTTTTCTTTCAGCATAGTAATCGGGTTTGTCCCCGATTTATCTTCTGGTTTTGTATTAACTGTGGATTTGGTTGTCACAAATTAAATATTATGAAATCTTAGCATTCCTATTTCCTGTGATTATCCTTGCCTGTTTATTCTTGTGGATGAGATAGATTTTAAATTACCCACGTATTCGGGCACGAGTACGTGGGTACGTCCAGCCTACGCCGCAGTGTCGGCGGTAGTACGCTTCCATAATATTTTTGTATTATTTATTATCAATTAAAAATTATTTAATAATTAGAAACCTGATTTTAATTACAGAAAAATTTCAGAAAATTCCAGAAAATTGTGAAAAAAAATCTCAATTTAAAAATTCTTGCCAAATCAGGGGAGTTACACCGGAGGAGGAAGGGGGGAGGGGGCGGTCGGCTGCGGGCGACGGGGAGGTGAGGCGGAGGGGGAAGAAGTAGAGGGGTATTTTCGTCCAAAAATATCGGTCAAAGGGGTTGACTGTCAGCTGTGGGCGATTTCTGTCAAAAGTGGGGGGAGGGGGGAGTTCGTGCTTTATGGTAAAGCACTGGGGTGCACCTCAAATATGGATAAATAATGTGGGGTGTGACTCAAATTTTCTCTTAATTTTAACATTGGTAGTTAAGTAATTATGCATAAAAATAGGCTAAATTATAACTTGATACCCTCAATTATTTCAAATGTTCAACTTGATACTCTCAATTTTGATTGGTACTAACTTAATACCCTCCATAATTTTTTTACTGTTAAAATGATAAAAATACCCCTCCATTATCTTCCCTTTTCTCCGGCGTCCCTCCCTCCTCCTTCTCCAGTGACACAACAACAACAGCGCAGCAACAGCAATGACGACGTCACATCATCGCACGACGAACAACAACGAAGGGTGGCGTGACCGCAAATGGGGGTGGGGGGAGGTATTTCTGCCCTTTTTTTTGTTATTTTTTGTGAACGTAAAAACTAACGGTAAGTGACGGAAGGTACCAAGTTGAAAATATTTGTTAAGGGAGGATATTAAGTTAGTACCTATCAAAGTTGATGATATGAAGTTGTAATTTAGCCTAAAAAAAAATAAGGGTGGTGGTTGTCTTTTCTTCCAGTAGTAAAAAATTAAAAAAACTATGCTCTTCTAAAGTACAAAAAAAAAAGAGACTATTATTTGCTCTTTCCAAGGAATATAAAATACGTGCAACACATGTTCATATATGCTAGTTTAAAAATAATAAAGAAGCAATGTATTTGTTATTTCTAAATTCTATTTTTTTGAAATATCCAAACAAAGGAACTCCATATTCCCCCACTTTTAACTTTTACATTTCAACCATCAAAATAACGGAACTCTATATTCTTCCACTTCCAACTTATACGTATGCATTGAGTATGCAAATTCTACTGTAAAACTTTTTTACTTTCTTACACTTTTGGGCAGCCAAACAGTCCCTTAGTGGATTGTTGGTTGGATGTAAGTGTTGTTATTGTAATATTTTTACAATATATTATGTTTATTTTGTTATAAATGGTGATGTAACAAAAATTGTAATAAGTGTTAATTTCTGTAGCTTTTTTGGAGCCAAAGTGACTCCGACACTAATGACAACTTCCCATTTACATGCAATGCAACTAAACAGTCCTTAAAGTTAAAAAATAAAATTCCAATTATACCAAAAGAAAAGAAAATATAAAACTAATTGAAACATGTTTGTCCATATTAGTTTTATAAGAACTTAATAATTTGATAAAATTAAATTTTTAATTATTTGCATACTTTTAATATGAATATGATCTATACCCAAAACTATAAGGAACAGAACTCTGCATTTTATTTCATCCTGTTAAATCAAACTAGAAAGGTGACTGCTAGCTACTAGGTTGAAAAATAATTAAGGTCTGGCACAACTTAAAAGTATCAATTGTCAAAAGTTCATGAAGGTTATCACCTTTGATAAATATTTATCCAAAGTTTTGTACTCTTTAATAAATGCTATTTATAAAATTATAATAGTAATTGTCATCTTATTATTTTGTTTGAAGTGCATTAAAAAGTGACAAATTCTTGTAGTAGCAGTAGAATAATTTTATTTCCAATAATAAGCAACCATAGCTATAAATAAAATTATGTATCTAAAGTTACAGTAGGATATCAACTACTGAAGAAGACAACTCTCATTACATATTTGTAGGATTGAGCATTATTCGGATTTTAATGGAGAGCTGAACCCAACCTAACACGAGATTCGATTTGGTTTGAAAAAAAAAAAATTATCAATTTAATTTCGGTTTTAAAAATACTAATTTTTTTTTGTTCGGATTCGATTTTGGTTTTATGTTTCGGTCAAAAATCGAAAATCGAATTAGACTTATACAATCATTAAATATCCTCAAATTTATGCATATTTTATAATTAAAAATGTGTATATTTTAAATAACAATTATATATTTTTTTAAAATAATTTAATTACAATTTTATTTTTGGATTCGATCCATTAAATAATAAAAATAGTCAAACAAAATAAACATATTGATTTTTGGGTCGATTTTAGTTATATGACTAATTAAGGTTCAGTTTCGATTTTGAATATTTAGAATTTTAGTTTATTCGATTTTGATTATTTTTGGCTTTGTTGAAACTAAATAAATCGAATGGATTTAGAGATTTCAATAGAATCTATGATCCATGAATTGGTTGCAACTTAGGCCCCATAAGCATCAGCAAGGACTTCTGCTTCTGCTTCTGCTTCTGCTTCTATGCTTTTCAGAAACGCAACAATTGCTTCACACTTCTCAGGAACCTCAAGGCTGTAGAGTATATGTGTCGCTTGTGATGGGCTTCCTCTGCCGAAATGATAAGATCTTGAAGGTAGTAGCCCTGTAGCGAGCATGAATTCTCTGATACAAGTTTTAGCAACAAAACACAAAAGAAGTTTCATTTTCATATAGATGAAAAAAATAATATCCTACTATTTTTTTCTTCCTCTCACCATTCTATTATTCGCCGTACTGTTTGAAAATGAAGGAAAATGGAAGAAGAAAAAAATTGAAAAAAAAAAGGTGAGAAAAATTAAAAATAATGGTGTTTAAAAAATGAGAGAAAAAATGGTTGAGAAAAATTTGGAAAAAAACTTATTGGGTCCCACTAAATAATATTTTTTTGAAATGTGAAATAAAAATGGACAAAGAGATGATAAGATTTTGGGAGAATTTATCCAACTATTCCTCAGAAAGGTAATCATAAATTTTAATTTGAGAATACAAAAAATTAAATAGTAATTATATATATATCCAAAAAATGAAAAAAAATTATTTTTAAAGTTTTTCTTTCCTTACTTTTTGTTCATCAATATAAAGGAAGAAAAAAAACTTTATTTATATTTTACACCTCTCTATTTTATTTTCCATCAAATTTTCTTTTCCTTCACTCTTCTCAAACACATTATTAGTCTATGGTAACCCTTGGGATACCAAGCTGTTAGAGCATCTCCAACGCTATTGTCTTGTTATGTATTGTGATTCCTATGTGGTAAGAGGCATACGACAATATCTTTTCTATGTGGCAAGACAATGAGATAGAAAAGTGTTCTCCAATGCAAAAGTATTGAGAAAACAATATTTTTTTTTTCAACTTACAGCTTTTCCTTTTTTTCATTTTTTATAAATATTTTTATTCATAATTGATGATGTAGAGGTAAAGTTATTTTGAAGTGCATTGTCTAGAACAAGACAACCAACTTCACAATGTCTTTGCCATGTCGCTTTCACAATTTTTTTGACTTTTGCATTGGAAAAGAGATTTTTAAATGAAAACTTAATCATTATTATGTGGCAACAACTTTTTTTTAAACTCACAATAGGTCTCCAACCCTATTGTCTTGTTTTTTGTTGTGATTCCTATGTGGCATGAGGCACAAAACAATGTGTTTCGTGACAAAATTATATTCACACAAAACAACGAGATAGAAAAGTGTTCTCCAATACAAAAGTGTTGAGTTTACAACAAAAATTATTTCTTTTCAACTTCCAAGACAACTTTTTTTACTTTTTTTATAAATATTTTTATTTATAATTGATGATCCGGAAGTAAAAATATTTTGAAGTTCATTATCTAGATCTAGACAACCAACTTCACATTGCCTTTGACATGTCATTACCATGTCAACTTTACAATTTATTTCACATTTGAATTGGAAAAAAAAATTTGAAATAAGAAGTTGTGATTCCTATGTGGCAACCATTTTTTTCAAACTCACAACAAGGAGTATCTTCAACCCTGTTGTGAGTTTGAAAAAAAAAATGGTTGCCACACATGAATCACAACTTCTTATTTCAAAAATCCTTCTCCAATGTAAATGTAAAGTTGGTTGTGAAGTTGACATAGCAATGACATGGTAAAGATAATGTGAATCTAGACAATGGACTTTACAATGACTTTATTCTACATATCAATTATGAATACAAATATTTATAGTTTTTTTTTTAAAAATTGTCTTGTAAGTTGAAAAATTAGGTTTTATTGCCTTCTCAATACATTTAGAGCTTTTCTAATCCTATTGTCTTATTTTGTATTCTAATTCTTATGTAACATGAGACACAAAACAACGGTTTTCTTATATGGCAAGATTAACATGGGATAGCAAAGTCAACTTCTCATTTTGATCCGACCCATTTGGGTTAACTCCACAGCCGTAGCTAGACGAGGCGAGCCGTGCGGTGACCCATCGCGATCTCGACGTGGGGACGGACGGATCATGTCGGCAGAAGAAATATCGTGACACGTGTCCACCTACAGCTACTTATATTTATTGACGAAATTGCCGTTTCTTTTATTTGGACTATTGTGACGCTGGAACCCCTGGGTTGTGTGTACAAACCTTGGCCACGTGGTGTTGATTAAAAGTGATCGTGAACAAACTTTGGCCTCATGGTGCATGTTAATAAGTGACCATGGTCCATCAACGTACTCAAGTATTGCTTAAAATCAAGAGTTAATTATCAGAGTTGTCGAAACCAAAATTTATTTATCCAGATTTTTTTTTTTGTCGGATTTGAATCTCTATGGTAAACTGGAATATTATATTTAAAATATTTCCTTGCATAGTCGTCAATGCGGTTTTAACCCCTTTTTTTTTTTTTTTTATTTTTTTTTTATCATCCGAACTTCCAAACTTGCAAATAAGAGCTTAAAAATCTTAAAAATAAAATTAAAAAAAATCTATTAGTAAATATTGGACAAACAAATACTTGCGACCTAGATATATGAAAGGTACAAATTAGAGATATCAAAATTCTGAGTCCTGACCTTATATATATATATATATATATATATATATATATATATTTTCAAGAACTATACGGATAGTTTTATATTATAAAATAATTTTATGTTACATGTATTTGATTTTGATTGGATGGTTGAAATTAAAATGTGTAAATTTTATCATATTTTAATCTCAAACATCAAATCTTAATCCGATTTATATAATATAGAATAATATATGTTAATTCTTCCACTCAGGTACTGTCATATATTATTTTGAAGTAGTCTATTTGTGAACATTCACAATAATTTTGGTTCATAGTTTGATATATGGCAACTCGTAAGTGGAAAACTAAACATATATTCTAAAAAAACTGAACTCAACAACTTCTATATTGTTGATCCATATACGTATCACAAGTATCTACATAATTTTTCTTGTATTGCGTCTCTCTATCGGCATCAATTATCAAAGTTGCATTATTAAAGCACCACCACCAAACCCTTCCAAAAAGGAAAGCCAGACAATGTGATAGTTACGAGCAAGGGTATCCAAGTAATTCCGTCTAGGTTCCATTCTCGTTTCTTTTCCCTCTTTATTCCCACCAGCGGCTATATTTCCACTGATACTTGTGTTCTTCTTCCTCTCGTCTCTCCTCCACTAAAGAAGCAGCACCGGCACCGCCATGGAAATCAGCTCGTTCGCAACCTCTGTCGGCACCTCCTTCCTCATATTCGTGGTGCTGATGCTGCTCTTCACGTGGCTGTCGAGGATGCCCGGGAACGAGGTGGTCTACTACCCGAACCGGATCCTGAAAGGCCTGGACCCGTCGAAGACCCGGAACCCGTTTGCGTGGATCAGGGAGGCCGTCTCGTCCTCCGATGCCGACGTCGTCGCGGCGGCAGGGGTCGACACTGCACTGTACTTGCTCTTCCTCAGCTCAGGTTTCTTTCTTTCTTTTTCTTTTTCTTTTTCTTTTTTTTACTATTTATAGTTAATTATAGCCTTTTGGAGTTCTTTTTTGCTAAAACTTGTTATGTATTGGCTTGATTGCTTTAGTATAATTGATCATCTAAATTTCAATTTGATACCTTATTATGCTCTGTTCGGAAACTTTTTGAAGGAAGTGAAAAGGAAAGTTTGAGAGAGAGAAAATGGAGGGATAAATGATCTCAAAATCTATCTTCTCTCTCTCCATATTCATTCTTAGTACAATATTGATTTTTAGAAGTATCTAGGGAGATTTTGGCAAGTTTTGCAAAGTTACAATTATGATTATTTTTGTTGTTTTACTATTTTTATGAGTTTCTTTTTTGATGGGTTTGAGATTGGATAACTTCCTTTTGGTGACTACTCTACGTAGCTTTGTCTTTTGGAATATTTAGACTTTGGGTCTCATATAAGTTTCATAATTACTGTTTGGTTCTCTATATATACAAAATTAGTGTTTGGATCTCAAAAGTGTCACAAAAAATAATTAGTGACACTTTTGAGACATTGGTGACACTTTTGAGATCTAAATACGAATTATGTATATATGGAGACCAAAACACTAATTATGAAACCTATATGAGATCCAAAGTCTAAACATCGTTCGTCTTTTACCTCATCTTTATGTTAGGAATGTGATGGTATTTTGTTATGAGTGTTTTTTGGATTTTGGTTTTTGTTAGAAAAAAAGAAGAAGGTAATTTCTATAAAACTGAAAAAAAAAACCTTTACTTATGGGTAATTCTTTACATTTTTCATGAGTATAAATTGAATTGATTCTTTGCCAGTGGCTTCTTTTTGACTGGCTTTAGATAAATTGTTTTTCCATTCCCTGCTTTATTTCTTTTCTTTTTCTTTTTTGTGCTGGCAAGCCACTGATAATTTGTTTCTTTTTCTACCATATGGTTTAATTTTATTCTAGTCTTATTTTTATTGGATGTCCTTATCAAATCCATATTCTCAACATCATAGTATCAAACATCCAATTTCTCGTATATATTAAACAAAGAAGCATGCGCAATCAATTAAAATCCAAAGTAAAAAAAAGATAATTTCTCTCATAATGTTGTTAATTCATGTTTAATTACTCTCATACTGGATCCTCGTATGGAATTTCATTTTTTCTTCATTCTTGTGTTATTTCTGGTTAGGTATTGAGAACATTCCACCCCCCCCACCCACCACCACCACCACCACCACCACACACGCACCCACCCTTTTTTATTTGTGTGTGCAAAAAATATTGAAAAATAAGATTCAAACTTATTTATAAATATTTATCCATTAATCACAATTTAGGGATTAATATACCTTAACTTATGTAAGGGTAAATATGTCTCTCTCTCTTCTAGCTAAAGTTGCAGATGGAGAGGCATTGAGTTTTCTCTAACTGAGTGGTTTCGACCCCACGGGAGCACTAAGTTTTTACTAACTATTTATCTCAATATCCGGAAGGTGTAGTGTAAATATGTCACTATAATAATTTGAGCTTCTAAGTTAATAAGGTTATTGCAATGTCTAATAACTTTCTTTCACTTTTCGTCATAAATACATTAATAATGTTTATAGTAGGCAATACCAGCTCGACTAGAATTTCAGGTGTTGGTGCAGAACAGAAGTAGGACAAAAATAAACACTACAAAAATAAGCGGAAGTAGCAACGTCACAATACATTACTAATCCCGCTATTGGTGTTGCTAGTTCACCTTATTGTGGTTTATTTGAAGTTACTTTCTAGAGGATGGTCCCACATCATCCATGTGGCAAATTCAAAATGTGTATTTTAATATAAGATTATTCTTTTATTGTCTTGCACACACGAGGTATTGTAGCTCATGTCGTTGGCATGGTAGGGTGTTTTATTAGAGGGCAAGGTTCAAATCCTCCAAGAAACATTAGTTTTTATCACCCATTTCTTGAAATTTTTTCTTAGGAGGGCCTAGCGACTCAGACATGGACGTGGGCGCAAAGTAACGCATTGATGACGCTTTTCACTTCGCACGTACGCATCGGACGCGAGATAACGTTCTTGTGCATCGTTCAACACTTATTTTAGTACCAGTTTAGCACGCGTTTAGTGCGTGGTCCAGCGGGGTGCATCGTGGTCCAACGGGCCATCATTCCAGTGCAGCTAGTACTCCCAGCGTGGATGCTGCTCCCGATGTACCTAGGTTCCAGCGTGGATACTTCTCCTGCTGGACCTGGGTTCCAGCGTGGATGTTGCTCATGCTGGATCTGGGTTTCAGCGTAGATGCAGCTCACGCTGGACCTAGGTTCCAGTATGTTGTTGCTCCTGCTGGACTTGGATTCCAGCGTAGATGCTGCTCATGCTGGACCTAGGTTCCAATGTGGCTGTTGCTCCCTCTGGACCTGGGGTCCAGCGTAGATGCTGCTCCCGCTGGAATTAGGTTTCAATGTGACTGTTTGTGCGTATTTTAGCGTGGCGTTTTCGCTTTGTAATTGTCCACTTAGTGGGAGTTACTGCTGTAACTGCTCACTTAATGGGGTATTATTTCCTAGATTAACTGTCCATCATGGATAATGGATAATTATAGTTGTTAGGGGGCTTGGCTCCCCTATAGTCTCTAGATTTTGCTCTTGGCTAGACACTAGAGAATAAATTTTGCTCTAGGAGCTACAAAATTCTGTCCGAGTGAAGTCCATCTTCTGAGGGTGACAAATGAGCGTTCCAGAAGTCCAAGTCGTTTAACTTACTGGTTTTTTGGGAGTATATCTGTTAGAAATTTGTTTTCTTTTATTATTGACCAATTTCAGAATACAAAATAAAATTTAAACAGATGTTACCGGCCTCTGGGGAAGTCGTGCACGAAGCACTGCCCTAAGAGTTTATTCGGGATCTGTGTGCAGACGTACCCGAAGCTCCTAGTGGTAAAACCCCCGCACTACCGGAATCTCGTTGCCGCACACTACTTGGAGAGAATGACTAGGACTTAGCTCTGCCCAGAGCTTGGAGATGAAGAGGAATGAACAAAATGTTGAGAGAGGTTCTGATTAGAAAATTTTCTGATCTGATTTACAAAGAACACAACCGAATATATAATGTAGTTGTGTAACGGTCAGAATTAATTCAGCCGTTACAAGAGAATTAACAGAATGAACCTGGACACACACACAAAAATAACGGTCCAAAACGTTCAGAATTAATTTTGTAACGTTTAGAATAAATTCCAACGGTTAAGAAAAAATTAAATGAAAGAAAGAAGAGAAGCAAAAAGATTTTTAGGGTCCCAGTCCGAACCCGAAGAGGAAATCGGATCGGCATTCGGCGCCCGCAGATGTGGGCGCGTACCCGCACCCGTTACGCGCGCCGAACCGAACCGAACCGAGCCGAGCCGGGCCGGGCGGCGGCGGCGGCGCGCGCGTGTGGCCCAAGGGGTTCCCCACACAACAACTTAATAGAGCAAAGGAAAGAAACTAATATATGTACATAGGAAGGCTTTGGTGCACCCGATGTGGGACTAAAGAAAGAAAAAGGGACTTGAGCTTTTGCAAGAAAAGCAAAACCAAAGCAAAACCAAAACCAACAATCCCCCCCCAAAAGGTCAAGTTCCGAAACAGAGATAAGAGTGAAGTAAATAGAGAGAGAGAGAGAGCATCTGGGCAGTAAAATACTATGCATAGATGAGATGGACTACAGCCTTGAATCTCACGTAGTGACTATTGTCTTAATCTGAAGAAGTGCTTGATGGACTATGCCTTGAATCAGACTTCTTGAACCAGATTTAGAAAATAGCACACATAGTACGCTAGAGGTCCTTGGTCTATCGGGTGGCGCTTTTAAATGGCCATGCGCACTTTCTACATTCATGAGAGTTGTCTGGGATCGCCCTGTCCCATAGTCGCGGCCTTCACGACCTCTCATATAGGTAAGTCCTTAATGGTTGGTGATATGAATCAACCTAGCATTACAGCTTGGACCTATTAAGAGTTTAAACTCATCCTAACCATATCACACAGGAACACTGTCACCATAGGGATGGGGAGTCATTGTACACATGTACAGCCGCTTGGGCTTTATTTTAATGAGACTTTTAATCTCGAGTCAGTGTTCCATAAAGTCACCTAAGTTCAGCTTGTTTCTACCCATTGAACCGGCTTCTTGGGATCTCCAGTCAGACTCGGTTGGGTTGCCACTGCTGGTGACTAACTTATGGGCTTAACCCCATCCCCCTCGATGATTCTAGGATCAAAGTCCTAGACAGACCCTTCGTCAAGTGATCTGCAAGGTTCTTTTCTGACTTTATATAGTCAAGAACCACAAATTTGCCTAGTAGGCTTTTTATTGACTTGAAGCACAGCTGCAGGTGCCTGTTCATCTTAGCATTCACAGAATCATGCTTTAGTAGTTCAATAACAGATTTATTATCACAATTTATAAAAATTGCAGGAACAGGACTAAGAGAAACAGGTATATGCATAATAAGATTTTTAAGCCATTCAGCTTCTGTGCAAGTTGTATCTAAAGCTATCATTTCAGAGTCCATTGTACTCCTAGCTATGATAGTTTGCTTACAAGAGCTCCAGGAGATCGCAGCTCCTCCTAGAGTAAATACATATCCAGTAGAAGATTTTATATCATGTGAGTCGGTTACCCAGTTTGTATCTGAATAACCTTCTATGATATCAGGGTGCCTAGTAAAATGAAGTTTGTAGTCTAGGGTGCCCTTGAGATATCTAAATACCCTATCCAAGGCAGTCCAATGTGACTGATTTGGGTTACTGGTATATCTGCTTAGTCTCCCAATAGCAAATGCAATATCAGGTCTTGGGAATAAGATCTAAGGTCATCATTCTTTTAATAGAATCTAGGTTCACATGACTTAGTCTGCCATGCCAAACATTTGAAGATTCTATATTAGAGACAATGAGAGAACAATCAGAATTTTATTCATTGTACTTAAAATGAAAAGACCGTCTTTTACAAAGCCTTTTCCAATAAAAGAGTCATGCTTAGAAAAAAAAAACTACTTTATTAGCCTCCATTACAATTTTGTATCCTGAGGCTACAAGAAGGGATCCACTAACTAGGTTTCTCCTGACAGGCGGCACATGAAGAACATCATGAAGAGTTAAGATTTTTCCTGATGTCATCTTCAGGTTAACTTTTCCTCTTCCAATAATTTGTGCCGTTGAGCCATCTCCTAGGGTCACACCTCCTCCACTTGATTCCTGAAGGAACTCGAAGAACCTTTGTGAAGCATGTTCGCTTCTGGTCTAGCTGAGTCCTTTCCTTTGTAGGAGGTCTGGACAGCTTCCTTCTTCCTATGGTAGCAGTTGGTGGCCATATGGTTTGTTTTACCACACACAAAACAAAACCTCTTCTGATCCTGAGTCTGACTGAAGTTCCTAGGTATTTGGTTTTGTTGATGATGGTTGTGGTGGTTAGGCTGAAAGTTTTTCTTCTTCTTGAAGAAATTCTTTTTGGGTTTATAAGGAAAATTAGACTTGGGTTTTCCTTGGCCTTCTACAAGGTTTACCTTAGCTTTAGATTCAGTCTTAGGCTTAGACCTCAATCTAATTTGTTCTTCGGTTCTAATTTTCTTTAGGACTTGATTGTAAGTAAGGTCTCCTTGTGTATGGATAAGATCCTTAGCCATATCAGACCAAGAGGGAGGTAGCTTGTCTATTAGGCATGCTATTTTATGTTCATTAGAGAAAGATGTCCCTTTGGCTTGAATATGTCTAAGGTATTCTTGGAATTCATGGAGCTGGTCATTCATTGGTTTGTCATCTACCATGAAATACCTATTAAAGGTTGAAGAATTAAACCTTTCTATTCCGGCATCATCACAGCCGTATTCATCTTCCAAGGCTTTCCACAGTTCTTTAGCGCTCTTGTATTCAAAAAATATATCATACAAGGATTCAGATAATGCGCTTAGAATTCTATGAAAACAATGGAAGTCTATCTCTTTTGGGGTTTTAGGTTTCGATGAGGTGGACACTGCTATGTCAGACTCAGTATCATCAGAATCGTTTGTGATGGGTGTGGACCCATCAATGGCAGAAATAAGTCCTAATGTTGTGAGCCAAAATTTCATTTGACTCTGCCATCTCTTGAAATATGAACCATCAAACTTAGCAGGTTTTGCAGTAGAGGATTCCTCCTTACCAGTCATGATTGCAGTCTGAAAAATATAAATTTATTTAATAACAATGTCCAAGATAATAGTTTAGGTGGTCTTTGCTAATCAATCTTAAAATCTTTAGTTTTTCAAGTATTGATCAACTCAGGTTAGCTGTAGGGGCCGGTTCCCAGCTAGCGGTGGTCCGAAGACTCTTAAATACCGTGTCGCTTAGGGTTATTTACACCCGGTTGACAGAAGGACCCTTTCGGCTTGTGCCCGAGTTTGTCTCGACTTTGAAACTTTAGATTTGAAGATTTTATTTGCAATTTCCTTTTACTAAACTATTTTCTTTTGGTCCTAGATTGCTTTCAGAAATACTAAGTGATTAAAAATGAATCAAATTGTATGATACAACTGAAAGAAATTTTTTGTGATAAAAATTGCAATTGACAATAATAAGTGATTAATCAGAAGCTTTCTAATGAGAAGCTCTCACAGTATAGAAGTTCTCTAATGACAATATACTAAGCAATTTGACAAGTAAACGAATAAATTAATTGAGGAATTGAAACAAATTGCTACAGTGATCATCAATTATTTAGAATAAATCAATTATAACAAATGGTGAGAATACTGTTTTAACAGTAAGTAACATAATAGCAAATAGCAAGTAATTCTTTGCCTAAGAGAAATAATTCTAACAGTAAGTAGCAAATAGCGAGAAATAATGAGAATACTGTTTGAAACAATCCTAACAGTTTTAACAAATAGCAAATAGTTAGAATAGTGAGAAATAACTCTAACAAAACTATTGAAACAATTCTAACCGTATAGAAATTTCTAACAGAAAGTATAAAAACTATTCTAACACAATTTGATATTCTAACAGTAGCTTGGTTTTGGTTACAATTGTAACAGTAGCTATTTCTATTTAGATCAGAAATTGTATTCTAAGAATTTGCTACAGTATAAAAATCAATTCTAATTATCAACTTTTAAGTAATATTATTTAATCAGCAACTATTGAACTAATATTAGAAGATTGTAACAAAAACTATTCAAACTATTACAACAGTAAGTATTTGTTTTCAACAGTAACTATATAGAGTTTTCTGTATTGAAAAACTATAGAAAATTCTAACAGACAGTGAGAAGCAAATAAATTTTAATATAGAAAATTTTAACTATATAGATTTTAATATAGAGAATTTTGCTAAACAGTAACTTTAAATTAGTAGGTTCTGAACAATTCTAACTATATAGAGAATTTTAACTATATAGAATTTTTAGAAGTAGCTATATAAAAATTGTTAGAAGTCAAATCAACAGTAAGAATAGTTCTTTATAACTCTTAACTTGAATATATAATTTTCTTACACAGTAACTATTTCCTTCTTAGAATAAATCAACAGTAACGTTTGTTAGAATTTGCTATGGTCAAAATTCTATACCAGTTAACGTTTGTTAAGAATTTAAAAAACTACAGTAACAAATATTTTGTTGTTGGAACAGTAACAAATAGTATTATGAAACCAATTTCTACAGTAGCAAATATTTAAACAGTGAGTCTAACTGTGAGCAAATATCAAGTAGCTATATTTTCTAACTGTGAGCAAATATTTAAACATTCAAGTCTTACTCACAGTATTGAAATGTTACAGCAAGTACTGAAATTCACAACTATTTGAATGTTACAGCAAGTATTGAAATGTTACAGTGAGCATTGAAACAATGTTACAGCAACTATTTTCTAACAAAACAGTGAGCAAATCAACTATTTGAATGTTACAGCAAGTAGTGAAATTCTAACAAAATGATAATAAACTCTTAGATTGTTAGAAATTTGTTTTCTTTTATTATTGACCAATTTCAGAATACAAAATAAAATTTAAACAGATGTTACCGGCCTCTGGGGAAGTCGTGCACGAAGCACTGCCCTAAGAGTTTATTCGGGATCTGTGTGCAGACGTACCCGAAGCTCCTAGTGGTAAAACCCCCGCACTACCGGAATCTCGTTGCCGCACACGACTTGGAGAGAATGACTAGGACTTAGCTCTGCCCAGAGCTTGGAGATGAAGAGGAATGAACAGAATGTTGAGAGAGGTTCTGATTAGAAAATTTTCTGATCTGATTTACAAAGAACACAACCGAATATATAATGTAGTTGTGTAACGGTCAGAATTAATTCAGCCGTTACAAGAGAATTAACAGAATGAACCTGGACACACACACAAAAATAACGGTCCAAAACATTCAGAATTAATTTTGTAACGTTTAGAATAAATTCCAACGGTTAAGAAAAAATTAAATGAAAGAAAGAAGAGAAGCAAAAAGATTTTTAGGGTCCCAGCCCGAACCCGAAGAGGAAATCGGATCGGCATTCGGCGCCCGCAGATGTGGGCGCGTACCCGCACCCGTTACGCGCGCCGAACCGAACCGAACCGAGCCGAGCCGGGCCGGGCGGCGGCGGCGGCGCGCGCGTGTGGCCCAAGGGGTTCCCCACACAACAACTTAATAGAGCAAAGGAAAGAAACTAATATATGTACATAGGAAGGCTTTGGTGCACCCGATGTGGGACTAAAGAAAGAAAAAGGGACTTGAGCTTTTGCAAGAAAAGCAAAACCAAAACCAACAATATCAACAAAAAATGGTCGAATCTTGCTTTCAACAATGGTGATTGGCATTACCCCAGCAATAATTTCTTCTTTTTTCTTGTTGTGTAGCAACTTGGTTGCGTTGTTTTCAAGGACAAAGAAATCAGTTCGTAATCTTTCTTATTCCGATTTGTAAATTTGAAGTTGTATTTATATTTTGTTCGAAAGTTGTACGATTTTGGTAATTGACAATACCAAAACAAAGCATGATTCTAGCAACAACAACATGGAAAATCATGCAAGTCTCATAGACATATGTTTTCACAAACTTGAGAAGTCTGATCGAGAAAAGTACAACATCTGGAAGAGTAAGATTAACTCAAATCTTCAACTCATCAACATGAATTATGTTCTGACTGAACTGTAACCGGTAATTCCGGAAACTGACGAGGTGTAAGTCCTAGCAAACATGATCACCACGCAACATTTAATGAAGGAGAGAACAACCTCTGTAAGTTGTTGATTTTCAACTCCTTGGATGATTTTATTGTATAATCTTACAACAAAAAGGAGAATGCAAATTTTATCTTGTCAACAAGTACAAAGACAATGACAAGATGTCCAAAATATATCTTGTTAACAAGTTTCTGAAAATAAATTTTAAAGATGAGAAAACGATGTTGTCACAAGTAAAAGAACTACTTAAGTTGTAACAAAATTTTGAGGAGGCGGCTTTTGTCTCAAGTAGGCAAGTTCATGGTAGGAGTTATCTCTAAGCTCCTTACCAGCTAGAATCGATTTTCAGCCAACATGTATTGCAAGAAGGAGGATATAATGCTTGAGGATCTTCTACGCTTTATCCCTATAGAAGATAAAGATAGAAGCAAAATCAAGGTTGACTCACTGTGCAAACAGTTTGCTAAGATAAACCCGGTCCAAGCTGGAGATCACAAAGGGAAGCAAAAAAACTTCCTACAACAATAAGGACTCCACACATATGAGTGTGAAGTCAACTTTTTTCAAGCCTCAGTCTAGTAATAACGGGGTTCAAGGCAAGAAAGACCATTTTAAGAAAGATTGCAGGTCCAAGCCGAAGCAAAAGCCAAAAGAATAATTTGGTTGCTATGATTGCGCATGTTAACTCATCTGAGTGGACACTGAATGGTGGGTATGTTATAAGAAAGAGTTGTTTACTACATGAACCTATATTTGAGAAGGTTTCAATAACGAACAAATCTTAATTGAAGTACTGAAAATCGAGTCGGTGGTGTTGAGACTGACTTCGAGAAACGTAAAACAAGTTCCTATAATAGCGAAAACTTGATTTTTGAAGTCTGATATACAATACAGACTTGAGGATGGACATTAATGCATGCTTAATGACGATGTTTCATAAAAGAGCATCATTTGGAAAAGTTTTTTTTTGTATAGAAGGAATGTTCTAACTTCAAGTTGTAACCTCTATTGAATATGTTAATGAAGTATCTTTTTCTGGTTATTTTCTTAAGTTAGGACACAATAGACTAGGACATGTCATTGTAAAAGAATAAACAAGATGTCTAGTCTAAACATTCTCTCTAAATCTGAGGGTAAGAAAGTGAAGAAATGTGAAGTATGTGCGCAGATTAAAATTATAAGTCGTTTAAGCGGGTGAACTGAAGTACAGATCTTGGAGTTTGTACACTCAGATATTTGTGACTTCAAACACCTCTCTACAAAGGACAGAAATAAGTATTTTATAACCTTCATTGACGACTTCTCGAAGTACGCTTTTATCTATCTCCTGAAATCAAAAGATAAAGCTTTTGAGAAGTTCAAAGATTTCAAGACAGAAGTCGAACGTCAAATGGGACAAAAACTCAAGAGACTCAGAAACGATCGAGACAAAGAGTATTGTCAATGAAATGATTGTACCGTATTCCCTTCAATCTAATATAGTAGAAAAAAATGAAAAACTGTACTAACGGAAATGATGAACTCCATGTTGTTAATATCAGGCTTTCCAAACTGTTTCTGGAGAGAAGCTGCGTAGATGACCACTTTTATTCTTAATAGAGTGTCGTTTGCACAATCAGACATTAATTCTCATGAACTCTGCTTTAAAGTTGGACTCAACTTGTATGTCATTCGAGTGTGAGGTATCTGGCTTATGTGATGTTTCCTAATATTAAGATTCAAAAGTTGGAAACGAGGACTATAAAGATCATATTTTGGGGTTATGGCGAGAAGAGTGACGCTCGTAGGTTTCTTGATGTTGAATCAAATCAGATCGTTGAATCCCACAACTCTGAATTCTTCGAGGATAAGTTTTCCAGACACATGAACATTGTTGTTGCAGATTTATCGAAGAATACGGTAAGCACCGAGGAGGCTAGCACTTCCAAAGAAGCTATAATTCAAGAAGTTACAATTGAACATGCAATATCTGAACCAGCACCCGCTGAGCCACCTTCAAAGCGAATGAGGAGGCCAAAGGACTTCGGAGAAGAATTTGTCACATATTATATGGAAGCTGATCCTCTTACCTATGATGAGGTGATGAAAACCAGATACGCTATTTTCTAGAAGGAGAGTCAATTGTTCGCCATTAAACAAGTTTGAACAAACTTTTGTATTTAATTCACGAAAAAGAATACGAAGAAATCGTAAACAGAAAATCTAATCATAATTATTTTTTAATTCTGGGGAGTGGGACGATGGAGATCGAGCGTTGCAGTGGCTCCTTTACTCCGTTGACGATCTGACTGAAGAAGGAAATGCTTTCTCCTGTCTGTGCGTCTGCCCCTCTCTGCCTTTGTGTGGGTATATAACCATGATATTTATAGCCATCGTGTTATATCACCATACGCGCTCATGTACCATAGGCGCATGGATGTTGGGAGCTGCCACATGTACATCCTTAATAGGAGGTAGTTTTAACCGTGGGAGCGAGTCCAGGCCGAGCTCCCACGTGGACGTTTGTTGCGATTTGCTGTTGCTGAAGATCTGGATGGTTCTCGTTTTTTGTGTGCGTGACTTGGTCAACTTGACACGGTACCCGCACTTAGTTGGAGAGAATTACTTCAGTCAGAAAGATTTCGTCTCAGGGAACCCTGCCACATTCGACGTATGGAGTCTGGGACGCATGTGACGCATGGAACGCATGGAGTCCTGAACACATGGGGCCAGAGACGCGTCGAGACGCATGGGACCAGAGACGCATGGAACGAGTGGAGTCTGGGACGTATGGGACCAGAGACGCATGTAGCCTTTGCCTTGTTATACACGTGGCGCTGCACACCCGTCAGGAGTAAAGTTCATGCTGACATGAGGTTCTGTCGTTTAGTGTGCTCACGTCTTTCGAGATGTTCATAAAGTCTTTTTTTGTCAGGATTTTGTTAGACAATCTTGTGTCAGGTCTTTATGTGGCCAATATTGGGGCGCATAGATGTTTTTCTGGGCCGCATAGTCATTCTGCGGTTTGATTTATTCTGAGTCGATCTTGGGACGCATGTTTGTTGGACGCATGGATCTAGATTTTTCATGTTTCTCCAAGACCTCCTTCAAAGTTTTCAAACTGATAAGTTTGGAATACTTTGAATAAGAAGCATGGAGGAGAGGGCCAGATGGAGGTAGGGCCGCAAGCGCTTTCAGGCTGTTAACTCTGCAATTAATGAAGGAGATTTGGCTCGATCTCCAAGACGACGGTTTCTAGGAGATAAAGACGAAAAAGGCCGCCAACTGTCACGTAGATAGAGGCGGTTCAGTACCCGAGGCGTCAGTTTTGACCAAGGTTAACCGTTTGACCGCGAAAATCGATGCGTCAGATTCATCTTCAGAACCGTTCGGTTCATTGCCTCGATCGTTTCACACGACCCTTGTTAGCCTATAAATAGGCTGCTGGGGGAGGAGAGAGAGAACTTTGTCTTCTTCTGCTCCTTTCTCTTTTGTGGTTTGAATGGTCACATCGCTATAGATTTTAAGAGAATTCTGTGAACTTTTTATCTTTTTCATACTTAGAACTTGGTACATATAATAAGTTGAACCAAATAACGCTACAAGAGGTAATATGGACGTGATAGGTTATAATGATTCGGTTAAGTGAATTTAGGTGGACTTATTATCAATGACGTACCTAAAATCAGATACTGAGAATAAGTTGGAAAATAATATTCTACCAGAGGTAATATGGAAGCGGTATGATACCGTAATGGTTAAGGACGCCCCACGGGGAGATTTTTGATGGACCTATTACTTTTTGTGCACTTGGGTACAAGTAATAAGTTCGAAACAAGACCCCTATCAGAGATAATATGGACGTGATAGGTTTTGTGGATATCCCACTAGGGGATCTTTGGTGGACCTTTACCTCTTGCGCACTTGGGTGCAAGTAATAGATTCAAAATAAAAACCCTATCAGAGGTGATATGGACGTGATAGGTTTTGTAGACTTAGTATCGCTGACATGCTTAGGGTCAAGTACTGGTGATAAGTTTAGATGATGACCGACATCAGAGGTATTGTGGACGTGATAATCGATAGTCAAATAACGAAGTTTGCTCAGAGATAATGTGGACATAGCAAATCCTATTGGGGAAAATGTTAGGCTACTAGTTCAGAGGTGATATGGACATGAACTAATGCCCAAAAAGGAACCGACTTTTGAATGGTCTACCTGAGAGTGTAGGTAGACTTGAGGGTTATTCCACTGGGGAGCTTTTGAGGATATATTATCTGTTGCGTAGAATCGAGCAAGGAAAAGATCCTTAAGATCGTCAAACGACGAAATGCAGTTGTCCTGGAGGCTGCAGAAACAATCGAAGGCTACTCCAGACAATATCCCGATAAAGAGCTTGGTGAGGAGAGCGTCACTACGAGGCAGATGCCTCGTTGCGTCTCGAAGTAACTCATTTATTGACGAGAGGATGTCTTCCTGTTAAATGGAGTCACGTTAAAGGGCTTGTACTTGGGCGGGTATGGTATATCTCTCCACTCGAGGGGATACGGTTGCTGAATCTCGAGCTCGCGTAGTGAGTCCTGATTGCCCATTGAGTCTAGGCGGGCCCGGAGTTCTCGTACCTCCCGTATTGCTTCCTGGGCTTCATCTGTTGCGGAAGGAGCAGATGATCCGGGCATGAGATGATTACCGCCAGCGGGTGGGGCGGTTGCATTTGAATCTTTGTCAAGGCTTGCATTGACACACTCACGGTCTACATCATGGCCTCGAGGGTCTCTAGGCGCTTTCGATCGCTGGGCCCCTTGTGATCGTCCCCTGCCATGTATACTGTTCTTACATGGGGAGAGATGGATGGGACGGAGGATCCCTCACTTTCCGCTTCGGAACCTTGCATCGAGTTTGCAGCTTCGTCTTCGAAGTCGGAGGGAACACTACCCCCGACGTCGGAAGGTGCTTTGCTTTCGTGAGGGTGGCCACCCCCAGGAAATTCGACGTCCATCCCTTGAGACTCACTGTCCTCTCGGAATGACGGGTTGCTGAAGAGTTCCGGAGGGTTGCTACCCCCAGCTTGTAGAGTAATCTTGGGTCTGGAGGAAGTACTATCCCCAGTTGATGACTGTTACGCCCTGATCCCTTAAGGACCGATTATCCTCGCTTGGTCCTTACGAAACCGATCGTCCTTGCTTGGGCGTGATGCCGTGCAAGCCTAAGTTGCGCTTGCACAAAGCAGTACTTGCACAAAACACAAGTTAGACAAAAATATACATATATAGAAGCACGGAATTTAAAATGCAGAGAACCAAAGTTGAACACATTTGATAGGAACAAAAACTACTTTCTCTATTGAAATACTTGAAAATTGGATTACAAAGTACTAGCTTGGCTGATTACAAAATATGCCATAGATGGCTACAACACAAAAACAAAAAAACTAGCCACAACGTCCATACATAATATCCTTTTAGTAGGACCAAAATCAAAACATCTAGCAGCAGAAGAGCTTGCACACTGGAGATGAAAGCTTTGGGAAGCAGCACGAGCACGGTTCCACTTGGGGGTATGTGCTCTTAAAGCTTCAAAATGTTCGCCAAAATCTCGCTACCAGGACCTGGAGATTTGTCCACAAACGTGGGTCAGTACTCAACTTGTACGGGTGAACGACCGTGTCCAAACTCACCCAGAAATCCACACTAAGTAAACATGTGAAGATAGCATTACTATTATATAATCTTTCTAGTAGTCTAGGTTCTTTTTAACAATTCATGCAAAGAAAACATAAACAATAGATAGACTACGCATGGTAAATCTTACCCACGACAGAGCGGTTATCCCTGCAGCAGACATATAAGTTATCAACAATTTGCGCGCGCACACACACACACACACACATATATATATATATATATATATTATGACTCTTTGGCATCAAGAAATTAGGTGTGCAAGAAGGTAGACTTAGCATGCGACCTAACTACATGATGGTCCATGGAAACCCATGATTAGCAGCAGGGACGTTCAAGCCCATCTCACTAATAGATTGACACTCTTCCTTGATCACGAGGTTTTCTAGCCTCAGGGTGTCATGTCCTCTCCTAGGCCGAACGATTTCCAGTGCCACAGGAACAGATTGAGAGGTTACGTCCTTGTGCACAAGTTTGTCCAGACCGATGCATGAATGACTTCTATCAAATAAAAATACTATTATGCAACGGTATAACAACGAGCATGCAGTAGATCCTTCTTCTTAGGCACGTAACCATCTATCATTCTTTTATTGGTACAACATGTGATCAAGGGACAGGTTATATTCAGTTGAACGAGCAATGCAAGAGTTTTATGTATCAAGCATACATTTACCTCTTTAACTTATCTTGTTAACGTGAATACACTAAGCATAGAGATAGGCAATATAAGTGAACTAGATATTCTATTTATTAAGGCGTGCAGACTAAATGATTCATCGAAGGGCCGAAGCCACTCACGGATTGAATCAACGCGAGAGAATGGGGAAGCCTCATGCAACGATCGCTCTTTGGTTATGCGTTCTGAATTTGCAACAACACATGGTTAGCATCCTTCGATCTCTCTCTCTTACGATTCAAAATGAATGTGCAAGCCAGGGAAGCAAATCATTAAAACCAAATCATCAAAAGTAAGACAAAACACGAAGCAACACAAAACAAGCAGCAAAACATCCAACGAAAACTCTTGGACTCATTTCAATAGAAGTCATTCTATCAGTTGGAAGGGTTCATTGCATTTCGTCCGTGATTGATTAGGTGGTAAGGTTTCCCCGAGACTCGATTCTCAACCTAGTCAAAGTTGTAAGTGTTCTATTAGTGAACCGTTGGAAGGGGGGGCATTACATAATACCCCACCGAGAAGAAGTTGTCCTCGAAACTTAAGAGATCAAGGAGTCGAGAATCAAGGCATCATGAGGTCAAAGGAATCAGACTTACCACCATCGTGTCCGCTCGTATCGCGCTCAATATTCAATTGATAAACTCTGGCTCTGCCTGTCTGATCAGTCTGCCTATTGGCTGGAGCTGGAGATGGCGCGGGATTCTGATTCTGGTCGCGCCCTGCATCGCCATTGGTTTGCGGCGGTGCGACTCTCTTGTTGCGGCAGTTCATTGATAGATGGTCCTTCTGACCATATCTGAAGTATTCACCTTAGAAGCACGACAAATTTCTCTGGTGTGGCCAATACGACCGCATTAACTGCACTCCGGCCCAGTGCTCTGCTCATCACCGGCCTTCTCTCCATTATGGTATCTTTTGGCGTGACGATTTCGAGTAGTCGACGCCTTTTCCGGAACATTTCTAGGCTTGAACTGCTCGTTCTGAACTGCTGCCTTGAAAGCTTTAATGTAAGACGTACATTCACGATTCATTACATCCTTTCTGAGGTCGTCATTCAGGCCTTTGATGAACCGGTGCGTACGGGCCATCTCATTAGGAATCATCGAGCTAGCGAACTTAGCAAGCTTAGAGAATTTCGACTCATAGTCTTTGATAGACATGCTTTCTTGCTTAAGTTCGGTAAACTTGTCTTCCTTTCTCTGCCTGACCGCTGGGGGAGATACTGTGTTAGGAATGCATCTTTGAACATCCGCAAGTGATTCTACCATCTTGGTGGTTTGTGGCGAGATCCAGCTTCTTGATCTGCCACCATTCGTGTGCTCGTAACCGCAGCTGCATGACTGCACACACCACCCTCTTGTTCGCAGGTATGGAAGCAAACTCAAACAAGCCCTCCAACTTGGCGACCCAGTCCATCACCTTATCCGGCGCGGTCCTGCCTTCGAACTTTGGAGGATTCAACTTCAGAAACTCGGCACCCCTAAAGGTAAACTTCCTGGCCGCCCGTCGAGGCTCATCAGCTTTTGCTAAGCCTGCTCCTTGAGGCGCAGTCACGACTGTTACAGGTATCGAGGCGGTTCCTGATGCACCACTGTTGGCTACCAGTGTTGTTACTATTTGAGTCAGAGAGTCAAGCTGTCTTGCTGTGCCAAGGTTCTAGCATAAGTCCGTTGCTACTGAGCTTCGAACTGTTCCTGTTGGGTCTCGTATCGATCATCCTGATTTTCGAACATAGCAATCAGCCTATCGACTTGATCATCGCTCACACTCGCTGCGCGCGATGTCCCTTGGTTACCTTCTTTAGTCATCCTGCTGCAAAAGAGAGTAGCTTGCATTAGTCTCATAGCGTATTATGGACTTATTGCATGTGACGTTGGGTTTTCATACTTTTCAAGATCAGGACATTTAATACCTTCAATTTACTTATATAGATTCGTAATCATTTTCGAAATTCGTGACTTTTGAAATCCCTTGAAAACTTATATCATTTTTTGAAAACGATATTTGAAGAGGCCAAAGAGGTAAAGCCGTGCTCTGATACCACCTTGTCACGTCCTGATCCCGTAAGGGCCGATCGTTCTTGCTTGGTCCTTACGGAACCGATTGGCCTCGCTTGGACGTGATGTCGTGGAAGCCTAAGTTGCGCTTGCACAAGACATAGTACCTGCACAAAACACAAGTTAGACAAAAATATACATATATAGAAGCACGAAATTTAAAATACAGAGAACCAAAGTTGAACACATTTGATAGGAACACAAAATACTTTCTTTATTGAAATACTTGAAAAGTGGATTACAAAGTACTAGCTTGGCTGATTACAAAATATGTCATAGATGGCTACGATACTTGAAACCCAAAAACTAGCCACAACGTCCATACATCATATCCTTTTAGTAGGACCAAAATCAAAACACCTAACAGAAGAAGAGCTTGCACACTGGAGAGGAATGCTTTGGGAAGAAGCACGAGTACGGTTCCACTTGGGGGTATGCGCTCCTAAAGCTTCAAAATACTCGCATGGTGTCTTCATCCCTAATACTCTTGACGATATCTTGTTGGTTAGATAAGCTGCTGTCATAACAGCCTCACTCCATAAGAACTTAGGCACATTTCGTCAGCATCAATTAACGTGCCACTTCCAGTAGATGTATGTTCTTGCGTTCAGCTACCCCATTCTGAGTAGGAGTATCTGGGCAAGTGGTTTGATGAAGATTCCCTGACTAGAGATGAAAGTAGAAAATTTCTTGTTGGTGTACTCGGTCCTATTATCTGTTCGAAGAATCTTCACATGTACTCCAAACTGGGTCTTCATATACACCGAGAAGTCTTGAAAACAATTGTACACTTCAGATTTCTGCTTCATCATGTAGATCCAGGTCATACGCGAGTAGCAATCAATGAAAGTAACAAACCATCTGAATCCACTGATAGAAGTAGTAGGATACGGTCCCCAAACATCATAATGAACAAGTGCAAATGGCTCAAAACTTCGAAGACCAACCATTTTACAAGTAGAACGTGTATGCTTACCAAGTTCACAAGCATTACAAAATAATATTTTTTTGTCCACTTTATTCATTATCTCAGGTTCTAACTTATTCAAACTATCAAAAGATAAATGTCCAATCTGCAGTGTTGAAGCATTGTTTCTGCCTCTGGCTCTCTACTAGCAGTAGCAGCAAGCATTACGGCCTCCTTGTCCAGGTACCAAAGGCCATCACGTCTGATGCCAGTCCTAAGCTTCTCCGTGTCCTTCTCCTGGAAAGAACACATATTCTGATAAAAAAGAACAGTGCAATTCAATTGATCAATGAGAGGGTTAACAAAAAGTAAGTTGATCGGAAACGAAGGAACATGCAATACAAATGATATGGTAACAAATGAAGTACAATGGATCGAGTCAGTACCCCTGATGGGTTGGGATGTTCCATTAGCAGACTGAACTGTCTCGGGATGCATATGCTTCCTTGGATAATATAATGCAAACTCACTAGATGTACTTGTGATATGCCTAGATGCACCTGAGTCTATAATCCAACCAGCATTAGATTTAGTGGATGCAAGTGCCTGAACCGGGGTACCTTTGCCCATACGAGCAGCGTAACCAGTAAAGTTACCAAGGTAGGTAGTGTCATCCAGATCCTGAGTGGTTTGTCTCTTGCCCTTCTCAACCTGAAGTTTGAACTGACGTAGTTCCTCGAGCTTGTTATCTTAGTAGTGGTCTGGAACACCTCTGCCGCAGCTAGGTAAGCAATTCCTCGGCCTCCACGTCCTCTGCCTCCTTAACCTGCACGTCCACCTCTCTGTCCTCGGCCTCGACCAGAATTGCGGGGTTGATGACAGTTGTAGCTGAGGTGCCATTTCTTTCCGCAATTGTAGCACTCCCTGTCATCGCTGATGGGAGCACTAGGGACCACCAATGCCGAGCGGACAACAGGTGAGGTCTCGCCTTTCATCACCTTCTGTATGATCTCCTCTTGCTCCATCGATGCGATAGCCTCATCCAGGGATGGGAGAGATGACAGATGACATATTGCTACCCTTCTAGCCTCAAACTGCGGGTTTAGGTCCTTGAGAAAATGAGCTACACGTCTACGCTCAAGGTACTGCTTCCCAAGGAGAACATCTGCTGGGTACTCCAAAGATAGCGGATCATAGTGGTCCAAGTCAGCCCACAAGCGACGTAGCTCTGCTACATACTGGAGTACTGTCTTCTCCCCCTGTGTAGTAGCATCAATCTTCTCCTCAACTTCCATCATCATCATGACGCTCCCAGCTCCAGAGTACATCCTAGCCAATGTCGTCCATACATCAGCTGCACTGCTGATCGCCTCCACCATCCCAGCTATGGATGGAGGCACAAAAGTCAGCAGCCAAGAAACTATCAGAGAATTAAGAAGACTCCATGTGCTTCACTCAACACTCGTCTTATCCTTTGGCTCAGTGCATGTAACGCCCCGTTCCACTCTAGCGGACTGCCGTCTCAAACGGCAATAGTGCAGCTGTCCCGACCCGCCTTGCCTCAACGAGAAGCAAAAGATATCCAGACTTGTTCCTACAGGAATCCGGCTTGGACTTTCAGAGGCTCGTTTGACGTATCGCTCTACCGAGGTGGATCATCGCTAAGGTGGGTGGCTACGGTGAACTTGTCTTTGCTTAGCCAGCACACATAAAATCTGGAATATTCATGCTAGTCGCTAGGTGATTCACCCCCTGCATGCTAATAAATCCAACGCACCTAGCTAAGGGAATAATCCCAACTTGTATTGCTATGCTAGAACATGGAAAATGAAATACTGCTTATATATGTTCAGACCCTCGCATGCTAAGTCCCTAACGGTTTCAACTCTCGGCTTACCTTCGGGCCCGAGCAAACGTGCTGCTTATGTTCCTTAGAAACGCATGCTTGTCTGCTTGAATGTTGTCATGTTTTCATCCAAACCCCGAAAGACTACCAAGTAGTCGTTCCGTGCGTGATTCAACCTGCAAGTGTTCGGGACCATTGGGTCACCAGGCAGCCCCGAGCCAGGGGAATGCATCAAGGCAAGTTACTGTACAGAATCATGATTCAAGTATCCCGTGTACTCGTGTACTCGTGTTCCCGTGCACTCGTGTTCTCGTGTTCTCGTGTTCTAGTGCACACGTGTTCCCGTGTTCTCGTGTATCCCGTGATAATTGAAAGACCCGAAAGAAAGGTGCATGTCGCGGACAACTCGGAAATGAGGTACAGTTCCACGGACGGTTTCCGGGACACTGGGGCCGATCCGATCCGGATGGAACTTTATGTGTGGTCCCTCGTGTTCGGGCGAGTGGTTTGCAGCGCATCGTGTACTTTCGTTGCATTCCACTTTCCCGGGACCACATCACGTGTGTAGTCCATCGTGTACGGGCAGGATGGTTTGTAGCGCATCGTGTACTTGTTGCATTCCATCTTGGCTTGGACTACTTCATGTGCAATCCATCGTGTACGGGCGAGATGGTTCGTAGCGCATCGTGTGCTCTCGTTGCGTTCTACTCTCGTCTGGGATTAAGTCCTTTATGGCTATGCCAGCGACTCATGTTCATATAGATAAGTCATCCTCGTTTAGCGGCTATCCGCGTGCGAGGCATTGCATCGCATCAAGACCAACTGAGCACACCGAACATTGTCCCGTATAACGACCCTCGTGTTTGCATATGCTATGCTCCTGAATGCTTATACATGCCATGCTTAAATTAACAATGTTGCCTCAATGTTTGCCTTGGACAGGGAAGGAGATGGTAAGTTGGTAAGTCTTGCCGTGTTTCCTCTCATGTTGCACGGCGCACTGCCCGACACGTTAGGCTATTCAATATCTGCATGAAACTAATCCTAAGGCAACTAGAAAGACAACTTAATAGTTGTGCACGGAACTAATATTACGTGTTTGGATTTGTCGAGCGGGCGAGTAGCTTCCCCACCAGTGCATTCAATGTACTGATAATCCACCAGTTTGTATGCAGGGTGCAGGGAAACCTCGTTCGGTGCGGATGCCTCCAATGTGCGTGCTAAGGCCAGGAGTTTCCTCTGAAGCCTTGCAACGGTGCGTCCGGAACAGAAGCACATATACAAGGCATAATGTTGGAACATAGCCCGAACTCGCCTGAACATCGACTCTACAATCATTCCACAATTGTAGCCACTTGGCACCCTTTATGTTTTAGAGAGAGAGTCTTGAGCGACTTGTAATCTCGGCTATACGCCGCCTGTAACACATGTTCATATCAATAAAAGAGCTTGCTTTACTTCAACTTGTGTTTCAATGCTTCCGCTATATTGTCAACTCAGTGAACCTGTTACCGATCGCCTATGCGTTCATGACTCCGCTGCACTCGGACAATCTGTCGACTCTGTGGCTAGAACTCTTACCGCCAGCCAATGAATCACGGCCTTGCACGGGCGCGGTTCACGCTCGTGCTGCATCACGCCCGGATGGGTTAAGCGATCGTTCCGCGGGAGCGCTGGCGAGGGTGATTCCCGCCTAGCGGGAACGGCCGATTGCCTGCGGGAGATCGGGGCGTGACATAGTGGTATCAGAGCCTGGCTTCTACGCCTTTGGACTTCGATTCGATATCTCTGTTTCAAAAGCTCGTTCGTGGGTTATGTGCACGCTCTCTCTCAATGCCTCGATGGGATGTTCCAACAATAAGTCTAAATACTTTCAAAATGCGTTTTGATTGAATGATATGATTGCTTGTCTAGTTGTATGCTGCGAGTGGCCTTTGTGCCAACCTGTGCGAACCCTTGAGAGTATCGCTAGTAGCTTGTCCGATTTTCACTAACTCTAAGTTTGGTTGAATGCATCTATTCGAGGGACGCCTTGAACAAGTGCACCATCCAAGACTTAAGAAAAGGTGAAACTCGAGTGCTGAGACTTCGCTATCACTAAGCTGGTTGACGTGTTCACACTAGAAATGCATGTCGAAGGTGCTCACGATCCAGTCTAAGCGATATGCTGATTTCGAAGCTTGTGCAAGTGAATATCCAAATGAACAAGTGTAACGACTTGTCTAGGATTGCCTCAACCCTAGATCACTGCCTGTCCTCAGTAAGTCTCGAGGACGAGACTTTTTCTGAGTTGGGTAGGATGTAACGCCCCGTTCCGCTCTAGCGGACTGCCGTCTCAAACGGCAATAGTGCAGCTGTCCCGACCTGCCTTGCCTCAACGAGAAGCAAAAGATATCCAGACTTGTCCCTACAGGAATCCGGCTTGGACTTTCAGAGGCTCGTTTGACGTATCGCTCTACCGAGGAGGATCATCGCTAAGGTGGGTAGCTACGGTGAACTTGTCTTTGCTTAGCCAGTACACATAAAATCTGGAATATTCATGCTAGTCGCTAGGTGATTCACCCCCTGCATGCTAATAAATCCAACGCACCTAGCTAAGGGAATAATCCCAACTTGTATTGCTATGCTAGAACATGGAAAATGAAATACTGCTTATATATGTTCAGACCCTCGCATGCTAAGTCCCTAACGGTTTCAACTCTCGGCTTACCTTCGGGCCCGAGCAAACGTGCTGCTTATGTTCCTTAGAAACGCATGCTTGTCTGCTTGAATGTTGTCATGTTTTCATCCAAACCCCGAAAGACTACCAAGTAGTCGTTCCGTGCGTGATTCAACCTGCAAGTGTTCGGGACCATTGGGTCACCAGGCAGCCCCGAGCCAGGGGAATGCATCAAGGCAAGTTACTGTACAGAATCATGATTCAAGTATCCCGTGTACTCGTGTTCCCGTGCACTCGTGTTCTCGTGTTCTCGTGTTCTACTGCGCGCGTGTTCCCGTGTTCTCGTGTATCCCGTGATAATTGAAAGACTCGAAAGAAAGGTGCATGTCGCGGACAACTCGGAAACGAGGTACAGTTCCACGGACGATTTCCGGGGCACTGGGGCCGATCCGATCCGGATGGAACTTCATGTGTGGTCCCTCGTGTTCGGGCGAGTGGTTTGCAGCGCATCGTGTACTTTCGTTGCATTCCACTTTCCCGGGACCACATCACGTGTGTAGTCCATCGTGTACGGGCAGGATGGTTTGTAGCGCATCGTGTACTTGTTGCATTCCATCTTGGCTTGGACTACTTCATGTGCAATCCATCGTGTACGGGCGAGATGGTTCGTAGCGCATCGTGTGCTCTCATTGCGTTCCACTCTCGTCTGGGATTAAGTCCTTTATGGCTATGCCAGCGACTCATGTTCATATAGATAAGTCATCCTCGTTTAGCGGCTATCCGCGTGCGAGGCATTGCATCGCATCAAGACCAACTGAGCACACCGAACATTGTCCCGTATAACGACCCTCGTGTTTGCATATGCTATGCTCCTGAATGCTTATACATGCCGTACTTAAATTAACAATGTTGCCTCAATGTTTGCCTTGGACAGGGAAGGAGATGGTAAGTTGGTAAGTCTCGCCGTGTTTCCTCTCATGTTGCACGGCGCACTGCCCGACACGTTAGGCTATTCAATATCTGCATGAAACTGATCCTAAGGCAACTAGAAAGACAACTTAATAGTTGTGCACGGAACTAATATTACGTGTTTGGATTTGTCGAGCGGGCGAGTAGCTTCCCCACCAGTGCATTCAATGTACTGATAATCCACCAGTTTGTATGCAGGGTGCAGGGAAACCTCGTTCGGTGCGGATGCCTCCAACGTGCGTGCTAAGGCCAAGAGTTCCCTCTGAAGCCTTGCAACGGTGCGTCCGGAACAGAAGCACATATACAAGGCATAATGTTGGAACATAGCCCGAACTCGCCTGAACATCGACTCTACAATCATTCCACAATTGTAGCCACTTGGCACGCTTTATGTTTTAGAGATAGAGACTTGAGCGACTTGTAATCTCGGCTATACGCCGCCTGTAACACATGTTCATATCAATAAAAGAGCTTGCTTTACTTCAACTTGTGTTTCAATGCTTCCGCTATATTGTCAACTCAGTGAACCTGTTACCGATCGCCTATGCGTTCATGACTCCGCTGCACTCGGACAATCTGTGCGACTCTATGGCTTAGAACTCTTACCACCAGCCAATGAATCACGGCCTTGCACGGGCGCGGTTCACGCTCGTGCGGCATCACGCCCGGATGGGTTAAGCAATCGTTCCGCGGGAGCGCTGGCGAGGGTGATTCCCGCCTAGCGGGAACGGCCGATTGCCTGCGGGAGATCGGGGCGTGACATACTCTCCCTTCGCATATTTTTCAAGTCCCTTGGTCCGAAGGTTCATCCGCGCCCTCCAAGACCAACTTAGGTAGTTTCTCGTCCCCTTAAGTTTGATGTCAGTGGACAACAACTCTATCTTCTTCATTACCTGCGACAGTTCTAGTACGGGCACGACTGTCCTACTGGATGAGGTCTCCTCTAAGTTGGCCTGAAACACCCTGGCCACCCCCTCCAGTATCTCCTTCAGCTCCTGACTAGTCATAAGTGTTCCCATCTCCACAGTTGCACTTATTGTAAAACCAACAGAGGGACGAGGTCAAACGCAACTCAAACATGTGTCGTGCGCCTACGTGTCATTACGACTTTCTCCATCTATCTGTATGATGGGTAGTACTCGTCGAAACAAAGACGAGAAATAGAGATCTGTGCAAAACTTTCTAGGAAGTATGCTCTCTAATCTAAGAAAGTACATTGAGATCGAAATCAGAGGATCATACAAGAGTTCCACTCTGATTATCCACGATCCAACAAACAACTTGCCTACGCCGACGTACGACGAGGACAAGGTCAACTGCAGGGGGGGCTTCCGCTCGGGCAGAGGGAGGCGGGGGGGGGGGGGGGGGGGGGGGCTTTGGGTGAGAGAGGAGGGAGGAGGGGGATTTTTTTTTTTATGTAGGAAAATAATTCAGAGTTTTGGCTCTGAGACCATGTAGAATGGAATAATGGATGATTTATTATTCAAGAAGGGGTACATATATATAGGAGGAGGTTAGCCGCCTCCTTATTTTCTATCCGATGTGGGACTAAATAAGTCCTCATAACTCAATAGCAAATGACAGAGGAGTTATTGTGTCTCTCTATGTGTCCGATATGCTAATCTTGGGTACGGATCTAGATAGGGTGCCGTAAATATTATCTCGACAAACTGCAGCTAGGACTGGGCCAATGATTGCACCGTTGCGAGCAAGTCATCTTGAAGAGAAGCAATCTCTCTCTCAAGGGCCTCAATGCGTGCTGAATCGTGAAACTCCTGGGTGGACCTTGCTTGCACACAAGGGAGCTCTGGATGCCTGCATCGCTACTTACACGTTGTAAGACCCCGTCCCATAGTAAGAGTACCCTTGTAAAGACCAGTCTTACATAGCTCATCGTCTGACTGAGTTAGGAGCTCAGACGAAGTACCCCTCAGCTTGTGCAGCAGTCGCCTGCTGTGACTTGTCACAGTCTGAAATAGTCTTTTGATCTCCTAAGGCTAAGTATTTTTGATGTGAAAATATATATTATTATTCTATATCCTAAAGCCTATATATATATATATATATATATATATATATAAGGCTTATGGAAATATATAAAAAATACTAGAGAAAATTTGAGTTGCACCCTACTTTATTTACAATAACTCAAGGTGCACCTCACTGCTTTACCATAATTTACAACACCTCCCACTTGGGTCAAAAACTAACTGTCAACGGCACTTCAGTCAAAAACTAACGGTCAACTCCGTTGACTGTTATTTTTTGACCGAAATACCTCTAGCAAATCACCATTATTACCAGCCCCCCCTCCTCAGCCTGGGAAGAAGGAAGGGGTATTTCGTTTAAAAATTAACGGTCAATGGAGTTGACCATTAGTTTTTGACGGAAGTGGAGGGATTGTATATTATGGTAAAGCAGTGGGTGTACCTTGAACTACAGTAAATAAAGTAAGGTTCAACTCAAATTTTCTCAAAATACTATTGAAGTTATGTAATTCTTAAATAAGTTTTCGACGCCTTGTCGTATTAGCTTTTACCCTTACTATGGCCAGGAACACGATCATCATAGTTGCATCCACTCCCTTGTCAACCTGAAAAAACATTTATAATAAACTATTGGGGAAAAAAACTATGATTCTATGGCTTGTTACTTTGTTAGTATATTTCAATTGGAGACTACATGACTCTAGAATAAAATTTCAGAAGATATATTTTTGCTATTGGATTGTAGAAAATCAGCTTATAGTTGGAAAATGGATCATTCTTGTACAGTTCTCGCGATATTGGTCTTCTCTGGCATCATTCTTCTTCCAGCTCTTCTTCCGGTTGCTCAAACTGATCATGCTTTAATGCTCGCCCAGCAGAAGAACCACACACTAACATATAATGATCTTGACAAGCTAGCCATGTCAAATATCCAGGTAACTCACGTCTCTAAAATTTAGTTTGATATTCCTTCAGAAGGGGTTTAGTAACAAGAAGAAATGCTTTGTTATTTACAAGTTCAATTTTTCATCTTTTATCAAAAGTTTCTTGTTGAAAAGCTAGGTAGTGTAGAACCCTTTTGTGAAGCTAGTATGCCAGATGCCTGGAAGAACACTATGAAACAACTTCAATATAACTCATCTATGTTCGTTTATGATTTTCTTTGGCTTGATTAGCTGTCTTCATTTTGAAGGGTAAGTGATTTAGTCTGATCAGTGAACTTCTATTGCTAAATCAAATGAATACATATTTTATGATGGAATAAAAAATTAACCAAGCTATAAAATTGCTATCCTACCTTATTATATTAATACCCGTTCAAAAGGGAATGGTGTTTCCATTTGTTCCTGTTCTTTCTTACCTCATATATGTTAGGACAACTAATTGTGTTTCTCAATATAAAATTTTCTGTTCTTTCTTAGAACCTACTAAGTTGTTCCGTGATTTCAGTAGCATCAGTAATATTCGGTTATTACATCAACCAAGGCATACAATTATGAAGCATCTTGGTGGGCAAATATATATTGATCATGATAGTCATAAACACACCACTTTAAGATCATTCCTGAGCTACCCTGTCCAAAACACTTAAGAATTTTGAGATCACAGAACTATGGAAACAATTTATGTTGTGAGTATGAGCACACCTCCCAGGTCTCCCTCCATCAGAAATAAATGGTGGGCAAATATATACAGATCATGAAATACCGTGACAAGGATTTTTCTGTCTTGTATATTCATAAACTTTAGAATCATTCCTGAGTTACCCTCTTCATTGCTGATGAGTGAGATTTTAGGTACATTGTGTGTAACCCATGGAGAGGATCCATTGTCAATTTGACAGATCATGCACGAAAGAGGATGCAGATAAGGTTTTTCTTTGCTCTTATTGTATATTCGTTTATTCTTGTGTTTCAGAAGCAAAGTACAAGGTTGTGGGCATGCCTTCTAGCGACCTATTGGGTTTCATTTGTCACATTCTACGTGCTATGGAGAGCATACCAGTATGCCTCGGACTTGAGAACAACAGCAAAAAAAAGTCCAGAAGTAAAGCCTGAAGATTATGCTGTACTAGTTAGGGACATACCCTCTCCTCAAGATCAAAGTATGAAAGAACAGGTGGACTCATATTTTAGAGCACTCCATCCAGATACATTTTACAATTCAATGGTGGTGACAGACAACAAAGAGGTAAATTAGTTTAATGCCTATAAATTCTTCTCCCTATTAAACTGTTAGCATGCTGAAAGTTAATTTGAAATTTGAAATAGGCCAATAAAATCTGGGAAGAGTTGGAAGGCTACAAGAAGAAACTAGCCCGTGCTGAAGTTGTCTTCTCTGAGTCTAAAACTACAGGTAAAGCAGAAGGAACAAAACCCACCAATCGAACCGGCTTCCTTGGCCTTATCGGTAAAAAAGTGGACACCATAGATTACTGCAATGAGAAAATTAAAGAGTTGCTTCCTAAATTGGAGGAAGAACAGAAGAAAACCTTGAGGGAGAAGCAACTACCTGCTGCTTTGGTGTTTTTTAACAGCAGAGCAGCTGCAGTTTCTGCCTCACAGACCCTCCACGCTCAGATGGTCGATACATGGAGTGTAACGGAAGCTCCTGAGCCTCGTCAGTTACTATGGAGTAATTTGTCAAAGAAGTTCTATCAGAGGCAAATAAGGCGGTACATTGTGTATGTAATTGTCCTTCTGACTGTTGTCTTTTTCATGATTCCAATCACCTTCATCTCCGCAATTACAACGCTGCAGAACTTGAGGAAGTTGCTCCCCTTTTTGAAGGTGATAGTTGACATAACGTCAGTCAGGACGATTTTGGAAGCTTATTTGCCTCAGATTGCACTTATTGTGTTCCTGGCATTGCTTCCCTCATTCCTTATGAGGCTGTCCAAGGCTGAGGGAATCCCTTCCCAAAGCCATGCAGTACGAACTGCCTCTGCGATGTACTTCTATTTCATCGTGTTTAATGTCTTTCTTGGAGTCACCCTTGTTGGAACGTTGTTCAACTCTTTGAAGGCTATTATTGATCAACCAAAACAGCTCGTGACGATGCTTGGGGAAAGCTTGCCCAAGAATGCGACCTTCTTCCTTACATTTGTTGCACTGAAGTAAGAATTTCGTCTTTCTCAATCTTTATATGCTTCCATTGTCAGATTTTATATATAAGAATTCCATGTTTATATTTATACCCTCCCATAATGTCATAGATGCTATATTATTTCTTCTTCGTACATGCAACTTACTTCACTATCCAATGTGTTAAAAACTGAAAGCAGGTAGTTTCCATATTAAACTCACCCAAATAATAGACAAAATAGACAAGTAAATGCCAAAAGTAGCTTTATGTCTGTCATTACATCTGTTTGTGTTGTACTGTCCCTGTGAGTCTACAACATGATGAAAATGTACAAATGGGCTTGACCAAGTTATAATTGTTTGGTTTTGGGGTTTATTACTGGTTGCTGTTACATGTTTGTGTGAAAAGTTGCATTTATGTACATCTAGTTTTCCATCGCGTTTGCATTTATGTATTTATGCACATCTAGTTTTCTATCGCGTCAAGAAAATTTTAATATAGAGGTGATAACTCTAGTGTTAGTTCCTAATATAAATTTGTGATCACAATTTATTAATATAAATACATAAACCTCAACCCTGGTCACCACTTGTTGAGTTCTCGTGCACTGGTATGCACATGGCAATGGTATCTGAGCATTTAAAGCAAAAATTAAAAATGAACCGCTGCACAAATTCAGCTCTCAACCTCAGTGTTCTCAAGGTGTACGCATGGCTAGGCGCAAAAGCGGCACAAATGGGGTAGTGCCACAAATTAGTCATGCATGACTTTTGGGCTACAATGAGACCAATGGTGCTGACGAACCTCTACTTGACATCGAAGAAGTAGATGACCTAAAGCAGCAGGATACTAATCCTAAAGTACTCTTGAAATCCTAGAAGATCTAATTCTACTGATACTAAAATTAACCAGATAGTGCTGACTTAACCTAACATAAACCCACTATTCTTGACTGCATTAAACCAGTCAACCAAGTCAATCAACCTATAAACGACTAACCATATTCTTCTACAAACTCTTCAATTGTACATAAACATGCAATGGTATATTTTAATCACCTTGTATGCTTCACTTCAATGGTCTCCTTTTGCAACATCACACAACCCATGTACGAATATCCTCTTGCACACATTTTTTGTAGATTAAAAAAGAAAAAATACTACTGTGTGAATCCATATGCCCCAAAAAGGGAAGGGGCCTTTCAAACCAGGGGCGAAGTCTTGATAACACAATTTAGACCCTCAATTTATATCCCCCCCCCCCCCCCCCCCCCCCCCCCCCCCACACACACACACACAGGCGAAGTCTCATTAATTGTTGTGGGTTTCATTCAGCTGACCCCACTATTTTTCTAATACCCTTAAATACTTGATAAGACAATTTAGACCCTCAAATACCCTGTAAGCTGAGGGAAAGACGGCATGATGTACTTTCATAGTATATTTGATTGTATAAAATTGAACTATTTTGCATAAAATCTTTTGCTGCACTGATTGAAACAAGAATTGAATGTGATTGGCCAACAGATTCTTTGTCGGCTATGGACTTGAGCTTTCACGCCTTGTTCCCCTGATTATATTTCATCTCAAAAAGAAGTTTCTTTGCAAAACTGAATCTGAAGTGAAGGAGGCTTGGGCTCCTGGAGAAATGAATTTTGCTATTAGAGTTCCCAATGACATGCTCATTGTTACTATTTCCCTATGCTACTCAGTGATAGCGCCCTTAATTATTCCATTCGGTGCTATGTACTTCGGCCTCGGATGGCTTGTTGCTCGAAATCAGGTATGCAGTAGTTATTCATACATGGGGAAGAATACTATTAAGTAAAAACTATACCAGATGAAATGAATATGATTTGGTCAAGCAGAATTTTGGACTGGTTTTCAAAATCATTACTGATAGCCCTCTCTAGTTGAAGTGATTCATAAGATTACATTTATATCACCAGCTTTGTTTGTACTATCTAGGTCTAAATTGAAGTTGACTTATGAAGAATCACAATATGACTTCCTCCATGCAGTTGGCCATTGGACTAACCCGCATCCTATAGTTGAAATGATTCATAAGATTACATTTATATCACCAGCTTTGTTTGAACAAGAGAACAAACAGTACTAATTGTTATATAAACCTATTTTTGTTGATTTTTTTCTCACTATACACTTAAAGCTAATTAGTGATATCTGAAGGAACTGCATAATTGAGTTATAGTTCATCAAATTTGCAGGCACTAAAAGTTTATCACCCTTCATACGAGAGTTATGGAAGGATGTGGCCTCACATGCATGGCAGAATCATTGCAGCTCTGATTGTCTACCAAATCACCATGTTCAGTTACATTGGTGTGAAGTTATTCGTGTACGCTCCTCTCGTGCTGCCTCTGATTGCATCGTCTTTCATCTTCGCTTATGTGTGCAATAAACGCTTTTATCAAGCCTTCACCTGCACTCCTCTGGAAGTAGCAGCAAGTGAGGGTTCAAAGGTGGTCCCAGATATGGAGTTTATCTACACTTCGTTCATTCCTGCTTGTTTGAGGCAAGAGAAGACACAGTTTGTCGATGATTTTGAAGCTGCACCACAGTCTCAACATTTGGACTTGGCTCAGCCAATTGCAATTCCAATCCTGTAACCTGTAAGCCATTGGGCCAGTCAACTGTAGGAAAGGTTGAGTATGATCCTGTGATTGATGCTTGACCGATGTATCTGGTTTGATTAAGCCTAACTGCTGCTGGCACAGAGTGAGCCGGGACTTCTTCCTGAAGTCCTGTCATGATCGTGCACTCGACGAAAGAGTCTTACAAGCGTCAATGCCCTTCTTCACTCATGCAAATATTACTGGATCGGACTTTTGTCCATTGTCCAAGATACCCACAGCTGTTCATTATTCTTGTTCTAGGTTTATTCTAGTGATGAATGTATATGTTTGTTAAGCAAATGTTTCCAGGATTGTCTTTCGTGCTGATTGAATATAACTGGTAGGAGGACCGTGTGTGTGGCTACAATCTTGCGTGCTGATCCCAAAGTATGTGTGTGACTGATTACATTTTCGTTTCAGCGTCACTTCTTTTGCTAATGATCGATCCCAAAATCTTGGATTGTTGATATGGTATGTTGGGTGTCATATTTAAGTATAGTATAAGCACATGGGAATATCCTGAGGACATATTTGGGATGCCAGAATATGTCACAGGATATTCCATTATGAGATTATTGTCATAATGATTGAGATCATTGTATTAATGACTGTAAGGCTATATAATGCCAATGAGACAATCAATAAAAAAATCAACTAATTACAACATGGTATTAGAGCCAAGTTTTTACAAACCCTAGCTGTCACCAAGCTTCCACAAACCCACAGGAGGATTTCCTAGATCTCCTCCACCGAACTCTTCCACGCCCCCCCCTTCTTCCCTTCTCTTCTCCGTCCTTCGCAGGCTGCCCTTCGTTGTTGCTGCCCCGTCCCGCGACTGCTGCGGCTACTACTGCTGCTGCGGCTGCTGCGACTGCTGCTGCTGCGATGGCGGCTGTGACATGTGTGCTGCCGCCTCCTCCGCACCAGCACGGGACAGCGCCTAATAGGGATGCCTAGATCTGAAAAAAGGGGGGACATGTTCGGATCTAGGAGCGGACGACGAGTACGAGCGTGAGTCGTGGAGCGGACGTGACGTGATTGGATAGACGACGCATCGATGGAGGAGATTATCAAGAAGCTAGATTCTGCAGAGGTGGCGACGTTGATGAAGTTGTTGACGATGTCGGCTGGTGAGAACACGACACGAACGTCGCCGGAGTTGAAGCTTCCCTCCATCGATCTGAAATTAGATGGACCAGCCACCTATCTGAGTTGGTCACGGCAGGTGAGAAGAACCTTCGCAGGAAAACATGGAGGGGTTCCTGACGGGCGAGATGACAGAGCCGGACGAGGGCTCGACAGGACGCGATGAGTGAAAGTCCACTCATATGGTGATCTACATCTGGCTTCTCAACTCCTTAGTCCAGTCTATTGCCGCCACAGTAGACGGTATTGAGATGGTGAAAGATGTGTGGGAGAAGTTGAGAAGGACCTATGATGGTGTGAGGAACAACTTACGGGTCTTCCAGATAAAGGGGGAGATTGATGACACCGTACAGGGAGAGAAGACGGTGCAGGAGTATGCCACGGAGTTGGAGCGTCTGTGGTTGGATTATGATCACTCCTCAGATCGGACGAGCTGCGGGGACCTTAAGTGTAAGGAGAGACAGGTGTGTCTGCAGGAGAGGACGATGAAGTTCCTCAAAGGACTGACTGCAGCTTTCGCACAGAGGACGGCCCTACTTCTAGCCCAACCAAAGATCCCTAGCCTTGAGGAGGCTATCTCAGCCATGATCTAGGAGGAGACACGCATCAGGCTGCAAGCCGGGACAGGTGTTCCCCCCGAAGCAAAGTCAGCACTAGCGATCACCAGCTCAGGTAACACAGGATCTAAGGGAGAGCCCTGGCAGCATAACCGACAGTGCTACAACTGTGGGGAGATAGGTCATCATCGGTATGCTTGTACCAAACCACATAGGGAAGGAGATTCAGGTGGTGGACGAGGATCGTTCGGCAGACGAGGATATAATGGAGGACGTGGTCGTGGTCGAGGGGGTAGACGAGGCGGCCGAGGAGGTTATCGGGCGAACCTCCTGATATCAGAAGGGAACGAAGAAGCTGATGGCACCTTTACTGTGGAGGACAGGCACTGGGAGACATGAGGAGTAGAACAAAGGAGGCGTCCACCTCATTCTTTGTTAGGGGCAACGCTGCCATGTATGCCCATCCATCAGAAGGTACTGACGAATCACTTGCCCTTGCGTCTATATCTTCCTTAAATCATCAGACTGGATTATCGACTCGGGAGCATCTTGGCATGTGACGGAGAATGCTAGTGAGTTTTCTTCCTACACTCACCTAGCATCAGCAGACAACATTCAGACAGCTGATGGCACTTTCCAGCCAGTGGTCGGTAAGGGTACTGTTAATTGTACAGGTTTAGTAAGATTATCCAATATTTTATATGCTCCATCCTTTCCAGTCAGTCTCTTGTCCATTAGTTCTATAATCCTCCAACTTAAATGCATTGTTTCTTTTGATATTCCTAATGTGACATTCCAGGAGAAAGGGACAGGACGAAGACTTGGGACTGGCACTTGGCATGAGGAACTGTGGTACCTAGATCGAGAAGGACTGGACTCAGCATTGGTATCTATGGCAGAGAAGGCTGGCATGGAAGAACTGCAGCAGAGGACTGAGGATACCTTGATACTCCATCATCGGAGGATGGGAGATTCTTCCTTTGATACTCTAAGTAAGTTGTATCCAGAGATTTATGCAAAAACAAATAAAGAGAAATTAATATGTGATGCGTGCGAGTTAGGAAAACTTACTAGGAGCTCATATTTTGGCACGGGTCATAGGAGCACTTTTGCTTTTGAGGTAGTACATTCTGATGTCTGGGGTCCATGTGCTACTAACACTATGAATGGTTATAAGTACTTTGTTTCTTTCATTGAGTGTGCCTCTCGTGTTACCTGGTTATATTTGATGAAAAATAAGAATGATGTACCTGCTTATTTTCGGGATTTCCATAAGCATGTCCAGCTCAGTACAAAGCAGTTGTGAAGGTACTGAGGTCTGACAATGGAACGGAGTATACCAACAGGACGCTTGCAGAATACTTGTCAGCACACGGAATACAGCATCAGACCACCTGTGCATACACACCAGCACAAAATGGAGTTGCAGAAAGGAAAAACAGACACCTTCTGGAGGTCGCAAGAAGTATGATGATCGACATGAATGTCCCACAGAGTCTGTGGGGGCATGCAGTGTTGACAGCAGCTCAACTCATCAACAGGATGCCCTCGAAGGTCCTCGGATGGAAGTCCTCATGTGAGGTATTGCAAGACAATAATAGTGTGATGGGATACTCCCACTGAAGGTGTTTGGGTGTGTGTATTTTGTGAAGGACAATAGGCCATCAGTTGGGAAACTTGACCCTAGAGCGGTCAAATGCATCTTCGTAGGCTACTCGGCGACCCAGAAGGGGTATGTGTGCTGGAGTCCAGTAGAGAAAAAGAAGTTTGTCAGTATGGATGTCCACTTTCGGGAGCATGAGTCATACTACCGCCAGGACGAAACTTCACACAACACGCCTAATACTGTCAGTATTAGGCGAGAGGGGGAGATGGAAAACTTGGTGGTAACCGATTTAGAAGTTTGGCATGGAGGCACGGAGAAGGGACAAGAAGGTGAAGGTGTTAGGCCTACGGCTCAGGGAGAGTTACTTACCTACAGCAGGAGAGAGAAGCAAACTGTAGGACCAGTACCGACAGTGCCAGTGCCAAGTCCCTCGCTTGCGTTCGTCCCAACTCCTGAGGCACCGACACCAACACCCCTTCAGGTGATACCCCCTCTTTCACAAGATATCATTCCTCCTACTTCTATTCCTCCCACACCACTATCTGTACGGAGGATCACTCGCAACAATGCAGAAAATCCTCCAAACAGATATGGTTGGAATATTGCTCAGTTTGTTTCTTATGACCATATCCCTTCTTCTCATGGAGCATTTATAGCATCTTTGGATAGTATTACTGTACCTAACAATTGACAGGTTGCCAAGAATGATCCAAAGTGGAAAGCGGCAATGCACGAGGAGTTGGGAGCTCTAGAGAAGAACCATACTTGGGAGCTTGTGAGACTGCCAGAGGGGAAGAGAGCAGTTGGATGCAAGTGGGTATTTACCGTGAAACAGAACCCAGATGGACAGGTTGAGCGCTACAAAGCTCGACTAGTAGCCAAAGGATACAGTCAGACGTATGTCATCGACTATGACGAGACCTTTGCACCAGTTGCAAAGATGAGCACTGTCAGGACTCTGATTTCTCTGGCAGCGAATGGTGGATGGAAGCTACACCAACTAGATGTGAAGAATGTGTTTCTTCACGGAGATCTAGTGAAGGAGGTGTACATGGAGATACCACCAGGATTTGGCACCAATCAGACAGTGGACAAGGTCTGTAGGTTGAAGAAGTCCCTCTATGGACTGAAGCAGTCTCCTCGAGCGTGGTTTGACAGATTCAGAAGGGCGATGATAGGGATGGGATATCAGCAGATCAATGTTGATCATACTGTGTTCTTCCGTCGGAGTGGAGGCCACATCACCATGCTTGTGGTGTATGTGGACGATATGATTATCACAGGAGATAATGAGCAGGAGATCGCCCAACTCAAAGGAAAGCTTGGCAATGAATTCGAGGTGAAGGATCTCGGCCTTCTTCGGTACTTCCTTGGGATTGAGATTGCTCGAGAAGCAGAGGAGATTGTTCTCTCACAAAGGAAGTATGCACTGGACCTTCTCACAGAAACTGGGATGTTGGGGTGCAAACCTGCAGCGACACCAATAGATCAGAGGTTCAAGATTGATGTTGAGGCTGGAGAACCAGTTGATCGGGACAGATACCAGAGACTGGTTGGCAAGTTGATCTATTTGAGCCACACACGTCCTGATATCTGCTTTGCAGTAAGTGTGGTGAGCCGCTACATGCATGACCCACGGAAGGGTCATATGGATGCAGTGTACCAGATTCTGAGGTACTTGAAAGGTGCTCCCGGGAAGGGACTAATATTCAGGAAGAACAATCACGTGAGCATCGAGGGCTACTGTGATTCTGACTGGGCTAGTTGTGCTGATAACAGGAGGTCTACCTCGGGATATTGCATATTTGTAGGAGGTAACTTGGTCTCCTGGAGGAGTAAGAAGCAGTCTGTGGTGGCCAGATCGACAGCTGAAGTAGAGTACAGAGCTATGGCATTGGGAGTTACAGAGATGCTATGGTTGAAGAATATACTGGTGGAGCTGAAGCTGGATCAAGGAGCCAAGATGAAGCTGTGGTGTGACAATCAGTCAGCTATTAGTATCGCCAACAATCCAGTACAGCATGATAGGACCAAACACATCAAGATTGATAGATTCTTCATCAAAGAGAAGTTGGATAGTGGATTACTGGAGCTTGGCCATGTTCCACCCAGGGATCAAGTAGCAGATGGACTAACCAAGGGACTCGCCTCAGTGAGCATGATTAGAGGATGTGACAAGATGGGCTTAGTGAATATCTTTCACCCATCTTGAGGGAGAGTGTTGATATGGTATGTTGGGTGTCATATTTAAGTATAGTATAAGCACATGGGAATATCCTGAGGACATATTTGGGATACCAGAATATGTCACAGGATATTCCATTATGAGATTATTGTCATAATGATTGAGATCATTGTATTAATGACTGTAAGGCTATATAATGCCAATGAGACAATCAATAAAAAAATCAACTAATTACAACATGAATGAAGACTTAATTTGTTTTTTATTGTAGAAGTGGCCTGCGTTATTTTGAGTACGGATAACATCATCATCATGAAAGCATCATTCTGCAACGTACGATTCAAAAGAAGCAATAAAATTAGAAAATTGCATATCAAGCATCAAACTTCTATGAAATTTCACCAACAGACACAATTTAGTGAAATTGTGATCTGATACGTCCTTTAGAAGGACATATTTTGTGTTTTGTACAAAATACGTCATTTGTTATGTACAAAATATACCATTCTGAAGGATGTATTTTTTGCATTTATGTTTATTGATCTTGAGTGGAGATTAACTGATAAAAAAATTCGTGACGAAATTAGGTTTTAAGTCACAAACTTAGCTTTTAGTGACGAAATTGAATTTTTATTGACAATTTTTTTATATATTATTTATGTTCTCGGAAACACAATTCTCTGGAGAAAAAAAAATTAATATGCACAAAAATACGTCATTCAGAAGGACGTATTTTATGCAAAACACAGCTCAGATTACAATCACTGAACTTTGTGCAGTTGGTGAAATTTCAGATGAGTTAGACGCTTACTATACAATTTTCTGCAATCAAATACAAGGGATGGTGTTCGAGCTGTCTCTCTCTTTCCAAATCAACCTGCTTAGAATGGGTGGGAAATGAATTGTCATTGATGGGGATATTCTGATTAGAGTTCATGAATGTCAAAAAGAATTTGCCTACGTTCTTGTTCAATTTTCAAATGTATGCAAAATTACAGATATGCAGCCGAAATAGTTCCCTCGCAGTCAGCAAGGTGAAGGAAGAGGCTGTGCATTCCTCCTCATCGGCGGTGCCCAAGGAGAAGAAGGAAGGGGCTGTGATTCGCGACGACGACGACGGTGTATCGGGATGTGCATTATTCCTCATTGGCAACGGAACATCCTCGGGCGCCCTCTGCGAGTGCACCCACCTCCCGTGCGCGTTGCGCACCAATCCCTTGTTCGCCGTCTGGTTCCAGCACGACGGCACCTTCAGCATCCCGCACGCCTTGTTCACCAGCGCCACGTCCCTCTTCGCGGTCGCTCGGAACCCCGAGCCCCCGCCGAGGAACCCGTCGACGAGGTGCAAGTAGGTGTCGAGGCTGTGGAACCCCGAGAAGTCCATCGTCCCGTGCTTCAGGTACGGCGAGGAGTTCACGTCCAGCCCCAGCTCCGTCCCGACGTGGGTGTAGACCCACTCCAGGTGGAGTTTCTGCAGCGCTTCGTTGAACAGGATCCCCGGGAGTCCATCGGAAGCACTGCTCTTGTTATACCTGTTCAATTTAATCAATCAACCCATCCACCTTATTTATTTAGAGAATGATTTTGGATATTTCTATAGGCACTACAACTTTAAGAGTCCAGATTTTTATAATTTTTACTCAGGACAGTTCTAAATTTACTTTGGGCTGCCCACCACCCCTCTCCTACCTCAAACCCTAACCCTAATCCCAACCCTAATCGTCGTCGGAGGAGGAGGAGTAGGGTGTCCCCTCCCCCGCCCTGCTGGCCCAGCCGCCGCCTCCCATCCCGCACCCCGCCATCGCCTTTTGTTCCCTCGCCCTTGCTGTTGCTTCTCCTTCTTCTATCCTCCTTCTATAATTTGTCCTATAATTAGGACTGCCAAAAAAATGACAGTCCTTCCAATATGAAGGACTGACAATTTTTTTTACAGTCATAATTATTTAGGACTATCAACATGTCACGTCCCAAAATCAGAATACTAGAGAGCAAGACTGACAAGACAATCTACGTATACTTAGAGCGCACCGGTACTCCGCATATACGGTGAAGCTGTAAGATATGAGGGGTCACTACTAAAAACCAACAGTCAAGCCTTGGTCCAACAAACCCTAGTGTCTCAATCACAAGAACAACAGAAATAATAACAAGATGTAAGGTCAGCTGAAATATAATAGTAAAGCATCCCTAACTATAATATACAGATGATCATGAAACTAGTGAACAAAAAATGAATAAACTAGCCAGAGTCTAAGTCACACATGATCAACCCTAAAATATGTCAATCATGCTATTGTTCGTAGGCTAACAGATCAAACCAAAACACGAGCTAAACACGTGCTCGGTGGCTAAACGCCAACAAAAGTAGAATGTACATCAAAGTGGAAAAGTAAAAAAATCACTCAAGTGGTCTGGTGCTCCTGGTGGTCACCATCCACAGGAAGGTACGGAAGATCCTCCGGTGCTGCTACTGGATCTAGCCATGCAAAACCAGTGGGGTCAGTTCCCAAATAACAAGTACCACAAAGGAAGCCAATCTAGGAACTTAAACCAACAACACAAGCAATACAAATAACTGAAAGTAAAGACTGAATGTGTCCCTCTTCGTTCCAAAATATACGTATTTGAAGTGTCTTATTTTTCTTGCTTGCATGTTTAGTATATTGCATGTGACTAGACCCATTCTTTGGTTTATCTTGGCTCATGGTTTATTTGTTGGGTTGGTTTAATCATGAGTTGAATCCATGGTCTAATCCTCAAATCATCTATGTATATAAACCAAACATCTCCTTCTCTCTCTTCATTTTCTTTCTCTCTCTTGAGTTTTCTCCCTCCAAGTCTTAGGCAAGTACACATTGCATGAGAAATGGAGAAACCCTCAATGTTATTGGTTTACTATGTTTGTTATGTGTTCTTAACGCTTTTAATACTTAGAGTTTCTTGTTTTGATGGGTGAATTTGAGTAGATCTACATTCGAAGTTTAGAATTTTCATGGGTTCCATGTATTTTTCGTCTTTTTGATCTACTAAAACGTGGTATTTTAGAAAATCAGTTTTTCGGGTTGATGGAGTACTTTATTTCGAGCATTTTGACTTTTGGTTCACTTGATTCAGAGTTAAAATGAAGTTTATATGAAGAAAATAATTTTTGAATTTTTTGAGATTTTCTGCCATGGCTGAACTTGCTGTTAGAGAAGACAAAGTTCTCATGCGGCCAGCACTATATGCGACCGAGACTTCCATGCTGCATGATCCATTTGCGGCATGTACTCTTTGCAGCATAACCAACCAACATGCGTCCATCTTGTTGGATGCATGACTGACCATTACACAAAGTGTTCTGGAGCTAAGTGACATAACTCCTTGTGTTTTGTTAGCTGGATGAATGAGAAATTCGCTAAGTCCAAAGAGCAATATGGAGCATGATCCTTATGCGGCAAGCAGAGCATGCGGCCACCTTCCTTGGACGCATAACTCTGAACCGTTGGCACATATTTTTGTAATTTTGTCCTTTCTATCTGACACACTTTATTACAAGTAACATCAGTCACATATATCACTTTATGTCAATTCACTGACACTTTATTTATAGCCCGTCACTTCAACACTTGTCACAAGGAGTAGACTTTAACCCTGAGTATGCGGCCGGGACTTCATATGCGGCCTAGAGACCTATACGGCCATGACTTTCCATGTTGCATGATTCATATGCCGCCGAGACTTCATATGCAGCTGGTAGACCTATGCGGCCAGGACTTCCCATGCGGCCTAGAGACATATGCGTCCTAGAGACCCATGCGGCCTTGATTATTTTGATAAACTATTTTTCTTATTCTTTAATGATTATATTTGGGTTAATGCTTGTGTTATGATTCTAAGAAAGAATGGATTTAGTAACCAGACCTCATGCCAAACATGACCATGAGCTAAGATTGGCTATGAACATGGCATGAGTTGAACTGAGATTTCAGTATGAACCGGACTAAGTGGATAGTGACTAACCGGTTATGTGCATGACATAAGCATTCGTGTTACAATGAGATCTTGATTCATGTGATCCAATATATAATTGATAATTGGACTCAAATACTGTATCCGTGCTGATATACTATTGCCTGATATTTGTTCATGATTTAATGTCCGTCGAGGTACGACACACCGTGTTACGTGTTAAGTGATTATATTTGGGTTGTGCATCGAGAATGCCTCCAAATTCTTGAACGCATGATATTATAAATATATATTATTTCCCTAACACGGGCATAATAAGCGAGTCGACTACTAAAGCGTGGCTAGGATATTGATTGACTTAATGTTGCATACACGCTCGGGTGAATCCAAATTTAACTTCCGTGGATTCGTATCTAGCATGCCCGTACCTTATACGACATCTTAAGGAAAATTCTCATGTGACCACGCCTTTAGATTTTGAACACAATATAGGGCTAATTAGGTAACTAAAAGCGGTAGTAACATTTGGAGGGAACGGTATCCCGAGATCATGCCAACAAACCTTCCTATAGGGATTCATTCGTAGTGCGCTGTGGGCTGGCCACTACAGATACTGTATATCATCCGCCTTAGTGGAGTGCAGTATCTGACCTATTATAAATAATGTCGAGCCATTGTCTCCCTATAGGAGCACTGGAACCGCTAATACCGTATTTTAGCGCAGTGGCCCTACGGGAAACTGGTGAATTATAAAGTGTCTGTATATTCCTTATTTGGCTCGGTTAGTTCATATTCGGCAATGGCATGATCCGAGGATACCTATTATGCATTATTTCTGATATGACTTCAGACTCCACAAATAGCAAGTAGTACAAGTGATTGGTCGATATAAAGAAAATGGACTTGGTTGTGATTGTATTATTCGGTTAGTTGACTAAAAAAATGGACTATCATAGTGTGATTGTTCAACCCTTGTCCTTGTTTGGTTGTAGGGTTGGACCTTTTCCCTAGGGTATGCCATGGACCTAAGTTACGACATTGAACCTATGTATTATTTTATAATTATTTTTTTATTTTTGTTTCTCTATTTCATGCTTCCTTTGTGGTACTTGCTATTTGGGATCTATCTCCACTGGTTTTGTATGGCCAGATTTTGAGCCAGCACCCGAGGATCCAGCGTACTATCCCCCAACTCATGGCACGTACCAGGAACATGGTCGCAGAGGATAACGTATGGGTTTTCTTCTTCCTTGCTCGTCATTGTACATTTACTTCTTTTGGGGGTTTAGCCACCGGTACTTGTTAGCCGGCACGTCTGGACATTAGTTTTCCTACATGATTATATTAAATCAGACTGCAGCTGATTACTATCATGTACTTTTGTTACTCTCCCAACTTATTATTTTGCACAGCTGGTCTCCGGAATATTTTGACAAGCGTTTGGGACGCCTTATTGCTTTATTATTTATGTTCTATGTTTACTGTTTTCTTATTTGAATGATTGAGACATAGAAGTTCTTGACCCTAGGAGACTCGATTGTAGCATGTACCCCTTATCTTATTACAACCGTGATCGCCGTACGATGTATAGTACCTTGTACGGGGTAGCTGGCCATGTCCATCTCCATATTTCGATACTAAGGCGTAAGAAGGTTTTAGTGGTGGCCCATGCAGGTCTGTTCTTCAGACTTGTGGGTTTTCATGGTCATAGGAGTCTCAATCAAACATGGTCCTTCTTAAAATTCTGAATTCGTCCTCTTTAATACTCAGCTTGAATTCTACCAGATTGATTGCTTCCTTGTTCCTTCTCGTCCTGTACTTGATATTTCTTGTGCTATTATTTAGGGCTTCTCCTTCCCCCGATGCTGCAGCAACAAGAGAGGCAGAGTTTCCAGTAGAATGAGATCATGTAGAACCCCAACCAAGGATTCGAGTTGAGCCCACGATAAATGGGACAGAGCAGCAAGCTCCAGGTGTTCCCGTATCTTCCGTAGTGTCGGCAATACTGGATACCCCGACCTTGCTAGAGATTATCCATGGATTATTGGCTTCCTAACAACACCAGATGGTGGTGTAGCAACAATAATAATAGCAATATCAACAACAACAGCTTTAGCAGCAAGAATAAAATGTCCTGTTGAACCAAGGGTTAACGACGACCCTAGAACGAGGCGAGAGAATTGATTCTGGGGCATCTGTTAGATTTTGCAGACCGAATCCCAGATATTTCATTGGCACAGAGGACGCAATCAAGGTAGATGATTGGCTCCATGATATTGAGACCATTCTGGCAGCAGCTAAATTTTTGACCGAGGAACATGTTGACCTAGTTCGCTTACAGCTCCAGGATCTTGTAAGAGATTGATGGGACACGATGGAGGTAGGATTGAGGCATCATATTTCGTGGGATAATTTTAGGACCCGGTTCAGGGCGAAGTACTTTGGGATTGTGGCTCAGTGTGAGTTGCAGCAAAGTTTCACTAACCTCAAGCAGACTGAAAGAATAGTAGACGGCGCAGAGTTTTGCCGACTGAGCAAGTTTTCTCCAAACATGGTGTAAACAGAGTTGGAGAGAGCAATAAGGTTCCAGCAGTGCCTTCACTTAGAAATCTTATATATGGTAGAGGTGCATGACTACCAGACTATTGAGGCGGTATTGATAGCAACCAAGAGGGTTGAGCTTACTTCCCAGAGGATGGCATCATGAAGAGTGTAGAAGCATGAAAAATATGCTAGGGAGTTGTACGCGTAAGATCCCCAAATATGCATGAAGCCCGCGTAAAACAGAGCTCCAGCACTAGGTGGCGTAAAATATGACTTCAGAGTCATTGGCGTACAACAGAGCTTCAACGCTATTCAGCGTAAAATAAAGCTCCAGAACAACCCGCGTAAAGCAGTCCTTCCAAACTGGGCGTAAAAAGGTTGCTACATCGCCACTTCGGCGTAAAACCTATCTGCTTTTAATGCAGCGGGAAGTTGTACGAGGAACTCTTCATATTCCTCGAATGAACCTGTCAGACGAAGCAGTGAACCTAACTCCTGACAAAGAGTACTGCACGGCGATCGAGAGGACGGCTGTAATGATGACTCTACACAGAGCCCCAGACTATCGTCTAGTGACATAACCCTTGATATAAGACGTCATTTACGCATTCAAGGAATACGCTGCCTATTTTACACAGGCAGAGATGATCTTTATGCTCAGGATGAGACGAAACCAACCGCCACGTCAAAAGCTGTTCTTCGTACAGAACTCGAGGCACGTCTCTGCAGTTAATGCACGAGATGGGGGCAGATCTCTGCATTTAATGCACAAGATTTGGTTCAACTTTTAATGACTGGGAGAGCTAAAATTAGGGCTAATATGCTCACATCACTATCCCTGCATATTACGCCAACCAGGCTACTTTCAACTATAGGAGCACGTCGTACGCTATCTCCTTGAAATACGCCAACCAGGCTATTTTCAACTATAGGAGCACATCGTACACTATCTTCTCGAAATACGCCAATTCAGGCTATATTTGCAAGGTACGTGATAAAGCTACTCGGCCCAGAATACGCTCAAGACCTCAGTCAAAGAAGGATAATTGGCTATCTTTACGCTAGTTACCTATCCATGTAGCATCAAACTTTACGCAGAACTTGGCTCCTACGCCAATAAGACAGCTATGTGGCTTCTACGCCAACCAGACAACTATTTGGCTTCTATGCCAACCAGACATCTATTTGGCTTCTACGCCAATAAGACAGTTACTTGGCTTCTACGCCAACCAGACAGCTATTTGGCTTCTACGCCAACAAGACAACTACTTGGCTTTTACGCCAACGAGATAACTATCTGGCTTTTACGCCTACGAGACAGTTATTTGGCCTTTATGCCAACCTTCTCTACGCAAGGGGCAGTTACCTACATGGCTTGCATGCTATGATCTTCGATGAGCGATTATACGCATTACCTCATAATGGGACATGCGTCACACGCCAATTCAGGAGATCATTCATACGTGGGTAGCAGTTATTATAACCGCCGCGTAAAAGGTGCAGCTCTCCCCGCTGTTCGATTTCTACATCGACTGGTCAATTACTGTGACCAAACTCTATAAATAGAGACTTCTGGCCACATGAGAAGAGGCGAAAAATAATAGAGGTCAAGGTCAAGAAAGTACCTGTAGAGAGCTTTGGAACGAGTGTTCAACCTTTCTTGCAGTCTTTGAAGCTTCTTTTTCTTCTTCTACAGCACTTCTTCGTCATCGTGTGGTCCAAGGGACAAAGTGATCGACCGCAGATCAGACTCCTATAGCAATATTTTCCCAGAATCAAATTTTTGTAATTAACATCCTCGTATAGGATTAATTGTACTTCTTTTTCTTGTTTGTAAACAAAGAAAGGGTTTCATATAAACCTAGTTTCAATTTCTTTCGTTTATTATCAAACACAAGATGGTGACTCTGCTGGGGACTACTTTCTCATCTGATAAGAAAGCCATTACTCAACACGATGCAGTATCCGTCGGATCAACGAAGAAGACTTTGGTCGTCCAATTCGACCAATCTACTTATGAAGACATGCTCCGCGCAGGGGGTGGCTCTCGTTCTCTCTCTGTCCAAGACAACAGGAAGTTGCGTAAAGTATGGATGCCCCGGACATCCTCTACCATTCCTACGGACTCTCTATCTCCGACCAACAAGGTTGTGACATTGCAACCTATGCGCCTTAGGCGTAAAACTCTGTCTCCCGTCTGTGACATGGCAGACAAAGCTTCTGGCAATGCCTTAGTGCCAATCCAGAAGTCTACACCGCACCCTACGCGTAAAACTCTGTCTCCCATCTGTGACGTGGCAGACAAAGCTTCTGGCAATGCCTTAGTGCCAATTCAGAAGTCTACACCGTGCCCCGTGCGTAAAACTTCGTCTCCCGTCTGTGACGTGGCAGACAAAATTTCTGACAAGGCCTCAGCGCCAATTCAGAAATTCCAAATGCGCCTTGCGCGTAAAAATATATCTCCCATCTACGATGAGGCAGATGATCCCTGCAATCACCGCAAGGGAAAACAAGTGGCAAATTTCCCGACCTCTCGGCTTTTACGCCATCAAGATAAGAATTTGCCCACTCTTCAGATTACGCGGAATGCTGACGGCCGATTGAGGACTTCCTCAGTTTTACGCCAACCTGTGCAAAGCTACAAATTACGCCAGGATAAGCCCCTCAGCGTAAACAAGACCCGGTTCATGGGAAAATATACTCCCCAGACGGATGATGTATTATATGCCATTCACATGGGCGAACTGCTGTATACTTATGGCAGAGAGAGGGTCATGGTTCCCAATATCCGTGCTCCTACTGATGTAAAAAGGTAGAATAAGCCTTCTTCTTCTGCCAATCCCCCTGATTTGCGTAATTTCTTGATCCAGAAGCGTAAAGACAGGGGATCTTCTAACATGTCTATTATACCCCCTAGGGAGCACTGTTGTAATAGTCATAAAGTTATAGTTAACTACTGCTGCTCTAAGGCAAAACGGTCAGTTTTCGACCGGTTGAACTACTCTTTGTCTTTACAGGAAGAAGAGCCTACATTCGCATCAGTGAACATGGCTTCACACATTCCTAGGGGAAGGTCAAATTCAAGACGTCACCCCTCTAGAACTCCAAGCCAAAGGAGATTCGACAGACTCCTTGAGAATATTGAAGCAGGTGTGTTTCGAAACACCCGTTCGAGGTCACGACAACCGACTTCATATTCTTCTGATTCCGACACTGGGGGTCGCCAATTTCCTGAATCGGATGCTGAAAGTATAGACTCAATCTCTACAGAGATCTATACTAATCCTTCAATAGCATCCAGAGAAATGGGAGTCTATGCCATTGGAGATGAACACGAAGAGGCTTCCCCATCAGGAAGTACTGACCAACGCATCGCAGTATTGGAAGCATCACTCAAAGAGATGCATTCCATGATGGAGAGTATGCGTCAGATGATGGTGACTCAACATGCAGCTGCAATAGCTCAAACATCGGTTCCTCCGACTCAACTACGTGTGGGGGTGGACCTACCACCATCCAACGCAAACCAGGAGCCTGTTTTAAATCAAGAGTCAGCGGCTCCTTAACTTCTTAACTCGAAGAATGTATTGCCTCCTGTTGGAGTTACAATACAACCGATCTCTCACCACTCTGCGGTCCCTCTTCCAGCTGAAGATCCGATGCAGGCAGTGCGGGAATTGAAAGCCCAATTTGATGCCTTGAAGCATAAGGATCAGCTCAAGAAATTGGGAATCAACCAGCCATACCCAGCTATCTAGGACGAGATCCCTTTCCCCCCTAAATACAAACCACAGGCTATGGTTTTGTTTGAGGAAAAGACGTCACCGAGCCAGTACATGAACTACTTTAGCATGATGATGGTGTTGTTGCAAGGGAATGACGCCCTTCTCACTCGAGTGTTTAAAGGTTGTCTGTCTGGAGTGGCCTATCAGTGGTACCGTAGTCTTGCGGACAACTGTATTACTTCCTTTGAATATTTCAAGACTCTATTTTTTGCTCGATTCTACGAAGGAGGGAAGTACATGTCTATGTCCTCGCTTATCGAAGTAAAGCAGAAGGAGAATGAGAGTGTTCGTACTTTTATCGAACGCTTTCGTCAGGCTACTTTGCAGATGCCTCCCGGAGTTCCAAATTCTGCCTTAGTGGACATTTGCAGGAAGAATCTTCTCCCGCTAATCTCAGTGTTCACAGGACCATATCAGTTCCATGATTGGCCCTCATTTATCATCTCAGCAGTAGCCGCTGAAGATAACAGTCGGAAGGCGCGTGATAATGGAATCATGATCTCTACCTCTGATCGAGGGAAGCGGTCATCTTCCGATAACGATCATGTTCATAGTTCCAAAGGGAAGGAAGCTCTGGCAATCAACACGTCCAAGCAATACACTCCGGTGACTACGTAGACAAATCCTGGGACTTCCAGGCCTAAAGAAGAGTATTCTTTTGACGACGACGATATTCCGAGCATATTCGATTATCTAGTCAAAAGTGGCAAGCTTACTCTCCCCGAGGTAAAGCGGCCAAATGAAGTCAGCAGTACCAATAACCCTAAGTACTACATTTTTCATAGGTACATACATCACCCTACAAAGGCGTGTTATGTACTAAAAAGGAAAATCTAGGAGTTGATCGATGCCAAGGCCATCACTATGCGTAATAGCGATAAGACGGTCACCACCAACATGATCTCTCTCCAATTCAGCAATCTGCCCCTCAAGAAGTCCCGGATGGTGTAGTATCTATTCCCCGGACGATGATAAACATTGTTAATCTCCCTCCGACCAGGGGTCAAAACCATAACCTGGTACCCCTAACTACTCAGCGTGGTGAGATTATGTGGGTTCATCCCGATCTGGTGTCAGAGATTGAGAAAGAGACTCAAGCTGCTAAAGCTAAGTCTGAAAAGAACTCAAGATGCAAACCATGTCATATGGTTGCGATATCCCCGACATCAGAAGAAGAGGCTTTGGCAACCGGGACCCGGTCAGACAAGGTCTACCTCAAGGACTATGGAGGAAGCCAGGAGGAACCAACGACAAACACTTCAGCTGCCAAACCTCCAGAGCCTGAACCTGTTATACCAGAAGCAGGTCCTTCTAGACCAACTTTGGTGGACAAGGACAAGCAAAAATAAGTTCGTTTTGATAAACCTTTGAAGAATATTCAAAACAAAGGTTTAGAAAAACTATATAACTTCGACATCTTGGCCCAGTTGGCTAATACACCAGCCCGATTGTCCATTTTCGAGCTCCTAAGGCTATCCAAAGACACTCGTCAAGCCTTAAGTGAAGCGTTAATGCAGGCGGATGTATGCTTGACTCAGCTCAAGTCCCCTGATAAAGAGCCTGTGGCATGTCCTTAATGCCATAGTGTGATGGAGGTGGTCCCTAATATCACTTTCACTCAAGAGGACATGTTGTTGAAACATAACAAGCATGACATGCCTCTTTATTACACCGGATATGTTGGCTCCATGGAGGTAGAGCAGATTCACATAGATCCGGGATCGTCGATCAGCATTATCCCTCACAGTCTGTTAAGACCGTTGAGAATCCCTACAAGCGAACTGGCTTACACTACCACCATAATCGTAGGATTTAATGCCAGAAAGAGCAAACTATTGGGGAAGATTCGTCTGAGGATCCAGATTGGTGATCTTAGATCAGTGGCTACATGCTACGTCATTGATTCAGAGGTGTCTTACAACATCCTATTGGGCAAACCTTGGATCCACGATCATAATATCGTTCCTTCCACTCTACATCAATGCTTCAAATATGTAGACGCCCGAGGGACAGTGAAAACAGAATTTGTGGATCTCAATCCTTTCAAAGGAGTTGAATCCTACTATTCTGATGCCATGTTGTACACCCAAGACTACATGAAGGAGGTGTCAGGCAAGACGAAAGAGGAATCCTACCAGGAGCCAGGAAAGCCACATGCTGAGCAACCTTTGTCAATCCAAGTGAAAGGGCGGATTACTCGTCCGAAGGTCATGGAACCCATGGCTGTCCACTTGAGCAGAACCAAATCGGGAGGAGGAAGTGACCCTCTAGTGATCACTTTAAACCAGAAGCCCCCACATTTGGTCATCAACCTCAGGCGCAACAAACAGCCGACTGATGTAAATGCAACCCGGAACGTGGTTTCTGACGATAATAAAGATTCTTTTTTCCAGTATACTGGCGCTCAATTTCCAAATCAGGAATCCTCTCCTCATAACAATATAGAACTTGTAGCACAAAAATTCTTGGAAGCTATAGACTACTATCATCCGTATGTGTGGGAAGTGGCGTCAACATCTAATGTTATCACGACATACGGGCCACATGAAGATTCTATCTTTATTATCCCGCCTATTCACAACAATCAGCATCCAATAGTCTTCGGTCACATGCGGAGCAGACCGATTGTACAAGAAGATTCTCATGAGTCCGATGCTGGGAAAATGCAGGTTCAAAGATATAGCCCACAAGCTTTGAAGATTATGCAAAGCATGGATTATGACCTGAAGTTAGAACCAGGCCTCAACTATGGGAAAGGCAGGCGAATGCCGTTGCATGGTGACTCCTACCGTCAACGAACTCATTTCGGGTTAGGGTATACCACGTCTCTTGCGACTCCTGAGTCAAGTGAGGATACCTTTTTCTCTTCTCAGGATGGGTCATCGTCTTCCGACTCATATGCTGGTCTCGAACGAGTATTGTCAGCAAATACGGTATTGACAGATTCTCTCGAAGTAGACGAACAGGAATCTGAATCGTTCGAAAATAACTCTTGGGCACAGCAAATGGATACACAATGGGAACTTCGGTTCAAGTAGAGAGAACCGCCCACTGAAGATAAAGTTATCCAGGTCGATGTTGGGGATAAATTTTTACCAAAGCCGATATTTATCAGTAATAATCTTTCCGAAGCAGAAAGGGAAGAGATAATCCAGCTGATAAAAGAATATATCGACATCTTTGCGTGGAATTATGAGGATATGCCAGGTCTTGATCCAAAAGTGGCTACCCATAAGCTCAACATACTGCCCAATTCGAAGCCTGTAAAACAACACCAACGCCGGTTCCGCCCGGATATGATGGATGCCATTGAAGCCGAAATCAAGAAGTTGGTAGCCTGCGGGTTCATCCAGGAAGAACAACATCCTGATTGGGTCGCCAATGTTGTCCCGGTCATGAAGAAAAGCGGGAAAGTCTGCATTTGCATCGACTTCCGAGATATCAATGTGGCTTGCCCCAAGGATGAGTTCCCTCTTCCTATTACAGACGTCATGATCGATAATACGTGCGGTTTTGAGCACATGTCTTTTTGGACGGATTTTTAGGATATAATCAGATTAAGATGGATCTTGAAGACGAGAAGCATACTGCCTTTCGTACACCACTGGGGGTATATTGCTACACAGTCATGCCTTTTGGATTGAAGAATGCCGGGGCTACTTATCAGCGGGCTATGAGTAACATATTCCGTGAGCATCTACACAAAATAGTGGAATGTTACGTAGACGACATCGCTGTCAAAAGCCACCTCAAGGTCAATCACATCCAAGACTTAAAGAAGTGTTCAAGTTGATGCGCCAACATCAGCTTAAAATGAACCTTACGAAGTCCTTTCTCGGTGTATCCAGTGGCAAATTCCTGGGATTTGTCATGACCGCCAAAGGCATTCAAGTTGACCCTGATAAAGTAAAGGCTATCCTAGAAATGCGACCGCCCCGTAATCTGAGAGAACTCAGGGGATTTCAAGGTCGCATGGCTTATATCAGGAGATTCATATCCAACCTCTCTGGGAGATGTCAGCCTTTGTTTCGTCTGATGAAGAAAGGTGTGTCATTCGTATGGGACGAAGACTGTCAGCAAGCGTTTAATGATATCAAACGCTATCTTACTAATCCTCCAGTTCTAGTACCTCCCATCATAGGAAGACCATTTTTGCTGTATGTTCGAGCAATGGATCATTCTTTAGGAGCTCTCCTCGCACAGAAGAACAACGAGGGTCATGAACAGGCTATCTACTATTTAAGCAGGATGATGGTCGGAGCTGAATACCGGTACAATCCAGTGGAAAAAGAATGCTTGGCCCTAATGTTTGTCATTCAGAAGATGCGACATTACGTCATGGGCCAAACTATTTATATCATCTCCAGAATCAATCCTCTTCGGGTATTGATGAACAAGCCAAGTGTTCTTAATTCCCGACTCGCGACTTGGGCGATGTTATTAACACCGTATTATATGGTGTACGTCCCCCAGAAGTCTATCAAAGGTCAAGCCTTGGCTGAATTCTTAGCTGCTCATCCAATTCTGGAAACCTCTAAATTATACGAGGATATTCCCGATGAAGTTGCAGAATATAATTCTGCAATGGAAGGAGATACGTGGCAGCTATTCTTCGATGGTGCCTCCAGGACTGGTCCCAAGGGGAACGTGGTTTCAGGAGTAGGAATTGTCCTGGTAACTCCTGATAAACTCGTTATCTATCGAGCATATTCTCTTAGCGAACCCTGCTCTAACAATGTGGCAGAGTATAATGCCCTACTAATCGGGCTTCAAGTCGCTAAAGAATTAGAGATTGAATACCTGGAAGCTTTTGCTGATCGTCAATCAAGTCAGAGGAATATATGAAGTCTGCAACCCAGACCTCATTCCTTATCACCAAGCAACGATCGAGATAGCTATGTCTTTTAAATGATTCTTCCTAGAACATGTGCCTCGATCTCAAAATTTGGAAGCTGATGCCCTGGCCAGCCCAGCTTCAGATCTAGCTATTCCTATAAGAAGGCAGAATTCGGTGATCCTTCTTAACAGAGATTTATTCTGTGTGAAAAATAATTTTCATATAGAACGCAGCTACGTTGTAAACACGGTTCCTCCTAAGAGAGACTGGAGAAGTCCCTTTATAGACTTCGTGTCATACGAAATCTTACCAGAGGATCCTAAAGAAGCAGTATCCATCAAAAGACGATCATTACGCTTCTATTTTGATGCATCTTCATAATATCTATATCGCCGAACATACGATGGACTGCTATTATAATGTCTCTCTGACGATAATGCAAAATGGGTTATCCGAGAAGCTCATGACGGTGTATATGGAGCACATCAACCCGATCCTAAGTTACAGGATCGTATCAGGAGGATGGGCTACTACTGGCCTACCATGATTGCAGATGCCGTGAAATATGCAAGACAATGCAAAGCCTGTCAAGTTCATACAAATTTTATACATCAGCCTTCTGAGTATTTACATCCTACGATTGCATCATGGCCCTTTGAAGCATGGGGTATGGATATCATTGGTCCTATTCACCCGTCTTCTTCTAGAGGACATTGGTTCATATTGGCTATCACAGATTATTTCTCTAAATGGGCGGAGGCGATCCCTCTTGCCGAGGTGAAGACATCCAACGTGATCAGCTTTATAAAGCATCATGTAATTTATCGCTTTGGGATACCCCGGAGAATAATTCATGATAACGGGCCTCAATTCATCAGCCAAGCGTTTCACCGATTTTGCGATAAGAATCAGATACAGAATGTGGCCTCGACGGCTTATAATCCTGCTGCTAATGGTTTGGCGGAAGCCTTCAACAAAACTATTATCAAACTCTTGAAAAAGTTTGTTTCTTCGAACAAAAGTGATTGGAATGAGAAGCTGGGAGAATGTCTCTGGGCATATCGCACAACGGTACGAACACCAACAGGATGTACCCTATTTTCATTGGTTTATGGGTGTGAAATAGTTCTCCCCATTGAAATCCAAATTCTATCACTCAGAATAGCCGTGGCTAATGAGTTAACTCAGGAAAATAATGATCACTTAAGGCTTCAAGAGCTAGAATGATTAGACGAGAAACGCCTTCAAGCTCAACAGCGCATTGCATTCTACTAGGCACACATTTCCAGAGCTTTTAATCAAAAAGTGAAGGAAAGAGAGTTCAAAGTTGGCGAGCTAGTTCTAGTTGTGAAGAGGCCAATGATCATTACACACAAAAGTAAGGGAAAATTCCAGCCTAAATGGGAAGGTCCTTATATGGTTGAAACGACGTTCTCAAATGGCGCCTACAGATTAGCCAAGCCTAATGGAGATTTAATAATGGCTCCTATCAATGGCAAATTCCTAAAGAAGTACTATGCTTGATCTCCTTTGCTCAAAGGAGTATGATGAAGATTTCATTCTGATGACACTACATATAAAGATTAGTTGGATCATATTCTATCATGTTATTATGACCTCTGAATATATATGTTTGACTAATTTGAAACTTCAAAACCTATCACGTCCATATTACCTCTGATAGTATTTTGTATAAAAATTTAGTTGGATCATATTCTATCATGTCCATATAACCTCTGAATAGATATATCCAGCTGAAACTTACCGAAAGTATATCACGTCCATATTACCTCTGATATCACTTTCATCTTAGCCTATCATTTATATTCAAAAGTGATAAGTCCACAAAATCAGAAGAAATATTTTTATTATCTCTGGAATAGCAAAATTATAGAAGAAGAAAAAAGATACATCATTGGGGAGGAGCAGTTAAGTCGCGAATCTGTTGCGCTAAAGCAGCCATCCTCTCATTCCTGGAGTCTAAGATGTTAGCGCGAGCCCGCTCCAGTCGTGCCTCGTCATCACTCAAGAGGGATAGTTCAGACCGAGCATGAACAAAACCGGAGCGGATGACACCCGCATGTGCCAAGTTCTGCTGAGCTGAATCCATTCGGCTCTTCAGCACATCTCGAGCTGCAGACGTCTTGAGAGCCCGCTCCTTTGCCTGAGCGAGTTTAGCTTCCAATTTGTGAACCCTTGCGTCATTTCCCTCACATTCGGCCTCGCACTTGGTTAGCTGAGGGATAACTTCCGCCAAGACAGCCTGCTCTTCATCCATCTCCTGCTGTTGTTTCAGGATGGATTTGTTTAAACATTCCATCTGCTTAGCAAGCTTCGCAGTCAAAGAGTCGTACTCGGCCTGAACCATATCATCGACGCTGCCTCGAGATAATTGCAAATATTCGTTAATGGGTTGTTCTAAACCCTTAACTATTTGCTCCAGCGCATCAGCTCTTCCAGCGTCGTTGAAATTTCTGATCGGCGCTATCGCAAGCTGGGAGGACGTCAACAGATTATCAAAGCTCAAGTTCTTCCCCAGCACCATGGAAATCAACTCCTTCAAACTGCGGTAGAATAGGCTGGTATATTGTTCAATCAGCATATCGAAGACCGGATGCACGCTAGGAGTGGCTGCGATACCAGGAAATCGCCTTTCAGGAATGACTGCGGAGGACGTTGCCACAGTCGTTGCCTCTACAGATGGTGCCACAAAAGAAGGTACACCAACAACGGTTAAAGTTGCTCGCAAACTCAACAAAAGAGGCACAGTCGTGATGACGGGCTCATCCACCTCTGAGGATATCTGAACTGTTGTTGGCGAGACCACACCCAAAAATGTTGCGGACGAAGGATCGGCAGCTTCTAAGCATGCCTCTTCGGTATCAAACATCGCCATTTCATCGGCAGGATTCGCAACAAAGTCAAAGGTTGCGTCAACTCCGCCCTCCCCAGAGATGTCTTCACCTGAAAAGAAGACATGAGAAAGTTAATATCAACTTGATGTTAATTTTCCTAAAAGAGACATAAAGACAATATTTACCCATGGCCGATGGTATATATGTCGCGTCTGCAGCCTGTACAGCTAAATCATTTCTTAATGATGCTAAGCGAGCTGTCATACCTGGAGAAGAGGGCGCACCAACTGACGTTGGAGGATAGTCTTCCCAGTCGTCACCAAGATCCACTCGAGGTTCATCGGGTGGAATCTCGCTGAAAATACTTACAGACGAAGGAGGGGTTATCCCCATTATTTGTCTGGATAAAGGTATTCTTAATAGGCTCGGCCTTGAAGGCGATCTCATAGCACTACCAGAAGCAGTAGTAGCAGCAGCGATCTCGAGCAAAGATTCTCCGACACTGTCAGCCGGAACTATGGAGGTTCACTCTCTAAAAGGCGAAGGACCTCTGATCAAAGAATTATCCCCAACAGGGAAAACGACAAGCTCGCTCCTAGAAGCCCCCCTGGTGGAAGCCCTTTTCGGACCTCTGGCAGTCTTCTTCTTGCGGGGGGAAGGCTCTTTCAGAGTGGAAGCCTTTCGTTTCTGGGGATAACGAGAGGCTCCGCTGGCGGAGCTATTACGCCTCTCGGTATTATCAACAAGTACTTGTCTGCCCCGGTGGTATCTTCATCTTCATCTGAGGAAACAGACGGAACCTCCTCCCTCGCAGTAGATCGATGGGAGGGCATCCGGAAACTTCCACGCACATCAAAATCACGATGGAAGGTATTGATGGACGCATAGAATTGCGCGTACGAGTACAGAATGCGCAACTCTATGGAGAGAGAAGTCGCGGGCACAGCAAAAGTTGCACCCGTACAGCCCGTGATGAAGTACCGCCATCCTCTGGCTCCATCAATAAGTCCACCTTTGGACTTAAAACTGGTGATGTGATTCCCCACATGCAACTGGTCATACCCAAATTGCCTGGCGAACCGACTGGGCAAATAAGGCTCCAGGTAGCAGTGGTCCTCACTTCTGTACAGAAAATGGGAAGGTCTAATGCAGACCAACCAGTAGAAGGCTTCAGGAGAAAGAATGGTCTTCCCATTACCCTCATCCTTAAGTTTTGTCCCCTGTTGATTGATATGTACGGGGGGGGGACGATACAGAAGAGCTTCCAGCCGGGGGGCAAAATTTAATGCTCGCCGGCAATCTACGACGGTCGCCACGTTCCAAAGGGAATTCTTGTAGTTCAACAAGAAGTTATTTCCCGAACTGCTGGCAGGACCGGGAGACATCACCCTAGTGTTGTGAAGGATTAACCATCCCATCAAGTATAGGAATGGTAATTCCACTCGGGAAAATCCTTTACGCTGCGTATCATCAGCTAGTAGCCCATCAGTAATGGCCCTCAGGCCAGCTTGTATTCTACACACCATGGCAGGGAGCAGGCCCAATCTTGCTTCGAATACCAAACGCACTGCGGGCCATAAGGTGTTGCGATGTATGCGATCCGCAGACGCGATGCCAGGCACTACCATCGGCGTAGCCAGACAGAAAAGAAGCCAGCCAGTTGAGCTTCCCTTGACAGAGGCTTGCGACAATGCCTCATATAACTGAAGGCTTTAGTGCCTGCAGGATAACCCCCTATCTCCTCATCAAGAGTATAATCTGGAGCCCCTGCGTCTTCAATAAGGTCATCGACCGTATGGGCACTGAGCATGCTCAGGAGGTTCAAGGGCTTATCTCTGCTATCTACAACCTTGTCCGGCTTAACGTTTCTGGCATGATGGAAGAAGAGGTAGGCTACCCACTTATTGATATGAACCAAATCAGAGGGCTCTTTGTAGAAAGTGGTACAGGCAAGATAGTGGCACATTAGCTCCTGGTACACTACCACCGCCCGAGGTTTTGTATCCCTCAGCTCCCTGGTTGTAGGAACGTACTCCTCATAAGGAGTGTCTCCCATTGGTAGCTTGGAGATCTCTGCCATCTCATGCAGGGCCAAGCCCAACTCACCTAGTGGAGTGGCAAATGTCCCGGTAAGCGAATTGTATCGCTCCATCAAGGCTAAGAACAAGTTTGGGTTGACAGGCAGTCCAACACTTGTGGCGCTCACAGCCGTGAACAAGCCAATACTTTCCAGCTCCGTCTGAAAGTCCCAGGCAATTAAACTGGCCCATCGAAGATTCCTCGGGCTAAGCCATCCACTGGTCCGAGGGTTGACCTTAGGGTACACTCCTTCTTGCCCAAAAATCATTGCAGAAAGTCGATATTTGGACCGGTTGGATCAACGACGTATCCTCACTCGGGACGCTACCTGGCAGTAATCCCCTAAAGGGCATAACTGGGCCTGAAGGTCTGCTCATATAGGCCCCTCGGTTCAATCCTTTGTTATATAAAATCTTCCCCGGTCGGCCGTGAAGATCTAGAGTCAGAGCCCACATCATCTTCCTAGGATGTGTGGCATGGAAGAACGCAGAGATAGGGTAATCCCTGGGCATCCTAGGCAGATACATGACCGTGCCCTCAGCAGTAAATACCCAATCCTCCTTCTTGGGTTTAGTCTGGGACTGCTTGTCGATAACATCCCCGAACAAGAAACCTGGTTTCTTATACTCCGTCCCGTCTATGTATGTCAGGGGCTCCCCACTGATCATACTCAGCAGCATGCGTTCTCCTTGGGACGAGATCAGGGTTCCCCGTTCTTTAGGATAATCGGCGCCAGAGATGGGAAATATCACATGGGACAAGTCCTCCAAATAGTTTGAGTTCATAATCCCGGCAGCAGAGCCCATCACCTTAGCCAAAAAAGGGATCTGCAAGACCACTGCAAAATGCAAGAAAATAAGTCAGTTTTTATATTGGACGTTACACCCTTGCAGTTTACGCCAAAGATCATCAGTCTGAGCTTTTACGCCAGACTGCAAAAAACTTGAGTCTTATGTTGGAAACTATTTTCCATTGCGTAAAACTCAAGGTTGGCAGTATCTAACAGTCTGAGCTTTTACGCCAGATTGACAAAATTTGAATTTTTACGCCGGTATTCATATCCAGCGCGTAAAACTCAAAGTTTGTAGTATACGCCAAATCTCGACAGTCTGAGTTTTTATGCTAAACTGCAAAAATTTGGAGTTTTTACGCTGACACATTAGGAATGTGAGCGTAATAATAAAATATCTCTGTGCATCATCTTCCTCAAAGAGGTTCTTAGCACAGTAGATGACCTTGCGCATACACGCACAACGTGTGCGAAGGGTTTTTCTCTCGAAGTCTTTACCTGTAATGTCCGGAGCACAGCTCGACGGTGGAGCACTGCGTTCAGATCGGGACTCGCTCAGCCTAATGGGAGTTGCTCGTGCTTGAGCAGTAGAGCGAGATGAGGAAGCGACCTTCTTTCCCTTAGCAGTGGAAGCTTGTTTAGGTGCCATGGCGAATATGAGTTATCAGGAAAGAGACGAAGAAGAAAAGTTTTTTTGAAAGCAAGGGTTTTGCGAAGATAGATAAAAAGTTTCTCTCTCAAAACCTTGGGCTATTTATAGAGTTCGGATAACTCTTCGAATCCTTAACCAAATCCGATATTTAATATTCGGTTATGATTTGGGACCACGTCAGTCCATCATTTGAAAAAAAAAGACGGACAATCATGCTGCGTAACGGATCCGACTTTTACGCTCAGAGGCTATAAATCAATGGTTTTACGCTCAGCAGCTTTTACGCTCAGAAGCTATAAATCTACGGTTTTACGCCCAGCAGCTTTTACGCTATGAGGCTATAAATCTACGGTTTTACGCTCAGCAGCTTTTACGCTCAGAAGCTATAAATCTACGATTTTACGCTCAGCAGCTTTTACGCTATGAGGCTATAAATCTACGGTTTTACGCACAGAAGATACAGATCTATGATTTTACGTCCAGAAGCTACCAGATGCTATGGTCTACGACTTTTTCTAGAAGGCCAATCCCATGGGTTTACGCTGAAAATGCTCCTTTTTGGCTACGAAACATTCCAAGTGCTTGGAACACACAGAGGTTAGTATTGAAGATGATTCTCCTTCTTGGACCACTGGGAGTTCATTCAAAGTCTAGTCAGAATCTCTTACAGAAGTTCAAGTATTTCTCGCCCTTTTTCAAGGGATTTTCGGGAAACCATTCTTGAAGATGATGGTCTGAACAAGAATTCTTCGTATCAAATAAGTGACAGTTCAGAAATTCTACGCGACTCCTCGTCCAAAACAGCATGACAGTTTGGATCTTCAAAACAACTTAATGTTAAGGAGCTTTCTACGCATCTTCCATTACGCGTAAAAGATGGGACGTGGTCATATAATCGTTTATCAGAGTCAGCATAAAATTATTCAGACTTTCTCACAGTAAATATGGCAAATCAGCTTGCGTAAAAGAAGACAAGTCTATTAATCATGATTACATATGATAAAAATCCAGTTTACAAAGGATTTTTCATTTTCATGATTACATATGATGGAAATCCTTTTTTTTTACAAAGGATTTCTCATTAAAGATCACACTGGGAATCTGTTGTGCCAGGTTCTCATATTAATGGAGATCTTTTTCTTCTTCTATAGTACTTCATCGGCTTCTGCGGCCGATGAACAAGAAAATGATTAATGGCGGGAGGATACAGAACTGGGCATGTATCAATTACGCAAGGCCACCCTCCATACGCCATGGCAAGCATGTCCTAGAAATTGTGTTAGGGGTTCAGACCCAACACAATACTGGAAGACAGGGCCAAACTGCCTACCCTCGTCCAGCGCCATAATGGGAGAAAATACAGCTTGCAAGCTGTGTGGCCAAATGAGACCCTTCCTCTCTCCTGGACGAATCGCCATATAAAATTGCGGATTATCCCGAGCAAAGGAAGCTATGATATCCTTCCATGATACATCATTGCAGAGGACATTTGCTCGAAGACGCCTCCTTTTACGGCTCCTTTTATGCTGGAAGAGCATGATTTTCTTCTTCTTCCTCAGGTCAGCCCGATGAATGTCAACATCCATCTTTTAGGTGAAGGAAGTGTGGAAAGAAAGGTTCACTCACTTGCCTTTATATAGGCAGAAGAGAACAACTCAAATCCCAACAAATTCTTAAAAATTTGCCGAGAAATCAGCCTCGCAGAACGAGCCAAATCTGATCGTTTCATGCTTCATTCAAAGTATTTCAAATTACGAGGAATTTGAAAACTTTGAAGGGGGTCTTGTAGAAGCATAAAAAATATGCTGGAGAGTTGTACGCGTAAGATCCCCAAATATGCATGAAGCCCGCATAAAATAAAGCTCCAGCACTAGGTGGCATAAAATATGACTTCAGAGTCATTGGCGTACAACAGAGCTTCAACGCTGTTTAGCGTAAAACAAAGCTCCAGAACAACCAGCGTAAAGCAGTCCTTCCAGACTGCTTCGACGTAAAAATGTTGCTACATCGCCACTTCGACGTAAAACCTGTCTGCTTTTAATGTAGCAAGAAGTTGTACGAGGAACTCTTCGTATTCCTCGAATGAACCTGTCAGACGAAGTAGTGAACCTGACTCCTGACAAAGAGTACTGCACGGCGATCGAGAGGACGGCTGTAATGATGACTCTGCACAGAGCCCCAGACTGTCGTCTAGTGACATAACCCTTGATATAAGACGTCGTTTACGCATTCAAGGAATACGCTGCCTATTCTACACAGGCAGAGATGATCTTTACGCTCAGGATGAGACAAAACCAACCGCCACGTCAAAAGCTGTTCTTCGTACAGAACTCGAGGCACGTCTCTGCAGTTAATGCGCGAGATGGGGGTAGATCTCTGCATTTAATGCACGAGATTTGGTTCTACTTTTAATGACTGGGAGAGCTAAAATTAGGGCTAATATGCTCATGTCACTATCCCTGCATATTACGCCAACCAGGCTATTTTCAACTATAGGAGCACGCCGTATGCTATCTTATTAAAATACGCCAACCAGGCTATTTTTAACTATAGGAGCACGCCGTACGCTATCTCCTCGAAATACGCCAATTCAAGCTATATTTGCAAGGTACGTGATAAAGCTACTGGCCCAGAATACGCTCAAGACCTCAGTCAAAGAAGGATAATTGGCTATCTTTACGCTAGTTACCTATCCATGCAGCATCAAGCTTTACGCAGAACTTGGCTCCTACACCAATAAGACAGCTATGTGGCTTCTACGCCAACCAGACAGCTATTTGGCTTCTACGCCAACAAGACTGTCATGTCCCAGTCCCAAAATACTTAGGACTAGGAACACGTAAGCATGCCAGCCGTATGGATATGGCAACTCCAATATATGAAAACCAAACCCATACGTACGCTGTAATATGAATATCAATCCATAAGTGGTATAAATCTATCACAAGTCACAGGGTATAATCTAAATCTCATCCACGAAAATTAAATATAAATAAATAACCAATATTTATGAATCTATATCTCAATAAGAAGTATCTAAGGATGATAGTTGGGTGGAAACAAATCCACTACCAACTCGAATATAAGAGCAACTAAAATATAAGTACAACACAATATATGAATACCAGCTAACAATCACGGGGCTCGAAGAGATGACATCCTCGCAACATATGTAACCATCCGAACCTACTCCTGCGAATACTCAATAACAGATACACCTGGAAGGGGCCAGGTCCTCAGAGGGACATAACAAGATACATAAACACACATGCCAATAAAGTACTAAAATAGATATCCAATGGTCGCCTAACCGTCTAAGTGAATGCAGTTAAGAACAACTTTCCCCACAAGTGAGCTATCTGGCTGAAAACTGGGATTTGGCATGGTTCTCTATTGGAGATCCAGGGGCCTACAAAGGCACGTCATCTTTTGAACGACGGAGGCCTGCCTGATAATAATATAATATATAGTGGTCATTACCACCCGTATCTCCAGCGAAGAATTCGGACGCACAATAGAAAAAGTGCAAAGGAGCTCAAATGCGGTACTTGTTGTTCTCTCCACCCCATGCTCTAAGCATGTCACATCCATGACACAATTTGGTTCATAGCCTATTCTTAGTACCCTAGCCCAATCCTGGAACCAAACAAGAACAAGGATGAGACCACCGTACTACAATAGGCTATGTCCATAGACCTCTAATAACTGTTAAGTCTACTAGCATGCAAAATTTCTAACAGTAGTTATTCCTAACGCACGACCTATACGTATAGGAGGCCAGACCTGTCACGCAGTCCGTGATCTATATGAGACTCACACTCGTGTAACAACTATGTCCCGGCCAATGAACCTAATGATGCTACATGATAATAGGGTAGTCTCATAAACAAGGTCAATGCATATACATAATAAAAATATATCGCGACGACACCGTCGCGTGCATTTTATATAACAGTTAAAATATATGAACTAAAGACAGAAAATAAAGATGCATACAACATATGGAATATAAATAATAGTACAATGGCAAGGTATACTTGCCTGCTCTAAAAAAGGATGAAGTCACAACTCAAGGCGTCGTCCGATCTACCCGTCACATAAATTAAACAAGTTAGGTTACAAAAGTGGGTGAATAGGTTCCTCCATTTTAATTAATTTTTAATTCTGAATAAATAATCTAAAATAGTATTTTAATCTTATTATAATCTAATTTTATTGTTAAATCCTAATTTTGGTCCAAAGAAAGTCAACTTTACGGATTTGTGATCCATGGTACGCAAATCAAGGCAATCCGTTGACCCAAAAGTCAACCAACTCAAATCTTGGATTTGTGTGTGGAATCCTATTGATTTTAATGCTACATGAACGCTGGAATTGACAGTTTTATAAAATCATAAGTCGGTAAAGAGTTATGGCCACAAGGGCGCATAGATGACAGTTTTCGGTAGTTTCCTATTTACGTCTACGTTGCACGAATTTTACAATAGAATAAAATTATATCTTAAATTCTAGAAAAATACTTTTCTGGAATTTCATCATGTCAGCTTTCCGAAACTTCAAATGGTTCGTAATTCCGAGTTCGGGATCTCCCAAAATCTCGAAAATACGAAAACACGTCTGATTTTGGACAGCTGACACTTTCGGAATATTCTGAAAAAATAGGTTCTGAAATTACTGAAATAATTTATATATTTAGAAAACTAACCTTGATATGATTCTAACAAAAAAAACTGGAGCGCGTTTGGAGTCCGGAGCTAGGAGATATCTTCTTTTTAAGTCGTCATAACTACTAGAAAATAAGGCTGAATTTATGACGAATTTTGACTATTTTTGGACGAAAAAGAGAGGAGTTTGGGATAAAAAAATGGAAGATGAGTTTATTCCATAAGTCCAATAGGTATTTATAATGGTGAAGATTGTTTAATTGAATAAGACTAGGATTGGCTAATTTGGATATGATTAGGATCAGTTTAAATAAGGATAGGATATGCATGAAGTTGTTTTCCTAGTAGGCTCAGGATTTGAATTAATTTAAAATAGAGTTTGAGTTCATCTCAATAATTTATAATCTTAAATAGAATTAAAGATAATACAAATAATTTATATATAATCTTATTAATATCTATTAACACTAAATTAGCTCTATCTAATATTAAGACTTTATATATCCAAATAAATCCTCAATAATTCCAAAAATTCAATAATTACTTAAAATCTAAATAAATTACAGAAAAATATATTTAAATATTTTAACTCTAAAATAAATGTTTGGTAGTAACAATATTCAAGTATGGTCTCATAGTAAATCATGGAAGTCCTAAAAATTTATGTTTTCTAAGTTTTAATTACCAAAAATTCTAGAAAATCTCTAAAATCTAAAATAACCTAAAATAATTCTAAATAAATATTTATATAAGTAAATATATCAAGAAATTTATTTTCTAATTAACTAAGAGAATACTCTAAAGAAATTCAACATCTATAATAAATATAATAATATAAAATACACACAAAATATCTATTTTGGGTGAGGGGGTTTACAATCTACCCAACTTAAAAGAATTTCGTCCTCGAAATTAAAAATAAGGCATGGTTTGATAAATCATTCACATTCGTACATAAGGCAAGTCAATCGCAATCTCTTTCAAAAATTTAAATAACGAAATATATTCAAATCTATCGCAATCATTTCAAAATTAAAATAACCACTGTTTAAATCAAAATTCAACCTGTCGTAATCTCTTCTCGATTTTAAATAATCAACATCCACATCTAACTCAAATCTATATGACATTCCACATCAATATTTATATCACAATTTTCAACTATCATAATCTCCTCTAGACTTTAAATAATACACAATTCTAATCAAATCTTATTCCTATTTTTAACTGATGAATTTTGTACTCTTCAAATTTTAAACTCAATTTTTATCCTCAATATTTCAAATAGGTGATCCAACAATCAAATTTCAACTTTAAATTCAAATCATCAAATTATAAAATTTTAAATCTAATTCATCAATTGTTCAAGTCTAGAATTTTATATTTATCCTCAAAATTTAAATCGATGATTCAACCTTCAATATTTAAATCATGTGCTCAAATTATAAATATTTGGTTCGCAATATCGAGATATCAAAATTCATTAAATCCTCATCATCTTAATCATTCTTCTAAAAAATTTCAAAATTAAAATGACTTAAATCCCTCAATCTAATCTTACTTGATCACAATCTTTTTTTTTTTTACCTCAAGTTGACAATGTAATTTCTACCCAACTTAGAATTTATCCATCTATCACATAAGGCTATATACTTTAAGAAAAATATTTCTTAATTTATTTACTCATGCCATTCAATCCTTAAAACTTCAACGCCGATTATATCATATATGATATGCCCTTAATTACAAAAGAATAATCCTCAAGTATGTGATCGGCCTATGGGGTATATATAGTACTCTCTGTGTATCAAACTTATACCAAGCACGAGGTTTCGTCTTTCCGAAATAAGGAAAGACGGAGATCAATAATAAAGAGTTCAAGGGAGAGGTAATAGAATAGAAGTATCGGGATCAAGGCGTTTAAAGAATTCAAATGGGAATTGTCAAAGCAGTTGTGGATTGAAATCCTATTTTGGTAATTCTTTGTTCGCATGCTCGTATTAGTACAGTTATGTAACCGATACAATATGTCAGACATATCTAGGGCAAGTATATTTGTCTACTAATAAACTATGTATCTCAATCCACGCAAAGTAGTATTGCGAAGGGCGAACCAAAATTTACTAAGGTTGTCCAGACCGTAATAAACTGATTTTGATTAAACAATTGTATCAGTAGGCGTCCCCAATAATACATATCTCATGATCAAGCTCGATAAAAGAATAAGCTTGCAAAACTAGGCTATATAATAGCAGCATAAGTCAAGGTAGTATATGAAATATAAATGCGCTAGATCATGATGAAAGAAGTCACAACATATTTCAAGTTCACAAGAAGTTAAGACTATACAATCTCTACAGTTGTCATACAACTCCTTGTCTAAGTCGCTAGTCGGCCAAATAGGGGCATGGACCTCTAAATTCTATCGTCTGAATAACCACTGTCGTCTTATGCTAGCATACAATTAATGTCATTCAGTTACACTTCAATAATAGGTCAAAAGACTATGTGATAGTAGGTTGTGAGGCATACTACCCAACTTATAATAAACTAATATTGTATTGTCTTAAGGATACCGTAAAAACTCCTGTTAAGGTCTACGAGAAGGGGTCTTGGTATTTATTAGGGTATCCTCTTATATTACATAGGTCATGGTCATCTTACGTCTTAGTCATAGGGCTTATAGAACAAGTGTCAATAGTAAGGATAGAAGAGTTACTGGCTGTCAAGGGGAAAGGGATCTAACTTGTATCGAGGTGGGGGTACAAATTATGCAACTTAAAGCTAAGGGGTAATCATTAGGTCATAATCTACAATAATAACTTAAGCTGTCAAGTTCTAATTACCAATCACATAATTCAAAATTTTAAGAGTAACAACCAAAATCCTAGCAAGCTATATATATCCTAACATAGAATAAAATCACTTGGTCTATAATCAAAAGTGTCAGATGGCACGAGTTGAAAGATGAAGAGAAGAAACATAATCAGTCGTTGCACACTAGCGAGCACTATGGTCGCAGAGGAGCAATATATGAAATTAAAATAGAGGGCTCTAGATAGCATCATGGTTCTCTAAGGGGGGTAGTATGCTAGTTGCTATGTTCGAGGTATGATCAAGGAAAATATTCTACGCATTGCTCTTGGCTTTCTAAGGTACTGTCTACTAATAATAAGACAATGATCTAAGTTTATAGTTCTCCAATACTATCTAACTATGAAGGTCAGGTTCAGTCCTAATTTTCAAATTTTTGGTTTTCTATTGGTTCCTCAATACTAGGGTCAAACAATATGGCCGAACTTCTAACTAACCCTAGTAGTATCTATACTACTCTCAAGTCCTTCATAATACATCAAGGGATAATGGTAAACCAATCTATAGATAAGGAATTCTAGGGTTCACTAGATATTCTAAACTTAGTAGGGTATCAACACTCTAGTGGTACTCTTAATAGGAAGGTTACTTTACTTATCATTTAACAACATGAACTTATATATTCTAGGAGAGGCTATACTCAAGAAACTAATAGGGAAGCACATAAATCAAGCAGGATACAAATTATTCAAATGGAATGGATTGGAAGGAGGATGAGTCGTAACCAATATGGATGAGATCCTATACTCTAGTCCTAGGTGCAGGCTTGTTCGGTATAGTAACGTAACCGAGACAATATGCTCTCGACCTGCATGGGCCACCACAAAAATATGTCACACCCCAGTCCCAAAATACTTAGGACTAGGAACACGTAAGCATACCAGCCGCATGGATATGACAACTCCAATATATGGAAACCAAACCCATACATACGCTGTAATATGAATATCAATCCACAAGTGGTATATATCTATCACAAGTCACAGGATATAATCTAAATCTCATCCACGAAAATCAAATATAAATAAATAACCAATATTTATGAATCTATATCTCAATAAGAAGTATCTAAGGATGATAGTTGGGTGGAAACAAATCCACTACCAACTCGAATATAAGAGCAACTACAATATAAGTACAACACAATATAGGAATACCAGCTAACAATCACGGGGCTCGAAGAGATGACATCCTCGCAACATATGTAACCATCCGAACCTTCTCTCCTGCGAATACTCAATAACAGATACACCTGGAAGGGGCCAGGTCCTCAGAGGGACATAACAAGATACATAAAACACATGCCAATAAAGTACTGAAATAAATATCCAATGGTCGCCTAACCGTCTAAGTGAATGCAGTTAAGAACAACTTTCCCCACAAGTGAGCTATCTGGCTGAAAACTGGGATTTGGCATGGTTCTCTATTGGAGATCCAGGGGCCTACAAAGACACGTCGTCTTTTGAACGACGGAGGCCCGCCTGATAATAATATAATATATAGTGGTCATCACCATCCGTATCTCCAGCGGAGAATCCGGGCGCACAATAGAAAAAGTGCAAAGGAGCTCAAATGCGGTACTTGTTGTTCTCTCCACCGCATGCTCTAAGCATGTCACATCCATGACACAATTTGGTTCATAGACTATTCTTAGTACCCTAGCCCAATCCTGCAACCAAACAAGAACAAGGATGAGACCACCGTACTATAATAGGCTATGTCCATAGACCTCTAATAACTGCTAAGTCTACTAGCATGCAAAGTTTCTAACAGCAGTTATTTCTAACGCACGACCCATACGTACAGGAGGCCAGACCTGTCATGCAGTTCGTGATCTATATGAGACTCACACTCGTGTAACAACTGTGTCCCGGCCAATGAACCTAATGATGCTACATGATAATAGGGTAGTCTCATAAACAAGGTCAATGCATATACATAATAAAAATATATCGCGACGACACCGTCGCGTGCATTTTATATAACAGTTAAAATATATGAACTAAAGACAGAAAATAAAGATGCATGCAATATATGGAATATAAATAATAGTACAATGGCAAGGTATACTTGCCTGCTCTGAAAAAGGATGAAGTCACAACTCAAGGCGTCGTCCGATCTACCCGTCACATAAATTAAACAAGTTAGGTTACAAAAGTGGGTGAATAGGTTCCTCCATTTTAATTAATTTTTAATTCTGAATAAATAACCTAAAATAGTATTTTAATCTTATTATAATCTGATTTTATTGTTAAACCCTAATTTTGGTCCAAAGAAAGTCAACTTTACGGATTTGTGATCCATGGTAAGCAAATCGAGGCAATCCGTTGACCAAAAAGTCAACCAACTCAAATCCTAGATTTGTGTATGGAATCCTATTGATTTTAACGCTACATGAATGATGGAATCGACAGTTTCATAAAATCATAAGTCGGTAAAGAGTTATGGCCACAAGGGCGCATAGATGACAGTTTTCGGTGGTTTCTTATTTACGTCTACGTTGCACGAATTTTACAATAGAATAAAATTATATTTTAAATTCTGGAAAAATAATTTTCTGGAATTTCATCATGTCAGCTTTCCGAAACTTCAAATGGTTCGTAATTCCGAGTTCGGGATCTCCCAAAATCTCAAAAATACGAAAATGCGTCTGATTTCGGACAGCTGACACTTTCGGAATATTCTGGAAAAATAGGTTATGAAATTATTGAAATAATTTATATATTTAGAAAACTAACCTTGATATGATTCTAACAAAAAAAACTGGAGAGCGTTTGGAGTCCGGAGCTAGGAGATATCGTCTTTTTAAGTCGTCATAACTAATAGAAAATGAGGCTGAATTTATGACGAATTTTGACTATTTTTGGACGAAAAAGAGAGGAGTTTGGGGATAAAAAAAAATGGAAGATGAGTTTATTCCATAAGTCTAATAGGTATTTATAATGGTGAAGATTGTTTAATTCAATAAGACTAGGATTGGCTAATTTGGATATGATTATGATGAGTTTAAATAAGGATAGGATATGCATGAAGTTGTTTCCTAGTAGGCTCAGGATTTGAATTAATTTAAAATAGAGTGTGAGTTCATCTCAATAATTTATAATCTTAAATAGAATTAAAGATAATACAAATAATTTATATATAATCTTATTAATATCTATTAACACTAAATTAGCTCTATCTAATATTAAGACTTTATATATCCAAATAAATCCTCAATAATTCCAAAAATCCAATAATTACTTATAATCTAAATAAATTACAGAAAAATATATTTAAATATTTTAACTCTAAAATAAATGTTTGGTAGTAACAACATTCAAGTATGGTCTCATAGTAAATCATGAAAGTCCTAAAAATTTATGTTTCCTAAGTTTTAATTACCAAAAATTCTAGAAAATCTTCAAAATCTAAAATAACCTAAAATAATTCTAAATAAATATTTATATAAGTAAATATATCAAGAAATTTATTTTCTAATTAACTAAGAGAATACTCTAAAGAAATTCAACATCTATAATAAATATAATAATATAAAATACACACAAAATATCTATTTTGGGTGAGGGGGTTTACAAAGACAGCTACTTGGCTTCTATGCCAACTAGACAGCTATTTGGCTTCTACGCCAACAAGACAGTTACTTGGCTTTTACGCCAACGAGATAACTATCTGGCTTTTACGCCTACAAGACAGTTATTTGGCCTTTATGTCAACCTTCTCTACGCAAGGGACAGTTACCTACGTGGCTTGCATGTCGTGATCTTCGATGAGCGATTATACGCATTACCTCATAATGGGACAAGCGTCATACGCCAATTCAGGAGATTATTCATACGTGGGTAGCAGTTATTATAACCGCCACGTAAAAGGTGCAGCTCTCCCCGCTGTTCGGTTTTACACCGACTGGTCAGTTACTGTGACCAAACTCTATAAATAGAGACTTTCGGCCACATGAGAAGAGGCAGAAAATAACAGAGGTCAAGGTCAAGAAAGCACCTATAGAGGGCTTTGTCAACGAGAGTTCAACCTTTCCTGCAGTCTTTGAAGCTTCTTTTCCTTCTTCTACAGCACTTCTTCGTCATCGTGTGGTCGAAGGGACAAAGTGATCAACCGCAGATCAGACTCCTATAGTAATATTTCCCTAGAATCAAATTTCTGTACTTAACATCCTCGTATAGGATTAATTGTACTTCTTTTTCTTGTTTGTAAACAAAGAAAGGGTTTCATATAAACCTAGTTTCAATTTTTTTCGTTTATTATCAAACAAAGAGTGGATCGAAAGAGGACTCATGGACAAAGTACCACGAACGTCAGCACCATCCCCTGGTATTCGCATCCATGACGTAACACAGAGGAGGCCAGTGACCTCGACAGTGATGGCACCAACTCGGCAACAACAACCGAGGCAGCAGCAGTAGCAACAGCGATGGGGCGCTGACAGATTGTACCTATTATGGCAAAGGAGGTCATACCCGGAACGTTTGTCGGGCAGCTAACATACTATGCTTGAGATGTGAGAGCCTTGATTACAAGATTGCCACATGCTCATTGATACAAAGGCCAGGAGGGCCATTACAACAGTTTCCTACATTGCCAGCTCCAAAGGCAGTGCAGAAAAGAAAACTGGCAATAGTAGTACGACCATTAGCTCAGCGTTCGTTGCCGACGCAGGCCCAGCTTTATAGACAGCAACAATAGCAGAATCAGCAGGGAGCGCAACAATGGCAGCAAGGAAGACAACAACAGGAAACTCGACAAGGCCGAAGGCAAGCGTTCACCTTGTCTTTGGAGGAAGCTTTGGCGTCGGGCAACGTAGGGACATATAATATTTTTGTTACAACCTTTCCCGCCGTAGCTTTAATTGATTCTGGAGCTTCGAATTCATTTATATCTGCACAATATGTGACACGTATTGGATTGAAGTTTGAGGCATTACCATAGAGGCTGAATATACTCACTGGCAATGGGATCATAGAAGTTAGTAGGGTGTGCCTAGCATGTCCAGCCATAGTATATGGATATTTATTACCTGCAAAGTTGATCGAGTTTCCTATGGATAACTTTGACGTTATCTTAGGCATGGACTGGTTAAGAGATAGTCATGCAACGATAGACTGTTGTGAAGGTAGAGTGTTGTTTAGAATTCTCGGTCTAGAAGAGTTTATCCTTAGCAGAATAGCAAGAGACCAGCGTAAAGGAGGAGTCACAACAGGGGCAAAGGAAGAAGACCCGATACCCAAGATAGTTGAAGAATTTATGGATATCTTTCCCAACGAGCTTCCCAGATTACCCCCAGTTAGAGAACTAGAGTTCTGTATAGAGTTGATGCTAGGAGCATAACCAGTATCCCAGAAGGTATACCCAATGTCACCATCAGAGCTTGATCAGTTATATCGGTACGTGGAAGAACTGAAGGCAAAGAAGTTTATTCGGACCAGTAGATCATCATGGGGAGCACTAACGGTATTGGTGAAGAAGAAGGATGGATCAACGCGATTGTGTATGGATTACAGGCGATTGAATGCAGTGACCGTGAAGAACAAGTACCCATTACCAAGGATTGATAATTTGTTTGACAAATTAAGCAAAGCAAGAGCCTTCTCCAAGATAGATTTATTATCAGAATATCATCAGGTGCGAGTTTGAGAGCAGGATATACCGAAGATAACATTTAGGTCATGATATGGACATCACGAATTCCTAGTTATGCCATTCGAAATGACTAATACTCCAGCGGTATTCATGGATTTGATGAACCGTATCTTCATGCCATACTTGGACCAATTTGTGGTAGTATTCATCGATGACATCCTTGTGTATTCTCATAATAAGGAGGAGCATAAAGAACATCTCAGGATAGTACTGCAAACTTTGAGGGAGCACCAGTTATATGCGAAGCTTAGTAAGTGTGAGTTTTGGCTGGATCACTTATCTTTTCTTGGGCACATTATTTCTGGAGCGGGAGTGTCTATTGATCCCAAGAAGGTAGATGCAGTAGAGAACTGGCCAGTTCCGAAGACAATAGTATAAGTGCGTAATTTCCTGGGCTTGGCAGGATACTACAGAAGATTTGTGTCAGACTTTACTAAGATCTTGGCACATTTGACTCGGTTGACGCACAAGAAAGTTAAATTTGTATGGTCAGCAGAATGCCAGATAGCCTTTGAAGAGTTGAAGAAGAAGTTAATCTCTGTACCAATCCTTACTCTTCCAGTAGGCTCCGAAGGATTCACTGTGTATTGTGATGCATATGACAAATGACTTGGATGTGTTTTGATGCATCAAGGGAGAGTGATAGGGTATGCTTCTCAGCAGCTTAAGGATCACGAGAATAACTATCCAACTCACGATTTGGAGTCAACAGCGGTAGTATTCACACTTAAGTTATGGAGGCACTACTTATATAGCGATCAAGTAAAAATATTCACAGATCATAAGAGTTTGAAGTATGTGTTCACGCAGAAGGACCTAAACATGAGGCAGAGAGGGTGACTAGAGTTATTGAAATACTATGACGTAAAACTTCAGTACAATCCATGCAAAGCTAATGTAGTAGTTGATGCACTTAGCATAAGAGGTAGAGAATTTATGTTGACCTAGAAGACTTATGAGAGATGGGTATCGAGATAGTATTTCCACAGAGTATAGGAGTTCAGGCCAGCCTACAGATTCAGTCAACTTTGGTAGATATAATCAAGCTACCTCAGGCAGAGGATCCAAAGATTCAAAAGCTACGAGAAGAATGTGAGTCAGGTCTTCGGAAGGAGTTGACCATACATGCGGATGGAATGCTAAGGTTTGGGAATCGTCTATGCGTACCAAGCAGAGATATTCAACAATAAGTTATGACTGAAGCACACAGTTTCCAGTATTCCATTCATCCGGGAGGTACAAAAATGTACCAAGATATCAAGCAACACTTTTGGTGGAACATAATAAAGAGGAAAATTGTACGCTTCATATCACGATGTCTGATATGTCAACAGGTAAAGGCAGAACGACAGAGACCGGCATGATTATTGCAGCCGCTCCCTATTCCAGAGTGGAAGTGGAAATATATCACGATAGACTTTGTGAGCTGTTTACCTAGACCACCGACTTGTTGAGATGTAGTCTGGGTGATAGTATATCGGCTCACGAAAGTGTCATATTTTCTCTCCTTCAGAGTGGGACAGTCTACAGAGCAGTTGGTAGATTTGTATATGAGACAGATTGTGAGACAGCATAGAGTGCCAATAAGCATAGTATCAGACCAAGATACGAGGTTCACTTCTTATTTTTGGAGAAGCTTACACGAGAGATTGGGTACCAAGTTAAGATTCAGTACATCTTACTACCCCCAGACGGACGGACAATCAGAGAGAACTATCCAGACCTTGGAGGATATGCTACGAGCATGTACCTTAGACACTGGTGGATCTTGGGAGAATCACCTTCACTTGGTGGAATTCTCGTATAACAATAGTTATCAGGCCAGTATTCAGATGGCACCTTTCGAGGCACTATACGGCAGGAAGTGTAGATCACCGTTGGCTTGGGACGACATTGGTGAGCGAAATATGTTACGACCTGAAATGATCACACAGACAGTAGAAGTTGTCAGGAAGATCATAGAGCGACTTTAGGTTACGCAAGATCGGTATCGTCATTGGGCAGATCAACATCGTAGGCCTCTAGAGTTTCGTGTCGGCGACCACGTGATTTTGTGGATTTTGCCTACCCGTGGAGTCATTAGATTCGGGATTCACGAAAATCTTGTTTCGCGATACGTTGGGCCATTTGATATTCTCGATCGGGTAGACGATGTGTCATATCGTCTTGCCCTTCCACCTTTGCTACGTGAGGTGTACTATATATTTTATGTGTCTCAGTTGCGTAGGTATGTCCCGAATCTGAGTCATATCCTCGATCACTCTGAATTAGTCATTGGTACCGACTTATCTTACGAGGAGCAACCCATATCCATTCTGGATCGAAGAGAGAAGGTACTCAAGAACCGGACTATTTCTCTGGTCTGAGTTTCCTGGAGATATCATACTCTTGGAGAATTGACATGGGAGCACGAGGACAATATTCGGTCTCGGTACCCACACCTATTTAATTCAGAAGGTAGATTCTACCTTATGCCTTCGTATCTAGATTTCGTGATCAGGTGATCACCTATGTATTGTGAAGATATTGCTTGTATATATAGTTTTACCAGTAGGATTGTATCGTGTTTATCCTGACTTCTCTAGCTTACATGGATTCAAATTCCAAGGACTTAATTTTTCTAAGGTGGATAGAAATGTCACTCCCCGTTCCCAACTATACGTATTTAGAGTGTATTATTTTTTTTGCTTGCATGTTTAGTATATTGCATGAGACTAGACCCGTTCTTTGGTTTATCTTGGTTCATGGCTTATTTGTTGGGTGAGTTGGTTTAATCATGAGTTGAACCCATGTTCTAAACCTCAAATCCTCCATATACATAAACCAAAAATCTCCTTCTCTCTCTTCATTACTTTATTTTATTTCTCTCTCTTGAATTTTCTCCCTCCAAGTCTTAGGCACGTACACCTTGCATAAAAAATGGAGAAACCCTCCATTTTATTGGTTCATTATGTTTTTCTATGTGTTCCTAATACTTTTTAATACTTGGAGTTTTCTGTTTTGATGAGTGGATTTGAGTAGATTTATATTTGAAGTTTAAGATTTTTATGGGTTCTATGTATTTTTTGTGGTTTCGATCTACTAAAATATGGTATTTTAGAAAATCAGTTTTTGGGGTTGATGGAGCAATTCATTTTGAGCATTTTGGCTTTTGGTTCACTTGATTCAGAGTTAAAATAAAGTTTATATGAAGAAAACAAATTTCAAATTTTTGGAGCTTTTGCCATGGCTGAACTTGCTGTTGGAGAAGACGAAGTTCTCATGCGGCCAACACCATATGCGGCCGAGACTTCCATGCAGCATGATCCATATGCGGTTTGGACTCTTTGCCACATAACCAACCAACATGCGTCCATCTTGTTGGATACATGACTGACCATTACACAAAGTATTCTGGAGCTAAGTGACAGAACTTCTTGTGTTTTGTTCTCTGGACGAATGAGAAATTCGCTAAGTCCAAAGAGCAATATGCGACATGATCCTTATGCGGCAAGCAGAGCATGCAACCACCTTCCTTGGACGCATGACTCTGAACCGTTGGCAAATATTTCTGTGATTTTGTCCTTTCTCTCTGACACACTTTATTGCATGTCACATCAGTCACATCAATCACTTTATGTCACTTCACTGACACTTTATTTATCGTCCGTCACTTCAATACTTGTCCCAAGGAGTAGACTTTAACCCTGAGTATGCGGCCGAGACTTCATATGCGGCCTGGAGACCTATGCGGCCAGGACTTCCCATACGGCATAATTCATATGCGGCCGGGAGACCTATGCGGCCAGGACTTCCCATGCGGCCTAGAGACATATACGGCCTAGAGACCTAGACGGCCTTGATTGTTTTGATGAATTTTTTTTTATTCTTTTATGATTATATTTGAGTTAATGCTTGTGTTATGATTCTAAGAAAGAATGGATTTTGTATCCAGACGTCGTGCCAGACATAACTATGAGCTAAGATTGGCTATGAACATGGCATGAGTTGAACTGAGATTTCAGTATGAACCAGACTAAGTGGATAGTAACTAACCGGCTATGTGCGTGACATAAGCATTCATTTTACAATGAGATATTGATTCATGTAACCCAATGTATAATTGGTAATTGAAGTCGAATACTGTATCCGTGATGATACTATATTGCCTGATATTTATTCATGATTTAATGTTCACCGAGATGTGACACACCGTGTTACGTGTTAAGTTATTATATTTGGGTGGTGCATCGAGAATACCTTTAAATTCCTGAATGCGTGATATTATAAATATATATTATTTCTCCAGCACTGGCATAATAAGTGAGTCAACTACCCAAGCGTGTCTAGAATATTGATTGACTGAATATTGCATACACGCTCTGGTGAATCCAGATTAAACTTTCGTGGATTCATATCTAGCGTGCCCGTACCTTGTACGACATCTTAAGGAAAAAATCTCAAATGACCACGCCTTGATATTTTGAACACAATATAGGGTTAATTAGGTAACTACAAGTGGTAGTAACATTTGGAGGGAATGGTATTTCGGGATCATGCCAATGAACCTTCCCACATAGATTCATTCAAAGTGCGCTATAGGATGGCCACCACAGATACTATATATCATCCTCCTTAGTAGAGTGTAGTATCTGACCTATTATAAATAATGCTGAGCCATTGTCTCCCTATAGGAGCACTAGAACCGCTAATACCGTATTTTAGCGCAGTGGCCCTACGGGAAACTGGTGCATCATGACGTGACTGTATATTCCTTATTTGTCTTGATTAGCTCATGTTCGGCAATTGCGTGATCTGAGGATACATATTATGCATTATTTTTGAGATAACCTCAAACTCCACCAATAGCAAGTCGTACAAGTGATTGGCCGATATAAAGAAAATGAACTTGGTTGTGATTGTATTATTTGGTTAGTAGAATAGAAAAATTGACTATCATAGTTTGATGGTTCAACCCTTATCATTGTTTAGTTGTAGGGTTGGGCCTTTGCGCTAGGTATATCATGGACCTAAGTTACGATATTGAACCTATATATTATTTTATAATTATTTCTTGGATTTTTGTTTCTCTATTTCGTGCTTCCTTTGTGGTACTTGCTATTTGGGGTCTAACCCCACTAGTTTTGCATAGCCAAGTTTTGAGCCAGCACCCGATGATCCAGCGTACTATCCTCCAACTTATGGCGCGTACCAGGAATATGGTCGTAGAGGATAACGAGTGGGTTTTCTTCTTCCCTGCTCGTCAATATACATTTACTTTTTTTGGGCGTTTAGCCACCGGCACACGTTAGCCGGCACGTCTGTACATTAATTTTCCTACATGATTGTATTAAACAGGCTGTAACTGATTACTATCATGTACTTTTGCTAATCTCCCAACTTCTTATTTTGCACAGCTGGTCTCTAGAATATTTTGATAAGTGTTTGGGACGCCTTATCGCTTTATCATTTATACTCTATGTTAACTATTTTCTTGTTTGAATGATTGATACATAGAAGTTCTTGAACCTAGGAGACTCGATTGTAGCATGTACCCCCTTGTCTAATTATAGTCGTGATCGTCGTACGACGTATAGTACCTTATACGTGGTAGCTGACCATGTCTGTCTCCATATTTCGGTACTGGGGCATGACAAAATATAATGATCTCAGGATAATAAAAGAAATACTGAAAACCTGTAATGTGACATATCCTGAACAGATAAGTAAAAATAGAATAACAAGTGCAAAAAGTAAATGTGTGATCATGTAAAGACTAGACTAACCCTCATCCATTATTCACGACAAATCATAATAGTAAGCCGTAAAACTTTAACTAACTAGGGTTATCACAATCCTAATTACTAACAATTATAAAGCAATACGATACTAGGGTTCCTTCTGATCGCATGTCCTTGCTGTCTGTCCGAGATATCCATACGCACAAACCAGCCACGGATACTCTTCAGGATACTCTACAAGATATACCACTAGATACTCCACAAGATACTCCACAGGTTACTCCATAAGATAACCATATGGATAACCAGGACTGCATGCAATCTAGAAAAATCCCTAGCCATGTACTAAGTGAATATCGAGTTATTAACCCCTAGCTTTTTCTTGTATGAATCCGGATGTGGCATTCCGCAGAATCCATCCTAGACATAAGATGCAACAAAACAAGTTATAATAGCAATATCGACAAGTTTTAATATACATTGCACAAACAGACTTATGTAAGCCACAACATCAACTAAGCCATGTAAAACCAAGTGAAGCCAGGTAAATCCATGTACAACCATGTGAAGCCAAGTCCATCCAGGTGAAGCCAAGGGAAACCAAGTCAAGCCATGTCCGATGAAGCCATGTAAAGTTATGCCAAGTCAAGTCCAGTCAATCACGTCATCACGTGTAGCCAGGCAAGGCTGGATGAAACCGAGTAAATCCAAGTCAAGTCAAGTCATCTGAAGCCATGTAAATTTATGTCTAGTCAGGTCAAGTCATCACGTGTCCAAACAAATGTCAGAAGAATCAAAACGAAATCACAAAAGCCAAGAATTCCTAAAGAAAGAGCACGATCGGTATATCGTCGGTACAGTCCAGTACACCGTCGGTATACTGGTCCAGAGATAGAAAAAACATAGCAAGTCTGGATTCCAATAAATCGGTATACCGTCGGTATACTGTAGTATACTTTCGGTATGCCATTCCAAGTAGGCAAGAAAGATTCTGGAAAATAAAGTTCCACAAATCGATATATCGTCGGTGTACTGTAGTATACCATCGGTATGCCGGCCAAGACAAATATCATAAAATCGGTTAACAATGTCGACAAGGATCGGTATACCATCGATACACTGTAGTATACCATCAGTATGCCGATAAGGTTCACAAAAAATATATAAAAATCTAAGTCGGTCGAAATTGGTATGCCGTCGGTACAGTCCAGTACACCATGGGTATACCGGTTTCCAAGGAAAAACTAGGCCAAAGTCAAGTCTGAATTCCAGAATCCAAATCAAATCCCAAAAACTACCAGAACCAAGTCTAACCAGGAGTCAAGTCTAGTAGTTAGTCTCATATCATAATATGGACTAAATTTTACGGTCACAACTCCGTTACCGTTTCCATTACCAAGTTACTAAAAAGGGACGGGACACGATTCTACCAGAAATCAAAACCGAAATGGTCACAAGGCTAGAAATCACAAGATGAACAATTATAGTAAAGCAAGTCTAAGATAAAAAGCAACAACTAAAGCTCCAGGAAAGTAAAATGACAGAAAATAAAGGAAGTTCATAGAATCGGCAAGGTGTACTTGCCTAAAGCGAGCTCCCAGCCTAAACCTTCTAGTCCACCACTACGAAGGAGTTCAGAAACCACACTCCAGGTCTCAAGACCAACCTCCAAGCTCGAGAGAAAAAGGGTGAAGAGAAGAGAGAGAAAGAGAAATGAGAAATGGAAAGAAAAGAAAAAATCAAGGGCTATTTATAGAGAAATTCTCGAAAATATCTCAAAAAGTAAAACAAATATCTGCCGGACAGTATACCGTCGGTATACTATAGTATACCGTTGATATAGTATAGTATACCGTCGGTATACCGGTCAGGTAGGAAAGTTTTAATTTTGAGAATTTTTGAGCTTCCTCGAGAACCAATAAAATATAATAAATAGCACAAAAATACGTATCCGCATAAAATACGAATACTGTAAGACGAGTCTCACAACTCTCCCCTCTTTAGAAAAATTTTGTCCTCGGAATTTCCATAAGGATCCATAATCAACCAACAATCAAATCCAAGAAAGCAAGAGCAAAACCAAAAGGCAAGCAGGAAACTCATGTGAGCATAAATTTTTTTGGGTAACAACAAGAAATCAGAAAAAAATAATAACAGACATAACAAATAAGCTAACAATCAATCACTTGCACAAGCTAAGATAGGACACGTGTATACGAATAAGTATACCTCCCTAGTCGAAGAGAAATGGATAACGAGTACGCATATCGTCATCGCGCTCCCACGTTGACTCGCCCAGTGAGTGATGCCCCCAAGCAACACGAACTAATCCGATAGTCCGGTTCTTGAGAACCTTCTCCCTCTGGTCCAAAATAGATACGGGTCTCTCCTCATAAGATAGGTCGGTACCAACGATCAACTCAGAATAATCCAGGATATAGCTCGGTTCTGGGATATGCCGACGTAACTAAGATACGTGAAAGACGTCATATACCTGATTAAGCGATGGTGGAAGAGCTAGACGATAAGATATATCTCAAACTCGCTCAAGAATATCGAACGGGCCAATATATCTGGGACTAAGAATTTTCTCGTACTCTAAATCTGATAACTCCATAGGTAGAAAAATCCTCATAAATACATGGTCGTCAAAAAAGAACTCAAGATGACGACGGTGCTGGTCTGTCCAATGATGATGGCGATCCTGAGCCACTCTAAGATGCTCTATGATCTGCCTGATCACTCCAACCGACTGAGCAATCATATCTGGACCAAGCATCTGCCTCTCACCAATGTTATCCCAAGCTAACGGTGATCTGCATCTCCTACCATACAAAGCCTAGAAGGGTGCCATCTGAATACTCACCTGAAAGCTGTTGTTATAGGAGAACTCTATTAAATGCAAGTGATCCTCCCAAGATCTACCGAAGTAAAGTATACAAGCTCGAAGTATATCCTCCAAAGTCTGAATAGTACGCTGCGACTGCCCACCTGTCTGCGGATGGTAGGCTGAACTTAACTTTAACCTAGTACCCAGACTCTGTTGTAGGCTCTGCCAGAAATGAGAAGTAAACCGCGAATCTCTATCTGAGACTATGCTAACTGGCATGCTATGCAATATGACTATCTGCCTCGTGTACATCTCAGCTAGCTGATCTGTAGACTGGCCCACTCTGAAAGGAAGAAAGTGAGTAACCTTCATGAGTCGATCCAATATAATCCATATAGCATCTATGCTAGACGGGGATCTAGGAAGACCGGCCACAAAGTCCATAGAATATGGTCCCACTTCAACTTTGAAATCGGTAAAGGCTGAAGTAGTCCGACCGGTCTTGGATGCTCAGCCTTGACCTGCTGACAGACTAAACACCGAGAAATGAACCGAGCTATCTTTCTCTTCATACTATTCCACCAGAAGTGCTGACGAATATCCCGATACATCTTCGTCCCTCCTAGATGTACTGAGTACTGAGAACTGTGGGCCTCTGACATAATCTTCTGTTGGATATCTCCTCTCGGCACACAAAGTCGACTCCTAAATCTGAGAGTCCATCCTTATAAATACTCAACTCTGGTCTGCATCCTGACTCACACTCTGCTCTGAGCTGCTGAAGTCTGGCATCACTAGCCTGCTCTGCTCTGATCCTCTTAACTATAAAAGACTGGACCCACAGACTTGCCATAAAATCGTATCACTAGGTAATACTATATCGATACCCGTCTTCTGCAGATCCTCTAAAATGTGGTGCTGCTCCATCAAGAAGTAAGCTCCTCCTCTCTTGCTCAAAGTGTCTGCTATGACATTAGCCTTCCCTGGATGATACTGCAGGTCAAGATCATAGTCCGTCAATAACTCGAGCCACCTCCTCTGCCGTATGGTGAGTTCTTTCTGTTGGAACACATACCTCAAGATCTTGTGGTCTGTAAAAATCTCCACTTAATCACCATATAGGTAATGCCTCCAGAGCTTAAGTGCAAACACTACTGCTGCCAACTCAAGATCATGCGTCGGATAACTCTTCTCATGGTCTCGAAGCTGCCGATACGCATAAGCTATTACTCTACCATGTTGTATAAGGACACATCCTAGTCCCACTTTTGAAGTATCATAATACACTGAGAACCCACATGTTCCAACTAGAAGTGTCAGAATAGGAGCCAAAATCAAACTCCGCTTGAGCTTATCAAAAGAAGTCTGACAAGCATCAGACCACTCAAAGCGCACATCCTTACACGTCAGCCATGTCAAGGGTACGGAGATCCTTGCAAAGTCTGCCACAAACCGTCTGTAATAGCCTGATAGACCTAGAAAATTGTGCACATCTGAAACTATACGGGGTACTGGCCAACTCTCAATAGCCTCCACCTTCTTGGGATCTACCTCGACTCCTCCACTAGAAATGATATGTCCCAAGAATGAGATACGATCAAGCCAAAACTCACACTTTCTGAACTTCACGTACAACTGCTGCTCTCGAAGATTCTGAAGAACTACACAAAGATGCTGCTCATGCTCTTCCTCACTCTGACTATAGACCAAGATATCATCAATAAATACTGTTATAAATTGGTCTAGGTAAGGCATTAAGATGCTATTCATAAGAGATATGAATATAGCTAGTGCATTGGTCGCTCCAAATGACATAACTAGGAACTCCCAATGACCATATCTAGATCTGAACTCCGTCTTGGGTATGTCCCCCTCTCTGACTCTGATCTGATGATACCTAGACCACAAATCGATCTTAGAAAATACAGTTGCCCCACTGAGCTGATCAAACAAATCATCTAACCTGGACAATAGATACTTGTTCTTAATGGTTGTCGTATTTAGTGTTCTATAATCAATAAATAAATACGATAAACCATCCTTCTTTTTAACAAGAAGTAACGGGACTCTCCAAGGCGATGCACTAGGTCTAATGAATTCCTTGGCTCTCAAATCCTCAATCATCCATTACAAGATCTCTAACTCAGATGGTGACATCCTGTAAACTCTCTCTGAAACTGGCTCTGCTCCTGGGATCAAATCAATGTGGAGCTCTACATCTCTAACTGGTGGTACACCTGGTAGCTCATCGAGAAATAAGTCAGAAAACTCATAAACTATCCTGGAAAACTGTGCCTCCTCGGCCTCCGCCATCATCAATGTAACCACTAGTGACTCTACTGCACCTCTCAAAAATAAGAACTTCTCCCCACCTGGTACACGAAAGATAACCTTGCCACTATGGCAATCTATTGCCGCGTGTCTCGCACTGAACTAATCCATCCCAAGGACGACATCATAATCGTCCATAGAAAACTCTATCAGCCTCACAAAAAAAATCTTCCGCACACTATAACTCTACACGAGGGATATACTCTATCTACTCCTACGAGATCGTTACCAGTAAGTATATTCAACCTTACATGTAAGGACTCGGACTCCAATCCAACTCGTATTGCAAAACATGCATATATAAATGAAAGCGATGCAGCAGAATCAAATAAAGCTGAAGCTGAATAAAAGTGAACGAGAATGGTACTTGCTACCACCTCCCCTGCTGAAAAAGCCTCCTTCATCGATAACAAGAATGCTCGACCCTGCCCTCTAGGTGATGGTTCCCTCTGTTGCTGACCTCTAGGTCTCGCCTGTGCCTAAACTGACGCATACTGTTGCAGCCTCTGCTGGAATGCCTGAGCTTGTGGGAGCAAATGCCTCTGAATCTGCTACTGCTGCACCGGTGCTGGTGCCTTATACTATGGCGTCGCTGGTCGAACTGCTAACTGGGATGATGATAATCCAGTCTGGTTCCTCCTAGGACATGCTTCGATCATGTGGTCAGAAGCCCCATACACTAAGCATAATTCATGTGCCCTACGACACTCTGATACAATATGCCCAGGATTCTCGTAATGGAAACAACTACGGAAAGAAGAAGATGACTGCCTATGCTGAGGGCACGTCTGGGAAGACTACTGAGATAATACTGTCCTCTTCGAGGATCCAATCGTTAGGGATCGAACTGCTGGAGCTGGTGCTGATGGCTGGGATGCTGATCCTCCTAAAATATTGGGCCTCTTTTGGCTCCCAACTCGATCTGTAATATTCTGCGATGTATACTCATACCTCCTAGCTGCCCGCATCACCGCGTCAAAGGTTTGAAACTTATACTACTCCACCGCCAAGATAATCTCTAAATGGAGTTCCTGCTGGAACCTCCTTTCCCTCTCCAACTCGATCGCTACCAAAGTGAGAGCAAACCGACTAAGGCTCGCAAACTCCGTCGCGCAACCATCGACGGTCCTGCCCTCCTGCCTGAGGTTGTTAAACCTCTGCTGAAGCTTGTAACATGCCACTACGTCAAAATACCTCGCATGGAACCTCTTACTAAAACTGCCCATGGAATCGGTGCTGTGAGAGAACCCTTCTGCGCTGCCTATCAATCACGAGCCAAGTACAACAACTGTAGCCTTACTACTGCTACACGCTCTTTAGCCGGAGTCCCTGCTGCCCCCAAGATGGCATTAGTGTCCGGCAGCCAAGCATTGGACAAAATTGTGTCCTTTGTGCCATAGAAGTACGGAGGACTGAGACGCCTGAAGCTGATCGCAGAATTATGAATATGAGAACCACCTCGCTCCAACGCTGTCTAAACCGACTAAGTAAGTACGTTATTCTGGTGCTGCTGGGTCGTCATGAAACCTCGAAGGACATCCATTAGTGCTCGGATAACACCCTCTGTCTTCTCGGGTTGAACTGGGTGCACCGATGCTACCTGCTGGTCTGATAGTGCCGGCCGATCTGCCTCAGGATCTACTTTAGACTCTGCCCCTGAATGCTGAGGTCGATCTCCAGGAATACGCTGGGCTCCCGAATGCTGACCCTCCTTGAGCTGCACTCGATCCATCTGGCCGATAGTAACAGGAACAATGCCCTGAAAGTTAAGGACACAAGAGTCAATCGAAGAACATGATAGATCAACGTATAAGCAGATAACAGATCAAAAATCAGGTATGGAGAAAAATGACTAAAGTTCAAGGGGAACAGTTTAGGATTGAGACATCTAGCAACAGTAATACCCCCCATATATCTTTAAAAACCAGACCTGCGTGGACTACTACTAAAATAATATCAAGCCTCAAAACCAGAATACTGGAGAGAGGGACTGACAAGACCATCTACGTATACTTAGAGCACACTGGTACTCCGCATATACAGTGAAGTTGTATGACATGAAGGGTCACTACTACAAACCAACAGTCAAGCCTAGGTCCAACAAACCCTAGTGTCTCAATTACAAGAACAACAAAAATAATAATAAGATGTAAGATTAGTTGAAATATAATAGTAAAGCGTCCCTAACTATAATATATAGATGATCATGAAGCTAGTGAACATAAAATGAATAAACTAGATATAGTCTAAGTCACACATGATCAACCCTAGGATATGTAAATTATGCTATTGTCCGTAGGCTAACAGATTAAACCAAAATATGAGCTAAACACGTGCTTGGTGGCTAAACGCCAACAAAAGTAGAATGTACATCAGAGTGGGGAAGTAAGAAAACCCACTTAAGTAGTCTGGTACTCCTGGTGGTCACCATCCTAAGGAAGGTACGGAAGATCCTCTGGTGCTGCTACTGGATCTGGCCATGCAAAACCAGTGGGGTCAGACCCCAAATAGCAAGTACCACAAAGAAACCAATCTAGGACTTAAACCAACAACACAATCAATACAAATAACTGAAAGTAAAGACTGGATGTAATGATCTCAGGATAATAAAAGAAATACTGAAAACCTGCAATGTGACATATCCTGAATTGATAAGCAAAAATAGAATAACAAGTACAAAAAGTAAAGGTGTGATCATGTAAAGCCTAGACTAACCCTCATCCATCATTCACGGCAAATTATAATAATACGGCTTGATACTTTAACTAACTAGGGTTATCCCAATCCTAATTACTAACAATTATAATGCAAAGCGATATTAGGGTTCTTTCTGATCGCAAGCCCCTGCAGTCTATCTGAGATATCCATACGTACAAACCAGCCACGAATACTCCTCAGGATACTCCACAAGATACACCACTGGATACTCCACAAGATACTCCACAGGATACTCCACAAGATAACCATATGGATAACCGGGACTGCATGCAATCTAGGAAAATCTCTAGCCATGTACTAAGTGAATCTCTAGTTATTAACCCCTAGCTTTTTCTTGTATGAATCCGGATGTGGCATTCCGTACAATCCATCATAGACATGATGCAACAAAACAAGTTCTAATAGTAATATAGAGAAGTTTTAATATACATTGCACAAACGGACTCATGTAAGCCACGACAACAACCAAGCCATATGAAACCAAGTGAAGCAAGGTAAAGCCATGTACAACCATGTGAAGCCAAGTCCATCCAGGTGAAGCCACATAAAATCAAGTCAAGTCGTGTCCGATGAAGCCATGTAAAGTCATGCCAAGTCAAGTCAAGTCAAGTCAATCACGTCATTACGTGTAGCCAGGCAAGGCCGGGTGAAACCAAGTAAAGCCAAGTCAAGTCATCTGAAGCCAAGTAAGTTCATGTCTAGTCAGGTCAAGTCATCACGTGTCCAAACAAAAGACAGAAGAATCAAAACAAAATCATGAAAAATCAAGAATTCCTAAAGAAAGAGCACGATCGGTATACCGTTGGTACAGTCCAGTACACCGTCGGTATATCGGTCCAGAGATAGGAAAAATACAGGAAGTCTGGATTCCAATAAATTGGTATAACTTCGGTATACTGTAGTATACTGACGGTATGCCATTCCAAGTAGGCAAGAAAGGTTCTAGAAAATAAAATTCCACAAATCGGTATACCGTCGGTGTACTGTAGTATACCGTCGGTATGACGGCCAAGACAAATATCCTAAAGTCGGTTAACAATGTCAGCAAGGATTGGTATATCATCGGTACACTATAGTATACCGTTGGTATGCCGATAAGGTTCACAAAAAATATCTAGAAATCTAAGTCGGTCGAAATTGGTATGCCGTCGGTATAGTCCAGTATACCGTCGGTATACCTGTTTCCAATAAAAAACTAGGCCAAGGTAGAGTCTGAATTTTGGAACCCAAATCAAATATCGAAAACTACCAGAACCAAGTCTAACTAGGAGTCAAGTCTACTGGTATGTCTCATATCACAATATAGACTAAATCTCACGGTCACAACTTCAGTACCGTTTCCGTTACCGACTTACCAAAAAGGGACAGGACAAGATTCTACCAGAAATCAAAATTAAAACGATCACAAGGCTAAAAATCATGAGATGAACAATTATAGAAAAGCAAGCCTAAGCTAAATAGTAACAACTAAAGCTCCAGGAAAGTAAAATAACAGAAAGTAAAGGAAGTTCATAGAATCGGCAAGGTGTACTTGCCTAAAGGGGCTCCCAGCCTAAACCTTCTAGCCCACCACCACGAAGGGGTTCAGAAATCATACTCCAGGTCTCAAAACCAAGCTCTAAGCTCAAGAGAAAAATGGTGAAGAGAAGAGAGAGAAAGAGAAATGAAAAAATCAAGGGCTATTTTTAGAGAAATTCTTGAAAATATCTCAAAAAATAAAAAAAATATCTACCGGATAGTATACTGTCGGTATACTGTAGTATACCGTTGGTATACCGGTCAGGTAGTAAAATTTTAATTTTGAGAATTTTTGAGCTTCCTCGAGAACCAATAAAATACAATAAATAGCACAAAAATACGTATCCGCATAAAATACGAATATTGTGAGACGAGTCTCACACAATATTTTTGACAGTCCTAATTATTTAGGACTGTCAAAAATGTTGACAATCCTTCCAATTGGAAGGACTGTCAACATTGTGATAGTCCTAAAAAAAAATTGGGCTAGCCTGGAGCAATTTTCTCGATGACAAACTTGTAAATGACTAAAAAAAAAAATTGAGCTGTCATAAGCAATTTATGTAGTGCCTATTGAAATATCCATGATTTTTCAATGGTTTTACTCAAAATTGTAATGTTAGATTATAGGGTTATTTACTTTTAGAGTCACCTATAATATTAAATTTTTGTATTTTTGTCTCCATATTGTCCGGCCAAAAGGAGGTTTGGATCTCGTTCTATCGGTTGATTTGGGTTGACCGTCCAAAATGGAAACCTAAACCCAAATTTTGAATATTATACGAGATCCTAAAACTAAACAAAAATATACGAGGGTTGTGTGACTTTGGATTATTTAGTTTTTTTTCATGACCAATCTCGAGAATGAAAATATGACACTATTGCTTCCTTCTATTTTGATCTCTGTAGCAAAACAACCTTCCTGAGCTTATGAGTTGCAAGCATTCAAAAATGCGACCAGGACGAGAGACATCTAATGAAACACGATGTCCATAAAGTCATCTGTATCGAAACTGTTGTCAGGAAGGTTGTGTGGCTATTGAGATTATGATAAAAGCAAACAACAATGTCATAAGTCTCATTCCCGATTGAAAACAAAGATAAATAACCCAAATAACATAACCCTCATTATATACAACTAAAACTAAATAATGTAAGTCACACAATCTTTACATATTTATGTTTAGTTTTGGACAAGACCCTATTGGAAAAATAAACTTGATTTGAGCCCAATAAATCTACTTGGTCCACTACTATTGGGCTTTGTTCATATGGCCTTTTTTTTTTGCTTTAGTCCATATTCTAGGATGTTCTATGCCTAGAATATTCTTGGTCATTTAAAATATCTATGTTCTAGAGATGTCTTAATATTATAATTGTAAAAGAGCCTAAAAAGATCCAAAGCTATATTTTAATGAGTGTGTAGACTCTTCCAAGAGTCATATAAATATGGGTGCTATCCCCTCATTTTTTTACACAACAAGAATTAGAAGTTTATTGCTCTTATAAAGTTTTTTTTCTTCCCACTCTTCTCTTCCACCAAATTCTTCTCTCTATATTTCTCACTCTCCAATTTAGTTCTCCTAGCTAGTTGAACTACCACAATTCCAACAAAGTGGTATCAGAGCGAGGCGGTTCGAGGTCGAAGATGGCGAGTGAGATAAATCATTTCCAAGTTTCTGTCCTCAACATGAGCAACTATGCCAATTGGAGCATCAAGATGAAGGCTTTGCTAGGAGCACAAGATGCTTGGTAGGTCGTCAAAAAAGGCTATGATGAGACACAAGATGAGACTTCATTATGTCAAGCTCAAAGGGAGATATTGAAAGCTTCAAGAAAGAGGGACAAGAAAGTTCTCTTTCTCATCTACCAAGTCGTAGATAATGATGCATTCGAGATGATTTCAAGTGCAACAACCTCCAAAGAAGCATGGAAAAAACTTTAAATTTCTTGCAAAGGAGAGGAGAAGGTGATGAAGGTACGTCTCCAAACTTTAAGAGGTAAATTTGAAGCTTTACATATGAAAGAGTTCACTACAAGAAAAATGGCTTTTCTTGACAATTTTTTACCGTCAACAAATGGTTTTCTTGACAGTTTTGGATCCATCATATAGGCCACAGTCAAGAAAAGTTTCTACTTAATCTTAACGGTTTCTATTTTTGTTTTCTTGATGGTTTTAAATTGTCAAGTAACAAGCATGTCTTGACGATGTTAAACTGTCAAAAAAATATGTCAAAATAACCGTCAAGGTAAATGAAAACTTTTCTTGACTGTGGCCTAGATGACGGGTAATGACCGTCAAGGAAGCCCTTTGTTGACGGAAAAAAACTGTCAAGGAAAATATTTCATGATGTTTAAAAACTGTCAAGAAATGATATTTTGTTACATTTTACAACCGTCAAGAGAAACCTCTTTATAATAATATATTATATGCTTCCATTTGCCAGATACCAAACACACGTAATATCAATATATTCCAGAATATTACAAACATCAAATTAATACACAATTTTTATATCAACAAAAATGCGTTCATACACCACAAACATCCAACGACATATCCAAATAACCAATATATATATTTTTATAATATCTTAAACATCCCTGAGATAGTCAAACCGCTTCTCTAACCATCCTAATTCTTATGATCTTCTCTTGTGTAACAACATGAACTTGAGGTCGTCTATTGTATAACGATTATGCTCATCTGCAAATAATGTGAACATATCACTGTTAGATAAAGAACATTCTTGAAAATTGAAACATGAATAAAAGAAAATCAACTTCTGAGCATAGACAATAACTCATATTGCTCATTAAGACTACAATAATAAGACCAGGACTACTGAAGTAGTATGATTTCCAGTTTGGACATCAATTCTCTGTCAGAGTACCACATCAGTTAATAAAGTTCTCATAAAAAAATCTCAGTCAATGAAACACAAGATAACTTAGATAACTTAGATCAGTGTCTATAGACTTTCCAATAGGAATAAGGAAAATTTACTTGTCTGATTTGGAGGAGGAATGTATTTATGATGATTAGCCATGAATAGAAATAAGTGTATCATGAAGATCCTAAAAGAACTTAGATAACTAAATAGTTATATGATATGGAGATGAGGAATGGTCAAGATTTAAAGATTGTAATGACAGAAGAAACTAATTATATATACCTCTTAGAAATACTTAGATAAAAGAACTAATTCTAACACAAGAAATGTTCTTGTGAAGTTCACATTAACCATTCAGTCATTATATCACCCATAATTCATTTTGACATGTGTGCTCTGATATAATACTAAGGTAGTCACATATACTTATTGATAGGAATTGATATAAGTATTGCTATAATGGAAATGAAAATACCATAAATCATATTCTGACACTAACCCATACTGATGCACAGTTCCTGCATATGCTAATCTTACTAATCATAAAATCAAAGATAAAATTCAAGGGAGAATCTCACATGATAAAATTTATTAAGTGTGGTATGATTCCAGTCTCAGTAGCTTGTTCCTGTCTCCTCTTATTTATCTTGCACATGTTGAATAGTGCATTTAGGACCTAAGCAATAAAAGGAAAAAGAGAGAAGTTTCAACATTATTTTGTAGAAATCATATTGAAGCAAGATTTTGTCGACTATATAAAACATGCAACATGAAATGTAGAACAAGGTTAGAACACAATACCAATGAGAAGAAAGAATTGAAATTGAAAACCTGATTGTAGTGCACATAATAACCCTCCATGCACCCCCCTAACACATTAATGCTATCAAAAGATATTCTTATCAAGGGAAAGCATACAGTCGATCACAAAATCAACAATACCTCTTTTATACCAACATATAATAACCCAGTAATGACTAAGACAAGGATTGTAGCACACAGATCAACCATGAAATCAAGCCCTACAATTTTAGCATGGGCTAGAAATAAAGGCAAGCCATCCGGCCCACCAAATTAAGAATAAGGCCAAAATCATAAAACACTAGCTTGTATAAGATTATTTGTTTTAGAAAAGTTAAATAACCAACTATAAGACTCTTAAGATACCAATTTAAAAATGAACAAACTTCAAGTTAACCAGTAGACTAGCAAAATTGTGGAGAATGAGATAGGGGAACCAAGCATTACATCACAATATCAAGGTGAAAGAACAAGCTAACAAACATGTGAGGGAAGGTTGAAGCTTATATAATGATTATTTGATATTATATCTTAAAGAGAAAAACTCTCCAAAACTCATAGAAACTGAATGTCCCAAAATATACAATTTTCAAGTATTAATAACAAGAATAATGCTAATATTTGAAATCTATCTTCTTTTTGTTAAACTAACATGCATTTCCTAGACAAATTTGGTGAGTCTTCAAGGGTAGTTATTATTGGAAGAAAATTTCACCCATCTTGACACATAATACCTTGAATAAAACCCCTTTTTCTTGAATTGTATGAAGGATGAAAATATTGATAGATTACAAAATGTGAAGGATGGTGGAGAAATCAGCTAGTAAATATTGGTTTTTTGTATGTAATATTTTCACACAACTTTAGTTTAGCACGATAGAAAGGAACGATGAACCAGTCACCAAAAGGGTGCATAAACAACCTACGCCTACATAAAATAAAATAATATATCACACACAAGTCTTGGTCCAAAGCTATATATCAGCTTGACTAGTCCGAATGTAAGGCTTGGAAGCTACTTTTACTATATATTAGCAGTGGGTTATACGCTAAGAGCGAAGATAGCTACAATTATAAGTGAACATCACTATCTCCTCAACCTCATCTCCATCGTCTCACTCACCCACCTATTTCTTCCACAATTTACTACTAAGCTACAACAATCCAGTAGCACCCAAGGGCTATAGGTACCCAACAAGGCCTAGAGTTCATGGATAACGGGGAGGAGAGTTGGTCCGGCGGGGATGGTGTTCAGTCGAGGAGGAGAAGAGGAAGTCGGGGTCGGCTGTGGTATGAAGTCGAGAATGGGGAGAACGTGATGGTGAAGATGGCCGGGGAAGGATGGTGGAGAAGATCGGAGGAGACGGCGGTGATTGTTGTGGTTGTGCCGGTGGCCGAGTGGTCGGTGTCGTCGACTGCTGTGAGTCGTGGGTGGTGCTCCGCGGTGAGCGGGTCAGGGACGTGTGGTGTTGACGTGGGGAAGATGGCGGTTCAGACGGGTTGGCCGCGGGTCATTCGGGCGAGGGAAGTCGGTCGTGGGGGTCGTCCGGCAGTGTAGGTCGGCTGAGGGAGATGAAGTCGGGGTGATTGGACCAGGATTAATCATGAAGGAAAGTGTACAAATAAAAAGGGGAGAGAGGTGATTGGACCGGTCAAAGATGGGAGGAGGTTTTCTTCATTGGCCTTGACCGATAGGATGGTGACACCTCATTGCACTTTTGCATAAAAGCCCCCCAAAAGTTAAAAAATTGCACAAAAGGTGAGAATTGGGATTGAATGAGGAAAAATACCATGTTTTGTGACGACCCGCACCCGAAAATTGGGCATGAGCCGTGGGTACGTCTAGCCTACGCCGCAGCATCGGCGGTAGAACGCTGTCTAGGTCTCAAACATAACTCACCCTGTCAATGGTCTCAACTCCATGAGGAGGACAATGATAATATATGAATCCACAGTTTTTAATATACTCAATCACAAGGTATGAAAATAATTGGCACGATGAGAAATAAGGATAAAGAGTTCTATCATAAGTCAACACAAATATAAATACATCATAAGTCTAGAGTATAGATGTCCACCCAAAAGTCACAACAATAATACAAACCAAATCTCAGTCTAGTACAATAATACATAAAATGGGGCAGTCTAAGTGCCTTTAGGTAAAATTTCCTCTAAGATGGGTAACTCCTCTGGAATTTCTGGTATGAAATCACCCTCTGCTCCCGGGCCATAGTGGGTAGGGCAGAAATCCTCCAAGTCTTCTGAAAATGTTATCCAATCAGGATTGGAGCGAAGCACAAACACTAAACAACAGTTTCATTTATGTTGACAAAAACTATAAAAAAGTGTAAGGAATACAAGATGAAATAAATACTGGAAATATAGAGTACTAGAGAAATATGAAATGAGCAATGGAATATCTAGCAATGAACAAATATATAAGTGAATGCTAGAACAAGTGAATCTGAAATAAGGAATAAACATCTGGCTAAGTGTTTGAAATATCAGTTTATTATGTGATTGGCTTGGGACGAGATCAGGCTGGTTACATATGATTAGCTATGATTCATGTAGGTCAGTCTAACCATCTGGTTAGCTATGATGCAAGTAATGGTCAGGCTAATCATATATAACAGCTATGAGGCATGTAATGGTCAGGCCGCACCCGACGTGAGATATGGGGTGAGCTATGATGCATGTAGAGTTGGGTATGATCACATAATCTACTAATATTTTTCCATCCCCAGCTAGCACGATGGATTCCAATCACGACTCCTCATGACGGGTATCTAGGGTGCTAACCCGTGTATCCACAGTGTCAGAGTCAAGTATAGTATACAACTGAAATTATAGAATTAATCAACAAAAATGAAAACTGTCAGAGAATGTACTCGCATGTGGTCCCGAGGAAGGTGCAAGGATCGATGTCCAAGATGAAATCACAATGACCTAATTATGGAATATAATATCAAAAATACTGATTTAAGGGAATAAACATGTTTAACTAATTAAATACGAGACCTCTAGGTTAATTCTGAGGTTTACTGGTCAATACTAGGTTAACTAGTTAATACTTGTCCATTTATATATCATAATAGTCCCTATTGGACAAAACCTAACTAAACTAGTCATTACTAGCTATACTAGACATTAGTACATAACTATCTATATGATATTACATAATACTTATATACTAGAGTCTAGTTAGTACATAAATACTTATATATAGCTTACAAGTTAAATCACTACCTAATACCAACTCAAGAAACTAATACTAATCATATCAATACTTGATACCAACTAAACTAATTACTAATACTAAATATAACTAGCAAGTACTAATTAAACAATACAATGCTAACTAAGCTAATAAAGGTGCATCACTACACTGTCACTCACATTCCCATATTGATGCGCACACACACCCTCTCTTGCCTAACACATTTACTTATATATTCTGATACACTGGAACAGTCATTTGTATTCATTCAGGTACCTGCAGCCCTAATTAAAATACATGGGTCAACAGTATCAGCTAATCTATATAGGTATGTGATCACTCACTAAACTCAAACCAATGCACACTTAAATGGCTAAAACTACTGATACTCTAACAATTGAATACAGGTACCTAAACTCACAGTGTCAATTCTGTGCACCACAGTCTACTGATGCACATATTGCCCCACAGTAAAACTGACACACACTCACTGAGACACTCACACACAGGCACACACACACAGGAGCTCACTGATCCACACACACTAATCTGTACAACAGGATCCCCTAAACAAAAACCCCAATGCACATCACACTACAGCACAGTGTCAGTATCACTGAAACACTCACTGATACTCACTGAGCATCACTGCACACATCTGTGTACTGAACACTATGACACAACCAAAATCCCCCACAGACACAACTTCTAAAGACTGAAATGGCACTGTGTGCACAAAGCACAGACACAGGGACACTGTTATTCTAATGGCACACACACACTGCTCACTGATACATAACCCATAGCTCAGTAGGAGATGCTCACTGAACTAAGACACAGGACCCGACTCTGCACAGGGAATTCTCCACAGACACGACACAACACAAGTAATAAAACCTCAAAATACTGATACTCAATTAAACAACAACCGACACTAAAAACCCAAAACTGCACAACCCTACCCTTGTTCCCACTGTCAAAACACACAGACACATTTCAAACCCGACTGTGCACAGGGAAACCCCCAAATCACACAACCTATCTATACACATGCAAATATATCTATGTATATAGATTTGTATATCAAAACATGCAGTAATTAGAATACATTAGATAGGTAAACCCCTAAGGGACATTCCGTCGAACACATGTGGCGCAGAAAATAGATTTCACATTAAGAACCCATGAATCCTCAACCAAAGTCCTAAAAATCGAGATCAAACCCACACGTTGGAGGTGTAATCATGTCTACATGCAAACCCCTAGGATTAGGGTTCATGGAATTGGGGAAAAACAAACGTATGAACACCAAAACCCTAGATCCACCTAGGTCTTCATGGAGAAACCCCAAATACGAAATCTAAACCAAATGGTGGGCTCCTAATGGCCAAACAATAATGAAAAACAGAATTAAAATGGGTTTAAATTTGGATCCTCACCTATTAGGAGATGGTTTCCCAATGTAGGTCCTCTTTCTTCAAGCCTTCTTGGTCCAAGCTTCTTGATTTCTTTTGATGGAGGAGGAAATTGATTTCTAGGGTTGAAATTTCTGAAATTTATGGGGAGGGAAGGGTTTTTCTAATGGAGTCTAGGTTTAGGGCTTTCTTCATGAAGGAAGAAGCTTGAGGGAGGCTTCCCTTCATTATATAGGGCTAGGGTTAGGGTTTCAATGCCAAGGTTTAATTAGCCCTTCATATTTAGTCATGAAGAACTTAAATTAATTAAGGTTTAGTCATTTCTAGGGTTTATAATCTAAAACTAAAATGCTAACTAGGGTTTCACTAAAAACTAGAATACCAATTAGGGTTTGGTCACAAAGTTTAAACCTAATGGGTTTTTAGTGTTTAACCTAAAATCTAATGCATTAAGAATACCTTATAATTATTTAATAAAACTCATCATACATATTTATTACATAATAAATTAAACAGGGAAATTACAATAATGTCCTAGTCTGGAAATGTGGTAGTGACATGTTTGGTGTGATGTAGTGGATAAAAAGGGTGTGTGGTGTTTAGTATGAACCTTGAGGGTGTGAATGGGGGTTTGGTTTGGTGTTGGGTCTAGTTTTGGATTAAGTTGGGTCCTTGCACCAATTTACTTAAAATTAATGCAAAAGGTATTCTTAAATTAATTGGAAGTACATATGGTTAAAATTAGGTGGGACACAAGTGTCATGGACGTAGAAGACTCAGAATAAAATATTGTCATAATTTGGGTTGCACAAAATGGGTCGAGATTGTGTCTCCAATTTCGATTGGAACACACAAAGATGCAAAATTGGATTTATTTGGAATTAAAAATAAATATCTGTAACAAATATTGTGCGACTAAAATGAAGCACAAAAGAGCATATTTATAAGTTACACAAAGATCAGAATGGAAGACGAGCACGTCTAGGACAAGGGTGTGAAATCTGTTGGAAGGCAAAAACTAGTATAGCACTCCAAATATCGAAACCACGGTAAGGTACAACAATTAAATAAAATCACAGTAATAAATATAATCCCAGTATTTAATCCTCAAAAAAATGCTAATTAAAATCCATAATCCTATATTTTAGTCAGGGGTTCATCTAGTGGGCTTCTAGGTCTAGTCCACTAACCCAACATTAATGAACATTATATATAATATATAAATATAACATACAATATAATATACACAATACCTATAATAATAAAAAGACAAAAATACCCCTATTTTAGGATGTGGTAGTGACAGCTATATATCAGCTTGACTAGTCCGAATTTAAGGCTTGGAAGCTGCTTTTACTATATTTTAGTAGTGGGTTATAAGCCAAGAGCGAAGATAGCTACAACTATAAGTGAACATCACTATCTCCTCAACCTCATCTCCATCGTCACACTCACCCACCTATTTCTTCCACAATTTACTACTAAGCTACAACAATCCAGTAGCACCCAAGGGCTATAGGTACCCAACAAGGCCTAAAGTTCATGGATAACTTTGTCATTATGTCATTTATCCACTTAAGAGATAAGCCCTTTACATGTATGAAAACAGTTAACCAGATAGATGTTCCACTTAATTGATGTTTATTTATAAAGTCAGGTTTAGGGGCTATAATATGTTGTATGTTGTCATTCTGTGATATGCTGCACCAAACCAACTGAACACGTCCTTACACAAGGAGAGTGGAATTCCACAAAAACTAGGATATTAATAGGAATAAATATGGCTCTATGTGTTTGTGTGTGTATTATGTCTTCATCCTTTAGGTCACAAAAGAGAGAGAGGAAAATATGTTATAGACAGTCAGATCTTATCTGTATTAAGCTATGTGTCTTGGTTGAGCCTGCATTTTCTTCTGTTGTGCAATTTGTTCTCTCTCAAATTTTTGGATACTCCGTACTAAGAAATCAACCTCATGTGTCAGTTTTTACACATCATCCAGCCATTTAAAGATATTCAAGACCCACCAACTCATACGAAAATTTGAGTTTCTAAAATTGAAAATAAATTTTCTCCTGCATGCCACTATTTCATAATCCCCACCCTCCATTCCATCCTCCTCCCCGCCAATAGGAAACATTTGTAACATAGTTATATCCATACAACATTGCTTGACACAAACAAATTGATAGCTTGAAAGTGCACATGTGATATCACTTACTATAATGACATGACTTTTACTCTTACAGGAAAGCGTCCTCAAAGTGTATTAACACTTTGAGAATCAATATTCTAAATTTTTTTTTACCAGAGTAACTTAATAATTTTTAACCAGAACAAACATAAATCCCGTTCCCGAAACAGGGACTACGATACCAAGTATCTATCAAATTAATGTGTAGTCTCGGCCAAGTATCCTCAAAGCTTCCTCGTATTTGATACTCCCAAAATCCAAATGTTAAAGTTTTCAACCAAAGCAACTAAAATTTAAACTTCCCATATACAAAACCCTAGACATTCACCAAGGTAATTAGCTAATATTTGTAAGAGGAGAAAAAATATTATCCTTTAAGAATTTTACGTACAGGTAAACATAGGAAAATAGTATAGCTTATATGCTCTGTATCTAAGATAACAAATGATTTCAACAAAGATTAAATAAAAAATAAAACATGATGAAAAACTATCTTGATATGTGGAAAGTGGACATAGATAGAATGACGATTCACAAGGTTACCTTTTAATATAAAGAGGTAAGCATCAGAAAGAGCAGTATATTTTCCAACCAGAGCAATCCTTACCTGAGAAGTATATGTGTCAATGACTAATGTACTCTAAATTTTCATAATATAGAGCTTCGAGAGATATACAAGTAGAACCCAAGGGATCACGCAAAGTGTCACAAAGTTATTAGCTCTAGCAGTCCATTCATCCAACATATGCTGCCAAAGAACATTGCATATAAGAAAGAGCTAGCAAATTAGAATTATCACATGATAAAGAAATGTCCAAACTGGTTAATTGGAACATTATAATTGATGGTAACGTAGTGATCAAATTCATTGGACAAACCATTCAAGATTAAGTTCTTTCAGTATAGACCCGTGAGACTTTTGTTTCTACCTATATGAACAAAAACAAATGGTTGTTTAGATAAAGATATTGTGATAAAAAAAAATCTGGCAATTAGTTATATTCCTTCATGAAAGTTACAGGTGAAAATATAGCACCATCAAAAGTAAAGGAATGTGCCAGATATTTGTTACATCGTTAAGAGTAACAATATTTGAAACCTGCATAATGAATTCCATACCCAATTTAGTATCAATAATTATTTTTAGCTGCACTTTCCTTGAAAAAGACAAACAAGTCTTTAATTATCTATTTACAATACCGGAACATGGGAAAATTGCGAGAGTTTTTCTTTTATGTTTTTGGCCAGTGGTTGATCAAAGCATTGAAATGAGTAATTCAACATCAAATAAGTTATGCAGTAGGGAGATATAGATGCAAATAAAATTTTAGGTATAAGCGCATATTGAGGTACTACGGCAGGCTAAAATATTTGATGTCAATCCAAGTCCTCTCGATCAACATACACTATGCTGGGTTGGCTTAGTTCTCTACATGGAGGCCAAAGTATCAACATACAATTCTTGCAGATGGAAAATTTGATGGTTAATAGTAGATATTTCTTTCAAACTGTTACCAGAGAATCAACACAAAAAAGTGCACAAAATATCTTGTATATATATACATACCTGCTCGCCAACTATATTTAAAATTGGAACAATACTGACATGAACCAAGCAGAAATTGCCAGGACCTGAAACACGGGCAATAAGAAAATAATTAGTATGGAATATAAGAGAAAGATATTTAAGAGATTAGGAAATAACCAATAGTAAAATGAGCACATGCATACGTTTCTCACCAACATGATAGGAGAATTTCCCTAGTGCTTCAATAAATGGCATAGATTCAATATACCCTGCATCTATAATGCCATTGTTGTTATTCTATGAAAGGATTATAGATCCTGCACCACATACTTACCAACTATGGAAGATACCTTTAAGATATATAAAGAGCAAAACATGCAAAAGTAGTACTAGTATGTTTCTTCTGTGTAAATAAGCAATTAGAAACTTAAAACTAGAAATATTATCACCTATAGTTCCCCCCAATTTTAAAACACAAACATCAGCAGGTCCATCTTTGCCATCCACAGGTATTTGTGTAACTTGTTCAATCCTCTTGAATGGCATCTGTAATGTGCGGGACCACCTTAAAGAGAAAATAATATGAGTAGGCTAGGATCAGAAATGTATATCCATGCATGATCCTCTTGAAGGATCACAATAATTTACGTAGGTGGCGTTTGTGAGGATATGCACCTGAACAGTTTTTCCTAGATAATCTCCTATTCTCTCCTTGTTGATTACATCCTAGCATTGGTCCCAACACCACGTAAAAAATAAAGGTAAGTTATTTATAAACTTAAATTTACTAGATACCTTATAAACAACTTTGAAATGAACTATTTATTACATTTAAAAGAGAGGAAATCAATCTACTACCTGATATTTCTTTCAGGTAGTAATGTTGTTGTCATGGGTTAATTTAATGTCCAAGAATCACTTATAGTTTTTGACGTCAAAGTCCACCTTCAAATCAAAAGACAAATTTGCTGACACATCTAATAAACTTCTTTAAGGAAAACTTTTCTTGAGAGAAAGTAGCTAGGTTTCTGTCAAATATATTGAAATAACTGGGACTAACAAAAGAATGTTATGGAAAATATTTGGTAATCAAAAAAATTTAAATCACAAGGTGATTGAGTCCTACGCAAGAGACATGTAGCTAAACCGTTAAGGCACAAACCTTATGAATATATAAGTAGACTATGTGGTTCTAAAGCACAAGGGATCAGATTGTAGGTTCTAAAGTCTTTACAATAAAGTCTCTACAATAAACATCACTTATAGAAGATTAATAAACATGTACTGATCAATCTACTTATACCCATTACTAAAATAGAAGCAAGATATTTGCCCATGAACAAAAAGAAATATTAAGCTTCAAGAAACAATGTGAAAAAACTTAAATCAAACACCCAAATCAACAAATTCCACCTGATATCTTCCACTGGCAGCACTTAGAAAATAGAATCAAAACTTTGCCATTAAGTGATAAGCCATAACCCATCAACACCCAATATCAAAACATTAACAAATATACAAAAAAATTCACCAATCACACTTGTAAATGACCAAAATCTAGTTTTTTAATGAATGTCCACCAACTTTCTTCACTGATAAAACTACAAAGAGACCAAAATTGTAAATTTCCCATTAAACATGAGCCATTAAGTCTTCATTAGCAGAACATGAACTTCATCTTCAAAAGAAGAAGCAAAACCTCCTAAAATTATAACTTTAGCAAATATTCACCAAATTTCTCTCACCAATGACACTTTAAAATGACAAAATTGGATTTTCTTGTCCAAAATATCTCCTGTCACTCAAAATTCATAAGAATCACAAAAAATAATGGAAAATTATAGGTATAATGCCACAAGAAGGGAACAAAGAACTTACTTTGGAGCTTCTTGACGGAAGTAGTTCCAAACAATAAACCCTAACGATAATGATTGAGGAGCGGTTCCCGATACATATCGAGCCGGAGAGGTTGACGACGACGAAGCACCCAGCAAGGGGACAGGTAAGGAAGACCGTCGAGGAGGGAGAGGTCCTGCTGCCCTCGACATAGAGATTGTCGGCGAGGTTGACGCTGGACTTGAGCTTGCAGTGGGTCTCGAAGGATCCTACCCCCAAGATTGTCCTCGCAGGAGGATGAGGGAAGATCGAAAAAAGAAGGGGACACGGGGAAGTCGACAGCGAGAAGTCGAGATCGAGAGGGGGTTAGGGTTTTTCTCGTCGAAACCGAACTCTTCCAAAGCAGAGATAAATCTAGGGTTAGGTTTTGGGAGAAAGAAGATAACGATGAGGAGGAAGGGGAGAGAGAGAGAGAGAGAGAGAGAGAGAGAGAGGAGTGGAAGCCTTTTCCGATGGGAGAAGAAACTTATCAGTATGGAGAGAAACCTATAATGGAGAGGGCTCGGGGAGAGAGAATTTTCTTTTAGATATTGGGTTTTCACACAATCGTCAACATAAACCCCACAATGAAAAAAACTTTAAAAAAATTATTATAATAGCAGCCGAAAAAATTACGGCAATTTTTCGCACATGTATTAGTTGACGGTTATCACCAAACCTTAAATAAATAAAATGGTGTTTCTTGACGGTTCCTCTAAAACCGTCAACTATTATGTGAAAATTTTGCTAAATTGACATAAAATATGTGTTTTCTTGACGTATACCTAAAACCGTCAAGATAACCCATTTTCTTGACGGTTTTCCACGAGCGTCAAGAAATAAACCGTCAAGAAACGTCATTTTTCTTGTAGTGGTTCGAAACTATTCTGGACTACTTTTCTAGAGTTTTAGCCATTGTTAATCAATTGAAAATAAATGGTGAAAGCATAACCAATACTCGAGTAATTGAGAGATTTTTCGCTCTCTACTTCCACAATTTACTTCCATAATTTGAGCATATTGTAGTAACTATTGAAGAAACCAAAGACTTGGAGTTCATGACTATTAAGCAACTTAAGGGCTCATTACAAGCCTATAAAGAAAGGAAAAAAGAAGAAGGAGGAGGCATTGGATCAAATCCTTCAAACGAAGCGTACCTTCAAGGAGAAAAGAAGAAACATTTACCAATCAAAGAAGTCAAAGAGGTCGTGGTCGTGATTGTGGTCAAGGCCGTGGAAGAGAAGGAAGAACTCATTACAAGACATTCACCAATGGAGAAAGAGGGCAAAACTATCCTACAAGAGGACGTGAAAGAGGAAGCTTCACAAGAAGAGATTGTAACCAAAGGTATGACAAATCTCAAATTGAATGCTATAATTGTCAAAAGCTTGGACATTATGCATCAGAATATATAAACACAAGTAGACACGTTAAGGAGAAATCTCAATATGTTGAAGAAGAAATACAAGAGAACCCAACTCTATTGTTTGCACACAAAGAAGAAGAAGAAGAAGAAGATATAAACACATTGTACCTTCACATGAAGGAAAACAACCGTATGTATGGAAGTATAAACATCTTTATGGATCTTGATGAGTTCATTGGTGATTATCTCACTTTTGAACATGATCTAGAAACATCAGTTAAAGAAAATGAGAGTGACGAAGAAATTATTCAAAAAATTGATGCTAGTGGAGACTGTGTCCAATGAAGAAAGCTCACAACAATCGGATGTTCAAGAAGCAAGTTATGACTTAATTCCTATCGTAAAAGAAGAGGATAAAGAGAAAGAACATGAAGAAGCACAAGAGCCTATTCCACACATGTCGCCACCAGCATCTTGAGGAGACTCTCTACCATCATCCTTAGACAAAAGAAGAGTCCCACGCATGAGGAGCTTACAAGAAGTATATGACGTAACTGAAAATCAAAATAACCTAACACTTTTTTGCCTTTTTCCGATTGTTAACCAATAGGTTTTGAAGAAGCAACACAAAACAAGAAATGGAGAGATGCTATGGATGAAGAAATCAAAGCTATCGTGAAGAACAACACTTGGGATCTAGCGACACTTCCAAAAGGGCAAAAGGCAATTGGAGTCAAGTGGGTATACAAGACTAAGAAGAACGCTAAAGTAGAAGTTGAGAGGTACAAGACAAGATTAGTTGCAAAAGGCTACAAGCAAAAAGCATGCATCGACTATGATGATGTATTTTCTCCCGTTGCTCGATTGGAGACTATAAGGTTGATAATTTCGTTAGCGGCTCAAAATAAATGGAAATTTAATCAAATGGACGTGAAATCTGCTTTCCTAAATGGTACTCTTGAAGAAAAAGACTATGTGGAATAACCCATGGACTACGAGGCAAAAGGACAAGAAGATAAAGTCTTAAAGTTGAAAAAATCCTTATATGGCTTGAAGCAAGCAGCAAGGGCATGGTACAGTAGAATTGATAAATATTTTCAAGATAATAACTTCGCTAAATGTCCACATGAACATGCCCTCTATGTTAAGATGAACGAGAATGGAGATATTTTGCTTGTTTGCTTGTATGTGGATGATTTGATATTCGCAGGAAATAGCCCAAAGTTATTTGAAGAGTTCAAGAGAGCTATGGCAAAGGAGTTTGAGATGACCGACATCGGCTTTATGTCTTTCTACCTTGGTATTGAAGTAAAGCAGACTGAAGATGGTGTCTTCATCTCTCAAGAAAGCTATGCAAAAGATATTCTCAAGAAGTTCAACATGAGTAATTGCAAGCCCATAAGCACGCCCGTGGAATGTAGAATCAAGTTGTCAAAGCATGAAGAAGGCGAAAGAGTTGATCCTATACTTTTCAAAAGCCTTGTTGGAAGCTTGCTCTACTTGACATGTACAAGACCATATATTCTATATGGAGTTGGACTCATTAGCCGCTATATGGAATCACCAACAATTACTCATTTGAAGACTGCCAAGACGATTCTTTGCTACATAAAATGTACACTTGACTATGGCCTGCTTTACTCCTCTTCCAATGATTTCAAGCTTGTTGGATATAGTGATTGGGCCGGAGACCTTGATGATTGAAAGAGTACTAGTGGATTCGTGTTTCTTATGGGAAATATTGCTTTTATATGGAGTTCAAAAAAATAATCAATTGTGACATTGTCAACATGTGAAGCTGAATATGTCGCTGCTACTTCATGCGTTTGTCATGCGATTTGGCTTAGAAGTATAATAAAGGAGCTTCACATGCCACAAAAGGAGCCAACAGAAATCTATGTCGATAATAGTTCGACTATTGCTTTGACGAAGTATCCGGTCTTCCATGATAGAAGCAAACACATCAACACAAGATATCACTACATAAGAGAGCACATTCCAAGGAAGGAAGTGCAGATGAAGTATGTGAAATCTCAAGATCAAGTCGCCGACATATTCACCAAGCCACTTAAACAAGATGCTTTTTTTAAGTTAAGAAGTCTACTTGGAGTCACAAATCAAGTTAAATAGGGAGTGTTGGAAAAAATAAACTTGATTTGAACCCAATAAATCTACTTGGTCCACTACTATTGTGCCTTGTTCATATGGTCCTTTTTTTGCTTTAGTCCATATTCTAGGATGTTCTATGTCTAGAATATTTTTGGTCATTTAAAATATCTATGTTCTAGAAATGTCTTAATATTATAATTGTAAAAGTGCCTAGAAAAATCAAAAGCTATATTTTAATGAGTGTGTAAACTCTTGGAAGAGTCCTATAAATATGTGTGCTCTTCCTTCATTTTGTCCACAACAAGAATTAGAAGTTTAGTACTCTTATAAAATTCCTTTCTTTCCACTATTCTCTGTTGGCTTAAAGCAACAGAAAATACCAGATGTTAGACTCAAGAGCAAGATGGAGAGTTTTTGTGAATGCTTGGAGAGACTATTGTATCTTGAACAATTATATCGGCTAATAAATAGCCTAACACCAACATAGAGAGGGAAGAAACAACCCACAAATTTTGTAGATCCTATACTAGTGGAGCATGAATAGTTCAAGCAAAGAACAACTCAATGTTGAGTTATTCAACATTGCAAGAAGTACTCCAAATAACAAGGAAGCTTTTGACACTTTCTATTCCTAACAAAAAATCAAATCTAGATTAACTAATATTCTCCTCCTTAATCTAGGTTTGATCAAGGTTGATAACTCCAAGCACCTGCTGCATCTCAGCGAACTTCACTTTGGCGAGAGCCTTCGTGAGAATGTCGGCACGTTGCTTTTTAGTGCTCACGAACTCCACCTTTATCTGCCCTCTTTCAACACACTCACGAATGAAATGGAAGCGAGTATCAATGTGCTTACTGCTTCCATGAAACACTGAATTCTTCATCAGCGCAATTGCAGACTTGTTGTCGATATAGAGCGTGACTGGCTTAGGTTTGCAGCCAGTCATTTCACTAACTAGATTCATCAGCCACAAAGTTTGACACACTGCAGCCGTTGCCGCCATGAACTCAGCTTCGCAGGAGGACAACGCGACAGTTTTCTGCTTCTGAGACGCCCAAGTGATTAGGTTCTTGTTGAGGTAGAACGCCATTCCGCTGGTGCTCCTCCTGTCGTCGATATCTCCGGCTAGGTTGCTATCGGTGAATCCGTACAGTTCATCTTCACCATGTCCTCTTCCATACATGAGTCCATACTCAAGTGTTCCCTTCACATATCTGAGGATCTATTTTACAGCCTGATGATGCATGGTTGTTGGCTTCTCCATGTACCTACTCACCATTCCGACAGCATAACAAAGGTCCGGGCGAGTATAAGTTAAGTACCTGAGACAGCCAATGATTCGCCTATATTGTGTCGGATCGACTGGTGTTCCTTTAAGGTTCTTGCTGAGTTACAGTTTAGCTTCCATGGGATACCTGGTTGGATTGCAATCTCCCATTCCAAACTGCTGCAAAACTCTCTTCGCATATGCTGATTGCTTCAGTATAATGCGATCACCCTGTTGGTCTACCTCTATACCAAGGTAGTAAGAGAGTAACCCAAGACCACTCATCTCAAATTTCTGCATCATCTGCTGCTTGTAAACCTTTACTGCAGTTGCTCTTGTGCCTGTGACGATTAAGTCATCAATGTACACTCCGACAATGAGTGCACCCTCCCTATTGCTCCTTGTGTACACAGCATGCTCTTGAGTGCATCTGATGAATCCCAGCTCCTTTAAGCAGCTGTCCAGGCGTGTGTTCTAGGCCCTCGGTGCTTGTCGCAAGCCATAGAGAGCCTTGGACAGCCTGTACACTTTGTGCTCCTGGTTCTTGACGACGAAGCCTTCAGGTTGAGCTACATATACCTCCTCTTTGAGGTCACCATTCAGAAACGCAGATTTAACGTCCAAATGGTGAACCTCCCATCCGTGCTGGACTACGAGGGCAATGATCAAGCGAACTATGTCGAGTCTGGCAATTGGAGCAAATACTTCATCAAAATCAACTCCATGTTGCTGGACGTAGCCCTTTGCCACAAGTCTTGCTTTGTGCATGAGGATCTTGCCTTTACTGTCTCTCTTCACCTTGTATACCCATTTTAAACCGATGGATTTGTGCCCAGATGGTAACTCAATAAGCACCCAAGTCCCATTCTTCTCGATGGCTTCAACCTCCTTCTTCATAGCTTCCCGCCATTCATTTTCAAGTGTAGCATCTTGAAAATTTGTCGGTTCTTCAGCCGACAAAAACAAAATCTCTGGATCAAGAAAGGTCTCCTCAGTTTCAGCATAAATGTCAACAATTGAGCGGTATCTCCTTGGCTCATTCGAGTCTACCGTCGGTGTGGGTGAGCTGCTCGAAGTTGTGGCCGCAGCTTGTGGTGTAGTAGGCTCCCTTGATGCCATTGCGGCTCCATGCGTCATAGGTGTTGCCGCATCTCCTATGCCCTCCGGCGTGTGCATAGCTGCGCCCACTGCTCTCTGTGGAGTGATCACTGTCTCGACAACAGGATCTTCGACTGAGAGTTCTACCCAGCCTTGTGGTTCGGTACCATCACCATTGTTCCAATCCCATCTCCTTTCTTCCTCGAACACAACATCCCTGCTCACATGGATCTGGCTACGTTGAGGATTATAGAGACGGTGTGCTTTGCAGCCCTCTTCCACGCCTAGGTACACCAATGGTGTGCTTTGGTCATCAAGTTTCTTATAATGAGGACCTGCAGTCTTCATGTGTGCGACACATCCAAACATCCTTAAGTGTTCGAGATTTGGTTTCTTACCAGTCCAGGCTTCATACGACGTGAGCGCACTGAGAGCTTTAGTTGGCAACCGGTTGAGCAGGTACACAGCATGTCTGACCGCCTTGTCCCACATACTTCCAGGAACATGCATGCTCTTGAGCAAGCTCCTTGTCGTAGCCATCACGGTGCGATTCCGACGCTCTACTACGCCATTTTTTTGTGGTGTATATCGTGCGGTGAGGTGCCGTTGTATGCCTTCGCCTTCACAGAAGCTTGTGAATTCCTTGGACAGGAACTCACCTCCTCGATCAGTTCTTAGTGTCTTTATCTTGCTGTTACATTCATTCTCCACAAGAGACTTGAATTTCTTGAAAGCATTAAAGGCATCACTCTTTTCTTTGAGCATATACACCCACATCATGCGACTGAAGTCATCAATAAGTAGAAGAAAATACTTGTTACCAGCAAGTGTAGCGGGTGTAATCGGGCCGCAAATGTCAGCGTACACAAGTTGCAGTGGCCTCTCAGCTCTGAAGCTTGCCTGCAGAGGGAACGGTAGTCGTGCTTGTTTGGCAATGAGGCACCCTTCACAGAGCTGGTTTGGATGAGAAATCTTCGGCAGCCCGGTGGCCATTCCCTTCTCTACCATCATCTTGAGCACAAAAAAATTCACGTGCCCAAGCCTTGCGTGCCACAACCAGGCTGGATCTTGTACGTTGGCCATTAGACATATTGGCCTGCAAGATTCAAGAGCTATCTTGTACAGGCGGTTAGGTGATCTCCTCACCTTCATCAGTAGAATGTCGTTCCTATCGTACACCCTCAAGTAGGAACCGATAATCTCCACCGTGCTTCCATCTTCTGTTAATTGACCAAGGCTCAATATATTACTTCTTAAACTTGGAATGAAGTATACCTCCGACAGAAGACGTTGTTCGCCATTCTTGCATTGGAACATGATTGATCCTCTGCCCTCAATCTGTACGGTTAAGCCATCACCGAACTTGACACGGCCGGTGATGTCCCGATCAAGGTCCTTGAACTTTTCTCGGTGGCCCGTCATATGGTTGCTAGCGCTGTTGTCGAGGTACCACACATCGGTGTCGTCCTGCGCTTCTCTAGTACTGCGCAAGTCTGGTACTATCTTCCCTTCATTGAGCATGACGAGGTCAGGTGTCTCCTCCTGAGTCTCTTCCAGCAGCAATGCGGCCTCCTCGTCTTGCGCTCGTGCGAGGTTCGCCTCCTTATCATGACGTTTGTTGCGACACTCCGACGCATAGTGCCCATAGTTTTGACAATTGAAGCACTTGATTTTTGATTTATCACGGTTGGAGCTTGAACCGCGAGTCCTCTCACCCTCCTGGTGTTGCACTATTTGGCCGCCACGACCATCCCTGCCGCGTTAGCGGCCACGTCCACGGGGCTTGCCATGGCCCCGGTCGTCGCTAGAGTGCCCCTTTCCGCTCGACGATAAATCAGCGCCGCCTTTCTTCGATCGCGCCTGCCACTCAGCGTGAGTAAGCAGGACTTGTCCGTTGTTGCTCTCGCCTCGACCACGTATACGTTCTTCGTACGCTTTAAGGCGGCCGGTCACTTCCTCGACCGGCATGGTCTCCACATCCACAAACTGCTCGATCGCAGCAACGACTTGCAGGTACTTGTTTGGGACGGAGACGAGCAACTTATTGACGATGACAACGTCCTCCATCTTGTCTCCCAATCCACGAATCTTGTTTGCGAGGGTCGTCAATTTTCCCGCAAACTCATCGATGGAATCTGTTTCCTTCATACGCAAAACCTCGAACTCACTCTTCAAGGTTTGAATCCTTGCCTTCTTCACCCGATCTGCGCCGAGGTTGTAAAACCCCCTTCCTAAAAAATCGTATATACCCTTTATTTATTAATTATTAATTAAATTGTAGTAATTAGGTCTAAATAGGAGAATTAGATTTTTAATAATTTTTATGTTAGGTGTTCGGGCACTTAGAGGACTTGTGGGACCATCAGAAATTTTTCAGAATTTATTCTATGTAGGAGACCCCTTAAGCTGTTGCTAGCCTAATGGTGTGCATTACCCTAATCTATAAATTTTCTTATGAGTATATATATATAATATATATGTATACACAAATATATATATATGTATATATATTTATAAAGAAAAAGAAAAGAAAGTAAAAGAATTAATTAAATAAGAAATTAACTAATAAGAGTATAATAATAAAAAAAAGTAATAATAATAACTACAACTCCTAAGTACCATTCCTTAGCATATAGCAGCAACTTTAGGGATTTGCTAAATTCCCAACAGCCACTTAACTTTGCTCCCAGGGAATACCCGCCCCCTTCAAGTCAGCAAACTTGCTGCTAGTAGCCCGACCCTTCAGCGGCTTTCACCCGACCCCCTTGGCCGAACCTATCTCCTCTCACCCTATAATATATATATATATATATATATATATATATATATATATATATATATATATATATATATATATATATATATATATATTTCTCTCTAAAAAAAAAACCCTAACCTAAATCTCCAGACCTCCTCTTCCCATCTAGAGCCGTCACCGCAGCCAGAGAAGCCCCACCAAGCCATCCAACCATTCCGTCGACTCCGACCTCGCGCCCTGCAGAATCCCACTCGAAGCACCTTCGCTCCGGAGTGATTTTCCGTCGACTCGCTCAACCAAACGCTGTTCCGTCTTCATAGGTATGATCATCCCTTAACCCTCTTCCATATTTGTTTTATAGCCAACCTCGGAAAACGTGTACCCCTAGGTGAAAAACAGCGTCCAAAGTCGACGCGAGCAGACAGAATTCTGGATCACAGAAAACTGCGGTGACCACCCGTATTGCCGAGTTCGTATCTCCCACCACAGAGATCCGAATTTGGTGATTCTTTTTGATACCTGTAGAACACTTGACCTAGTTTATTTTCTGTTAAATAACCCTATATTATTACCTACTGTGGACATAGTTAAATTCGTCACAAAACTGCGCGCATCCACTTTTTCCAGATTTCCAAAAGTTGGAAAACGGAGCGCGCCCCGCCAAACGGGACCACCCCGCCGTGTACCAAATGGTGCACGCAGCATAACCGGACACGTAAAAATTTGTGGGGACTGATTCGGATGCGTGTGCGCGCCGAAATCAGGCCGTATCCGCGGACACACACCGTATCGTAACTTTTGTGGAACTCGCGCGTATTTTGTGCACGCTTGTCAGATTGCGACGAAACTTGCGCCACTGGACTCATGGTAACGCGCTGGTCCTGTGACCCAATTTTCACGCAATTCTGAGATGGTTGACCAGATCGCCAATTGGCGGGCCCCACAGTTGACTTTTTGGACAAAATTGTGTTCGGCTCATCGAAATCCACATTTGGACATACCGTTGGGTTCGTACTGACATTTAGAGTTGTTTGACCTATAGTTTGTCCCATTTAGAGACTGTTACCCTTGGCACGCTTTTCGGTGCAAAGTGGGCCACAGGTGGACCCCACTTTTACCCAAAATTATCATTTTGCCGCTGTGTCCAAATTGGACGAAAGGGAAGTGCTTTTTAGCTATTTTGCTCATTCTAGAAATGTTGGTGATATTTATTTTAGCATCCGAAGACATTTGTTCTGCGGCCATAGCTTTTGATCCTGTGCGTTGACTTCTGGACAGTACACCTTGCAGCTTTCTTACCAGGCAAGATATCTTGCCAAATTGTTACAGTACCTTTACATGTTATTTATATTTCTTTATATTTATTGCATTTCTTATTCTTGCATGTGTAGTTTTCTTTCAGTCATTACTATGTATTAGATATGTTGACACACACATGGCACTTAGTATCATAGAGGACAATCATTAGGCGTATGGGCTTTAACCACTCTGGTAACACCGTAGTCACTAGCACGCACTATGGTGGGTCGTGTCCGATGGTCGCTACCCTCGAGGTATGTCGATTGATGGAGTCCGAGGGTCGCTACCCCCGAGGTATATCGGCTGATGATGTTCATGGACGAGTGCATGAGTTGTGAGGCTTAGATCGAGTAGACTACCCTTGCCCATACGTCGAAAAGTTGTCCTCATTTGCATTCATATAGATGTATTGTACAGCATACTTATTTATTTTCAAATTATATGCATGTTTACTGTATTCAAGTTGGCTCGTATTTTCTGTATCTTGTTACGTCCCTCTGAGGACCTGGTCCTCTGCCAGGTGTATCTGCTCTTGAGTATTTGCAGGAGTACGGGCCTGGACCTGACGCATTCCTTTCTGCCGAGGAGGTCTTACCTTCTGAGCATCGTTGATTATCTGGCGATGGATTCTTTTAGCTGATACACTTCTGTCTTCATATTATTTTATATTGGAGATTTTATATTCCTCTCTCATTTTAGTTTGGATATAGTCATTGGTAATGGATTTGTCTCCACCCGACTATTATTTTGGATATTTCAGACTCCTTATTCTAGTTAGTATTTCTTTTCTATGACTTGTTGTGTGGATGAGATTAGTATATCTGTGACTTGTGACATTATATATACCACATGTGAGTTTATATTCATATTACAGCGTACGTATGGGTTATGGTTTCCATATATTGGAGTTGCCATATCCATGCGGCTGGCATGCTTACGTGTTCCTAGTCCTACGTATTTGGGACTGGGGCGTGACATATTTTTGTGGTGGCCCATGCAGGTCGAGTTAGCCGTCTCGGTTACGTCACTGTACCGAGCGGGCCTGCACCTAGGATTAGAATTTTAGATCTCATCCACACTTGACTATAACTTACCTTCCTTCCAACATGTCCTACTTAAGTTCTTGCATCCTGCTTGATTCATGTACTCTTCTTAATCCTTCGTCCATCCCTTGCAGAGAGATGATTTTGAATAATGGGCATGCCGCCACCGGGGATAACATGTCTCCAGGGGACGACGACCTTTTAGTTATTATTGTCTTTGCATACTCATAACCCCATTGTGACACAAGATCTTAGATGCACAAATAGAT